>CM070761.1:16462240-17052504 GCA_036346245.1 Bonia amplexicaulis | reverse complement strand
CCTAAACCCTAGACCCTTAATCCTAAACCCTAGACCCTAGACCCTTAATCCTAAACCCTATACCCTTAATCCTGAACCCTAGACCCTTAATCGCAAACCCTAAACCCTAGACCCTTACCCTAAACCCTAAACTCTAAACCCCTAGACCCTAGACCCTAAACCCTAATCCAATGATAAATCTTTCATTGGACTAATCTTTCATTGGACTAATATGTATCTTTAATGGCATGTCCAAGAGGAAAGATTTATCGTTTAATCATATATTGGATGTGAGAAATGCAGCAAAATTAAAAGAAAGATATACTAATATATTTCTTAATGATTTCACCTTTTCATTTACATGAGACTAAACATAAATAACCTTAAACAAACATATTAATCTTATATATACATTTGTCATTATCACCAAGATATTATGATAGTATTTGTAAAACCCCATAATGGTATTTGTCATTAACACCAAAACCAATTTGAATGGAGCTTGATCTTTCACGCGGTCTTCCCCGGGGCCCCCTCCTCTCCTTGCTCCCTCTCCCTCTTCCTCTTCCCTCCCTCATGGCTAAATAGGTGGCTCTCGGTTGTGGAGTATATGGGGCTAAGGTGAGGCTTGTGGGGTGGAGTTCTTTGCTTTGCCTAGATGGCTGTCAACTGGGGAGGAAATGGAATGAGAAAAAAGGGGCTCAGGCTCTCCGTGGATGGCTGCTTGTAAATGGAGGCATGGCCATAAGACTCTCTGTGCATTGACCAGGCTACCCCTCCCTTCTCTCTATATGACTCTCAAGTCACTGTAGGCTTTCTAGAATTTTGGTCCAACGTGTGGGCATTTCTTCGTTTGATGGCTTTTCTACTGCGGGAGGTAAGTCGGTAAAAGTATGTGTTGGCTAAAATTTCTGTCGGATGATGAACACCAAAGTGCAAGATGGTGCCAACCAGCCAATGATGGTCTGGGAACCTCTATGAGCACTATTACTTCGGCATTTCTAAAGATGATGGGTCTGACGGTAGGAGTCTTCTCATTTCCTTTATTCTCCCTTGGATTGTTTTCATTTCTTGATTTTTCTTACTACTGGCATTACATTCTACCCCCTTAACAGAATTCGATCTCGAATTCTGGCATTTAACACTCCTCATGGAAGAATCAACAATAAACAAACTGCACATAAAACAACATTAACTCGTACCCGTAAAGAACAACTCTAGGTACTTCTCACGCACATGAGACTCCAACTCATATGTCGCTTCTCGCTCAATATTATGCAATGATGGTAGCACTTTAGACCCAGAGGATGGACAGAGTGTTACAAGAGCCCTACTAAGAAAGCCAATTTCACAACATAAGTGCAAAGTTTACAGTAAAGTGAAAACAATTTACCTAGACAATGAATTTTTGTATGATTATATGATTAATAATGTATTTGAGACGATTATGCTTCTCTGAATGTTTACATAAATACGGTATGAACCCTTTTTTCCAGTGTAAAGATCCTACAGGGTTTGAATCTGGTTACGCCCTTTGGGAGGAGGGAAGGATAACACGGCAGTTATGGGCTGCTTCTTTTATGTTGGGCTGCTTTGGCAATGGTTGCGACTTATGACTTTTGGTGAAATTTTGAATTTTGTTTACTGCAGTGCAGACATTACGAGAGAAAAATACTCACTTGCGATTTTGGATGGCACAAATGTTGGGTTTTTAACATGTACATCGTTTAACTGACAGACTCACTTAATCTTGAAAATGGGCTTTTTGAAAGTTAGAAAACATGAAAGAAGAAAACAAAAACCATGTTTAGGAGGAAATTGGTGAGTGCCAGAAGTTCGGTTCCACCGCCACCAAGCAGGGATGGAAAACCCCACAAACCCACCAAGAAACCTCCTCTTCCTCAGCGAACAACAGCAGCAAGAAGGGGAGGAGGAAGAAGCACCAAGTGATGGAGGACGGGCGGGCGGCGGCGGCATCGAGGATCCCTCTGCTGTCCTGGACGTTGCGATGGAGTGCGTGCTGGTCCCTCGTCTGCCGCCGCTGGCACCGCCTCGACGCGCTTACCCGGACCCACGTCTCCGTCGCCTTCTGCTACGCCGCCTCTCCCACTCTGCTGCGCCGCCGCTTCCCGCGCGCCGAGTAGCTCAAGCTCAAGGCCAAGCCCCGCGCCGCCATGTTCAACCTCATCCTGGACGCCTGGGGCGGCCACGCGGCTCCATGGCTCGCCCACGCCGCCGCGCACCTCGACTGCCTCAAGGCCGTCCACCTCCGCCGCATGGTCCTCGACGACGACGCCCTCGTCCTGCTCCTCCGCGCCCGCGGGCACGTGCTCCATACCCTCCGCCTCGACAAGTGCTCCGGCTTCTCTACCCACTCCCTCCGCCTCCTCGTACGCTCCTGCAGGTCTGTTGCTGCTTCTACTTTTACTGCTCAATTTTTACTTGTCATCTACTCACAAATCTTCGTAGGATAAAGATTCGTCCGTGACTAAGTAAAGATTCCGCCTTTGCTGATTATTTTCCCCAAACCAAACAAATCGGTGGGCGAACCAGAAAGATCGGGTCTGTCTTTGTGACATGACATCCATTCCTGCTAAAGAGCAGCTCAGCTTAGATTAGATTGGTCCCTCCCCCTGTGATTTGATTAGGAAGGATTGTCCTTCCGCAAATCAGCTCATAATTAAAGTGGTTTATGTCAACTGAAAAGATGAAGTCGATCAAAGGCTAAAGACTTAGTGGGTTTGGGTTCATGTATTTTGAAAAGCGTGCATGAGTTATTTGCCAGTATAAAACCTATGTTGTATGAGGTTACCAGGCCTCTCCCATTTGTGCTAGTGGATAGTATCCATTAGGATGATACGTGGGCTGGTTGTCTTATCTATTTAAGTAGGCAGGGATAGAGGTTTGTGGCTAACCATTCCAACAATCTTGAGTTAGGGTTAGGGTTTGAGAGAGAAGAGTGAGTACTATGGTGTTCTCTATTGTCCTCCCATGAAGTGGCTGTAAAACTTTTATCATCAAGTAGCACTACAATCAAGTTTGTTCTTCTTTCGTGAATCTCTGTTGTCTTGATTGATTTGCTCTTGCTCTTGTAGGTTCTTTGCCTCTTCTCTCCCCTTCTTGATTTTGTTGATGCTAAGTATGTGTAAGTGATGGAAATGACTCATGTAGATCAAATGTCATCTATCTAAGCACTATGGTTTGCTAGATCATGTAGTAGCCTAGTTCGTGCATGTTTTGAACCCTTCTTGAGGTTTCTATATTTGAGTGTTTTGGCCTTGTTTCATCTGTTAGTTTTGCTTGCTATTATATGTGGGAACTTATCTAGAGCCATCTTAGTTGTTCTTAGCCCGCAGGCAAGTTGAATATCAAGTTTTTAGATTTACTTGATTTTTGAGACCCATGGCCCGGTCTGGTGCAGTGTTGTGTATTTTAGTGTTTTGGGCTGTTGCTTGGTTGTAAGGTGTGAAATTTGAACTTCTTAATTCTATAGCTCTGAAGTGAAAGATTTCTTGGTACTTAGAGGAAAATTGTGAGAAGGCACCATTCATCCCTCTATTGTCATTGCCGATCCTACAAACTCTATCCTCGAGACATTGAATTTCTACATGGCATATTTTAGAGTCTCATCACAACACCTGGAGCTGCTGGCCAGGAACTGTAGATCATTGGTTTCCCTCAAGATCAGTGACTGCGATGTTTCTGAGTTAGCTGGCTTCTTCCAAGAGGCAAATGCACTACAAGAGTTTGGCAGGGGCTCTTTTACCGAGCAACGAAATGGTACTAATAGATATCATGGATTTAACTTCCCCCCAAGGCTCACCTCCTTGGGACAACTCTCCATGGGGACAAATGAGATGCCCACCTAGGAAGCACGGACATGGCTGCAAGGTGCCGAGTTCGTGTCGGACACCGTGTCGGACATGGACACGGCTCCGACACGGCTTGGACACGTCGGAAATTGCAATCGTGAAAAAAACAAAAATAAAATCGGACACATATAGGACACGTATCGGACACATATAGGACACATATAAAACCATGAGTGTTAACAGGTTTGCCTAATATATTATATATTATTACACTTGCACGCATCTAAAAGCAATCCAAAGACAGAGAGGCTTAGTGCTCAGATACCATGGTGTCCCATTTTAGCGCCCTATACACACACGCAGTTGTGTCCTCGTGTCGCCATTTTTTATAAAACGGCAAATCCCGTGTCCGATACGTGTCGTGTCCGACACGCGTGTCCATGCCCGTGCATCCCAGATGCCCAATCTTTCCGGTCTGTGCTGCAATGAGGTGGCTTGACTTGCAATATACCTTTCTAGTACTGAAGATCACTGACAGCTGATTCAACAGTGTCCAAACCTTGAGGTCCTTGAGGTTGTACATCGTAACTGAAAGTTTTCTTGATTTGTCCTGTGTTCAACTGCATCTGAATTGCCATCTTAATGCTCTCAAAAAATTAAATGTTTGCAGGTGAGGGATGTGCTAGGGGATAGTGGACTAGAAATTCTTGCTCAGAAATGTAAGAAGCTGAGACGGCTCAGAATAGAGTGGGGCGAAGATGGACAGGGCCTTGAGGATGAACAATGGAAGGTTTTGCATGTGGGCCTTTCTTCTCTAGCTCTGGGCTGTCCTGAACTAGAGTATCTAGCAGTCTACGCCTCCGACATCACGAACACAGCTCTAGAGTGTTTCAGGATGTACAGCAAGAAGCTCTATGATTTCTGCTTTGTATTGCTTGACAGAGAAGAAAGAATAACTGATCTGCCCCTTGACAATGGTGTTCGGGCTCTTCTAAGTGGTTGCAACAATCTTCAGAGGTTCTCACTTTATTTGAGACCTGGAGGCCTCTCTGATGTCGGTCTTGGTTACATTGGGGAATGTAGTGGCAATATACGATATATGCTGCTTGGTAATGTTGGGGTTTCTGATGGTGGACTGATGCAATTTGCAAGAGCCTGTTAAAATTTGCAGAAGCTGGAACTTAGAAGTTGTTGCTTTAGTGAGGGTGCTTTGTCCCATGCTGCACTGCATTTGCATTCTCTAAGGTACCTGTGGGTGCAGGGATATCAATCTTCCCCAAATGGACGAGATCTTATTGCCATGGTACGGCCCTACTGGAACATAGAGTTCATACCTCCCCGAATGGAAGTTGTTGATGCCGATGATGGTAGCCAAGTTGCAGTAGAGCGTCAGGCTCAGATACTTCCATACTACTCCCTTGCTGGTAGGAGGTCCGATCTTCCAGAATATGTTGTTTCTCTGCATCCATAAATGCCAGACAGGAAATGTTTGGTGGCTGTAACATATTGCATGTTCCTTTCTTGTTCAAATTGCCAGGTTGAGTTTTCTTCCTGCTTTGTGTAACGGTACTGCAAATTTTGACATTGTTTTGTGTTGAATACTATCCAAACATGGAACTATGCTTGTACAATGGAGGCTGTTATGACCCCATAAATTAGAGTATGATGCTGTTGCAAATGATCCAGCATGTGTCAGCATGATCTTGCTCAGGCTGTTCAACCATTGTTCCTAGGATACTGACAGTTCTTCTCAATAACTCAGGTTCTTGGACAAACTGCATACATCAGGTGTTGGCCCATTGCCAGGTACGTTCCAGGCCTGCCTGTTCTCAGAGTTATGTTTTCTTCTCTCAACCTACTTATCTATGAGTTATGATACTAGAGTTATGTGCGTACACCTACTACACATTCAGATAGTTATGGTTGTTTGTCTTAATTCGTTTTTCTGTGAACATATGATTTTGCCATATTGCCATATAATGATACAAAATTTTGCTTAATTAGTTTCCATGCCCGCGAATTCATGCAAGGACTACTTTGATGTTACAAATAGTGTGATGCTTCTTTTCATTTTGGACATAATACAAGAGGCTAGGAGGCAAACAATGGTGATCACATATTTTTGGTAGCCTCTTGTTTAAAAAGTTAGAAACAAGTGCTGCTCTAATTTAGGAATGTGTTCTTAATGTCAAGAATTGTTAAAGATCAGTTATATGTTAGCCACATTCTAGCAGACTAGTACTTTCCTTGCTGGGATTGAAAATACTTTAAGGAGAGACTGAGCGTTCTCAAATTGTCAAACAAACTCCAATTTCATGTGACATGCCATCATATACAATTTCATTTATTGTGAAAAAGGAAAAGGTTAATTGGTGACGGCGAAAGCTAATTGCAACCTGAAGGTCTTGTATACATTATCTTGGCAAACAAACCAAAAATATCAAAAAAGAGGGAAAGAAAATGTGTGGCAGAAGGAGCCAAGCAAAAGCACACCGAGCAAATGACCACTGTCCGAAGTTCCATCATTTGTTTTCCGTTCAATGGAGCAAAGCCAATTACCCTTGTAATGAGCTTCACTTCTCTGAGGCAGTGTTCAATCCCTGTTCTTAGCACTGCGGAAGATCTTTGGGTGGTGGAATCAGAGTCTCACTAGGTCTTTTCCCGTTGTCCACCACAAAGACCATCTTGAGTCCCCATGACGTGTGCACCTCGAAATGGCAATGCATAAACCAAACACCTGGAATATAATAACAGCTCAAGCAACTCGTGTTTGGAAACAGAAGGAGACTTTTGATCTTAAAATTGTAGGTTTGAAATCTATACCTGGGTTGTCTGCCCTAAATCTGATGGCTGTCCAACCTCCAGTAGGAACTCCAATGGTATTTCTCTCAATGGGGTCGATAAGGTTAAATGTGGAAGGAGAGGTCTTGGAGTTGTAGTTCCCGATCCCCCTCCCGACCACAAAAAAGTTGAAGCCATGCAGATGGAATGGATGGCTTTCTGGTGATACGATCCCCGTATCCTGGAGTAGGACCTGCACTGAAGCGTTGTATGGCAGCCTGTAAACCCTGGTTCCATTCATGGTTTGAAGGTTTTTGGGGCCGCTTCCTGTGTAGTTGAACTTGTGTGGTGGTATAGCAGGGAAATCTTCTGTGAACACCCCTGGGATATGGTAATAATGGGCTTGGAGAATTGGGGTGGATGGCAGAATGAATGTCACATTGTTGATTGCGCCAACCACCCTTGTCCCATTAATGCAGTTTAGGCATGGATTGACACCCACGCCGATAGTAAAGAAAAGGGAGTGGTCTACTGTCTGTGGCACATTGGCTGGATACTCCTTGGAATTGAGGCTGCGGAGCGACTCAACAAATTTTGACACAATAGGGGTGGCATTTTGCGGTGGTGATTTGACGAGAGTGAGGGTTGCTGTGGCGGAGACGGTGTTGGCGTAGTGCAAGGTAGCGGTGCCTGTTTTGTTGTCAACCTGTATGGGAGCATCCATGAAGGGAGAGACTGAGAGAAGGTAGCGTCCAGCTCTTTGGTCAGCGGTGAGGAGGACGTTGGTGGTCTGGCCTGGAGTGATGAGCAGGGTATCTGTCTTATATGGCTTGGTATAGATTGCATCAACCTCGACCACTGTTAGTTCGTGCCCAGCAATCTTGAAGAATAGGTCATCATTCAGCGCAGCGTTGATGATCCGGAGCATGTATGTCTTGCCATTTTCAACATTAAGCTTGAATCCATCTGCCCAGTGTATTGTCAAGATACGTGATCAGAAAAGCCTTTTTAACTTTGTAGTGAGCTAGCACATACTTTGCGATAACTATTATATACCTTGTGAGGAAGCACAATCAGACATCGGACCAGGGTGACCGTTGATGGTGTGTGAATCAGATATATTGGGTCCCACACCTAGTTGCATGGCCTGGTTGATTACAGCTTCTGTGTCTGCTTTCCACCATTCTCCTGCAGCACATCAAGTAGCAAGTGCTAATTAAATGGGTTATTCTTGATCAATAACAAGATTGAGAGAATCAACTACATACCTAACACAACAACGACCTCCTTGTGGGGAGCAGGGAAGGGGTAGGGCACGCCAAGCTTGGGGAGGATGACAATAGCACCATGGATGGTAGCCCTCAGCCAGTTGATATGTGCATGCCAGAGGAGCGTACCACGTTGGCCGATAATGGTGAAGTTATACAGAAAACTGTTGCCTGGCTGGATTGGGCACTGTGTGATGTAGGCTGGTCCATCATACCACCCTGTTCGGATCTGCCTTACCCCGTGCCTGATTATGACTTAGTTAGCAAGCTATATACGGACGTATGCTACATAAACGTGAACAATAAAGAGAGCATTTCTGGTTGCCATTCAAAGGAAAGGATGTATCGATCGTTATATCTAATGCAAGTTATGTTTTTTTACTGTTTAACTTACACAATTTATTTTTCTTTTGGTTGCTTACAGAAAACAAAGTATACAAAGATGCTCGTATGTCAAGATGATATTGAAGGACTGAGGCTGCCTTTTATGTGTGTCAGTGCACCTGCAACTTTGAGGTGGTGATTGTCTGCTATATATTACGGTCGAACCATAGATGGAGTGACCGTGGACTACTTACCAGTGGATGGTAACGTTGTGAGTTACATGATTGACGACCTTGACCAGAACGTTATCGCCTTCTCTGGCGTATAGGGTCGGCCCGGAACTTGCCATTCACAGTGAGGATGGGCTTGGTCGAGCAAAGCCGTGTCATCTTCCTCATAACGACCTGCATGCCCAAGTCAAATCACGCTAAATCACCATTTTTTTTTTTGCCATGGCTGCACCTGGACCTTAGTTGTTGCAATCTGGGAAGGCATGAAGGGAGCCCCAGCACGCCATTCATGTTGATTATTGTTGTAACCGGTCTTATAATGGATACAAAAATGCCATGCACCTTGGCGGTGATCCACCATTGTGAAACGGCGGCAAAGAAAACATGTACTATTTACACTGCTAGTCTATATCTGGCTGTAGAAACTAGAAAGAGTGGTGCAGTGTTGATATGCTGTATAATCCAGGCAACATGCACGCAAATACAGAGTGAATGTGCATGGTCTAGCTAGCATGGATATTGCTGCTCCAGCATGTCGTACAGTTGTGTTTCTTATGATTGCATACATGGTTGAAGTCAATGCATGACAGGATGATGAGGTTCTCACATTGAACTTGTAATGCCGAGTGATGGCGTGGACGCTGAGAGCCTGAAGCAGGAAGCAGCTGGCAATCAGGACCAGCACAAGACGACGAGACGGCAGCGGCACGGCCATACCGGCCATCGGAGCTAGCTGGTCGGAGACGGTGTTGATGGTGCAGGCTGTGCAGAGGAAGGGGACGCTAGCTAGCTAGCTAGCTAGATGGCCGTGCTGCCTGTGAGCGACCGTGCATGGAATGACAGGGCAACGCATGCTTATAATGGCCTTGGGGAAGTGTTGGGTTTGTAGCTGCCATGTCGTTTTTAATTTTAGGTGGGGAAGCATTGCTTAACAAGGCTGTGGTAGGAAATATGTAACACCTCATGTCATACAGATTGCATTCTTCGTGATTCATCCATCTTGATTCTACCTGCAGTTGCGCACCACATTTCTTGAATCCCACACAAAGCTAGCTAGCTAGCTCCCTGTTGCTGACTTCCGTTCCACCTTCACCTGTTACATACAACTAGCTTTCGCTTGTTACAAACGGATCGGTTACGGACAGATATTACACATCCCGTATTTTTTTCATATTTTTTGTCGGAGTCGAAGTCGGATACGGATAGTGCTGGATACGAATACGAATGTGGATATTCTCGGTCACGAATACAGAGTGAATACATACCGCTCCGAATACGGTTAGTCTCGGTTACGAATATTTAGTCGGATAATGCGCGGAAGCAAATTTTACAAGATAACAAGGACAAATTAAGCAACTAATAAATTCTAGTTAGCAAAATAGCAACTAGCAAGTAAATTATAGAGGCTAGTTAAACAAATAGTAGGCTAGTAGCTAACTAGTAACATGCAATATGGTTCAAAAGTACGAATTGCTCATAGTCAAGTAGTCTAGTACATGACTAATTCATTTAAGTTCATTACATTTACATCACATGATAAGTCTACAATGCAGATCTTGTCTAGCAAAAAGCTAACAGCGAGCCAGCGAGCCATCTCTAACCATGTTTCAGTGGAGCTTAGCCTCGGTCATTATCTCGTCCTACAAGAAAATATCAATTGGAACCCAAAATTATTGAATGAAGAATAGAAACCCAAAATTAATACTTGTATAGTTCGGTTCTACTCACTGTCAGTATGTCATTGGAAGTAAATAAACATCAAACTAGAGAAGCAGTAACAGTGTAGATATGACAAGTTTCTGGAGACATAACATCAAGGCCATTAACATGATGCATTATACATGTCAGAGGATAGTCAATTTAATCAGTTGATAGTAAATGATAGCCAATTTAATCAGTTGATAGCAAAGACATAGCAAAGGATAGCCAATTCAATCATCACTGACCATATAAGTTCGAACAATAAAATAGATAAAATAACTAAAATTTGTTTTTGTATTTTTATTTGTAGAATTATTAAACCTTATCATTTATGTTTGTGGTAGCACATTCTTTATCATCTAGCTCCAAAGCCAATTCATCAATAAGTGATGCTATCTTCTCCTTGAATCTAAAATTCAAAAATAACATGAGGTTAATAAACAAAAGTTGTAAGCGGTGCAATTGGTCGACTAAATGACTTATTATTTACCTTTCCTAGATGAAGATATCCAATCTTTTGTACATATTAGAGCCTCAACCACCTCAGGATCTAATCGACTACGAAATGGATCGATAACACGGCTACCAGTACTAAAAGCCGATCCTGAAGAAAAAGTTTACACTTGAATAGCTAGCACATCATGAGCTAGCCATGAGAGAACATGAAACTTCCCTTGGTGTGTATTCCACCATGACAATATGTCAAACTGTGCACCCTTACCTGTAGGATCAACCCACCGAATTGGTTTCTCTTGCATGTATACCTCAAGTTCATTTATACTACCATGTGTTGTAGCGACATCCTCATACAAGAACTGTTCAATGTCATCAAGACCCAAGTTAGGATCACCAAGTGCTGAGAAGGTCCTTGAGGGTTAGGCTTCGAAGCTCAGATGTATTGGATATGTAAGCTTAGAATAATTTGGTCACAACATCCATGAAGTGATTAACTTCATGGGCAGCCCTCTCATGATAAATCCTCCCCATGAAATACTCCACAAGCCTTTTCTTGTATCTAGGATCAAGAAAGTATGCCACAGCGAGAGCTATGTTGGACTTGTCCCAATACTTATCATATTTGGCTTTCATAGCCTCTGCCATAGAAGAAATAGTAACATCAGCACTTTCACACTAATCTGCAAGTGCTAATTTAATTTCATAAAATTTCCACCAAAACAAGTTTGCTGTTGGATATTGATTTCCAGAAAATAGCTTGGTAGCATCATAAAATTTCTACAAACATTTGCATAATGATTCTGCCATATGCCATTCTTCATTTGTCGGAGCACACTTATCGTACTTATTCTCATTCAAGTACAATAGCCTATCAAAAGCCCTCCTGTAGTAAATAGCTTGTGACAATATTTCATATGTTGAGTTCCACCTTGTAGGCACATCCAATGGAAGACCAGATGTATTATCTAAGTCACATTCTATTGCACACTTTTGAAATTCCTCCCATTACAATGGAGAATTCTTCACAATAATAACAGTAGCTCTAATATTTTGGACTGAAGATGCAATTACTTTCAAGCTATCTTGGGCAACAAGGTTTAGTATGTGACATAAACATCTCACATGAAAAAAGGCACCATCACAGATCAAGGGAGAACGATTATGCAGGTCTATCATAACTTTTCTAACACATTTATCATTGGATGATGCATTGTCTAGAGTGAGAGCAAATAACTTCTTCTCAATATTCCAAAACATGACATCCTTGATAAACTCAGTTGCTAGATTACTTCCTGTATGATTCCCTTTGACATGAATGAATTTAATTATTCTTTTTTGCATATGCCAATTATCATCAATCCAATGCACATTGATGCATATATAACCTTTATTTTGATTAGATGTCCACATGTCCATAATTGCAGAAAACCGATAAGAAAGAGGTTTTAGTTGGTCATATAACATTTTCTTTTCATCTCCAAACATTTCTAATACCTCTTTCCTAGTGGTTGTAGACTTGAATGAAAAACCGAACGTAGAGACTTGATGAGGTAACTATAGTGATATGAGATTAGCTAGGTAATTTTATTGATATGATAATAACCAGGTAACTTTAGTGATATGAGATTAGCTAGGTAATTTTAGTAATATGATAATAATCAGGTAACTTTAGGGATATGATAATTGTACTCAATGACTAGGTGATAAGTAATCTGGAAACACGTGGTATACAAAATGGAAAGGTCACGGTCACGAGGTATTTGCTTTGAGCACACTCGGCGGACACATTGCACGAATGATCTAGAATGCACAACTGCACGGACGCTCTCTCAACAACTACGTAAGAACCTACATGGTGGAATGGGGTGAATCAGGTGATATTTATGATAAAATTGTGAAAAGGACAGCAAGAGATCGTTCGACTAGAAGAAAACATGTTCGTTGGGCCTTCATCATGCGAGTCACCGTTCGACCGTGCGAACCATGCCCACAGCACAATATCACAAAAATGTGGTGCAAAACATGATTCAGCTGCGGTTCCGGGCCAACCGAATCTCACGGTCGTGGAATCGGTTCTTGCCACCGCCGCCACCCGTCGTGGCGCCATCGTCCCTAGCACCCACCGGCCATGCCTCCATGGCCGCCACACCGCCTCAGCTTGCGCCTGACAGCTGCCACTGCCCGGCCTGCCGACGCCTGCCCGCCGCACCTCCTCTGGCCATACGCACCGCCAAACACCGCCACCCGCAGCCATGTCGTGCCTGGGCGCCGACACCTAAGTACCATGCCACCACCGCGCCACACCACACCTCCACCGCACGTCGCGCCACGCCGATAGCTACTCCCATCGCCCGGCGTCTTTGCCGCTGCCGATCGTGGTGCCCGCCGCCGCCGCCGCCGCAGCGTGCCGCTGCGTGCGCATGCTGCGCGCCTGCCGCCACCATGCCGAGTGATGTCGCCGCACGCTGGCCATGCCATCTGCCATCAGCGCCATCGCCACATGCCGTGACGAGCCATCGGCCACACGAAAGAGGAAGAAAGATGGAGAGAGATGGAATAATCATTCATGAGGATAGGAGAGAGAAATATTGGAGATGAGAGATAAGGATGGGAGAGAGATTAGAGATAATATTCACCTTTCAAATCTTGGACGCTACAACATTGTACCATTAAAATCCGTCCCACCAAAATAGGTGATGTATATCATTTTCTTTCTCTCTCGGTTAACTAGAGAATTTCTAACATCTTTTCCCCCCTTTTACATATTGTTGCGAAAATTTACAGCCCTCAAAGCAAAAGTGGTGCATTTTAAGCTATATTTTAAAGTGTTATGTCTTTTGGTTGTGGCTGAAATAACGCTATAGTAGCTGTTAGCTTTTTATTACGTATTAATTAAAGAAAAATGAAGAAAACTAGAAGAATAAAAATACTGTCATATCTCTTTCACGAATGGAAATTAACCACGAGTCCACTGAGGACATGCTCGAATGTCCCTTTCCATGGGTTGGCTGGCTGAGGGCTTTCCTAAAACTACAACAGCTGGTCGATCAAAGCTACCACCACTAGTAACCAACATCGATCCATGTATAATGTACGTGCCTTTTTTTTATTTGGGGTTTGGTTCCTTGTGCTACGTACTCCTCTCCTCACTAACAAAAGCACTTGCGCTGATAATTAACTAGGTTAGCCTGTATCAATTAATCAATCATCGTGATCCTTCAATCACAGGGGAGGAATAGAAAGATTGATCCACCTTTAAGTAACTTGCAGTTCACATCCATGTATATATGTATGTATATATGTATGTATGTGAAACAAAACCAAATTTTGCAAAATTCAAAATTGAATTGAGTTTGAGTTGAATTTGATTCCTTTAGCCTCCCAAAGCTATTCCACACTAATCTCAAAGCAAACCCATCCCTTAATCCTTGTCATCACACGGTGAGCAGGCGATTTTCGGTGGTCCATTATTCATCAAAAAAATCTCGCCGCTTGCCGATTTTTGCCGCCTCGATCTTTCTTCGTCGCTAAGCCGCCCGATCCTCCGCAGCTTGGTCCCTGCCGCCCACCCGCTGTCGACGCCTGCATCAGGCCGCCTGACACCGCCCGGCTCGGCCGAGGCGTGGCGGCGCCGCCGTCCGCTCATCGCCCGCCTCATCCTTTCTCTCGCCTTCCTCTCACAGTGACCTGCAGACTCACTCGACATCCTTGACCGCAGCCTCGCGCCTAAGAAGCCCCGTGTCCGCCTGGCCAACCGAGACCCAAACCACCGCCGTGGTTATCTCCTCCTCTCCTGCAAACCGCCTTACCCCGCCTATTTAAACACCCCGAGCCCTCCATGAGAACCCATCAACCTCCTTGAAGGTAACCGCACACCCCGAAGCTCCCCTCTTCTTCCCCATTGCCGGTAATTGAAGAAATCCCCAATTCGGAGCCCTAGTTCAATGTCCGACCTCCGGCCACCCATTTTCCAATTGCCTTCGCCTGTAGCATCCCCGAGCTCCCCAAAACCTACCCCAACCGCCACCTTAGCTCCTCGGCCCCTCCTCTTCCCCAACACCGTGAGCCTCCTCACCGCCGCCAACCCCCACCGTGGCTGGCCCAACCCCGACCTCCCTAGCTCAAGCCGACACTCCCATGAGCTTACCCTAACCCCACTGATGCCCAAAAGCCATCCCAATTTCCCGGAGAAGCTCCCCTCCACAAACTATGCTCAAATCGGCCGCGGAGAAGAAGTGCTCGCCGCCGGCAATAGCCGCCTCCTCCGGCCCTACAACCACCAAAAATGGAACCACCTCACTTCCCCGAGCCCATCCATACCCTCAAAGTGCGTCGCAAAACTCCGTGCCGCCACCACCGCCGCCTCCTCCCTCCTTTCTTTTGTGGCCGAGAGTGGGAAGATGATGAGCAGTCTTGCGCGCCTTGTTCATCCGACCGACCGCCCGAGTCGGCCTCGACCGAGCCACTTAGCCGCGTCGGGTTCGAGCCCGAGAACAGTCCGGCCGAGCCCAATGAATAGTGTTTGACCCAAAGTCCAAAAATACATATTTATACTCATTTTGTCCGTTTTGAGCCCACCAACCCATTTCTCAGACCCATATCCACATATAGGACTTCCAAAAAGCCCAAACCCAATTTATTTGTATTTTATTGAATTTTCTTTCTTTATTTCCTAGCTCAATTCTTCGTGTAAGGAAATTTACTTGTTTTAATTGCTTTGCGTTAGCTAACGGGTTGAAGAACACCCGGAGCAAGGAGAAGAAGTCCAAGTGCAAGCTCAGCCCGCGGAAGGATACGAGTTAGTTGAAATCTTAGACCCGCAAGGCAAGTCGCACATATTTTGAACATGTTGATCCTACATTCTTTAAATTATTTATTTACATGTATTTTCATTATGTTATTTCTTGTTATTTTATGTACAATAAATGCTTAGAATGACTTGTTATTAGCTATGTCCTACCAACTAAAAGCCCAGTTTAACTTGATGCCACATTCACCTTGACAAGACTTAGTAACATAAAATATAAGATTAATATTATCATGACAGTTAGGTCACATCAGATCTTTCTACTGTTAAGGTTTTGGTTTTGGTTTAGAGTTTTGGAAAAGTGGAGACTAAAATAAGTGAGGATCGCAGAGGTGGGTCCGAAGATCTTATTTTAGGGTGGAGGCTGGTTATGGAATGGTGGCAGTACAGTGTGTACTGAATATGGGTTGTGAGTGGATGATGCCTCGGATAAAATACAAGGACTAGATCCTTATGCTGAGTAAAGAACATAGTAATCGCCCAACCACAAGCGTTGACTTTGTCAACCCTTGACTTAGTCAAACACGGCTTAGTGGCGCTCAACTTCAATTGAACCTCTGCTGAATCGGACGATGGGGAGTCAAGGGTGAGTTAGTATGGGAGGTGGTTAACCATACAATGGGATCAGTAATAAGCCTCGGACGAGATCCGTGGGATCATCCGAGCTTGTTAAGATTAAACACCCATCTTGGTGAGTCTACACAAAGAATTGAGCAAAGTGAACATCCTTGTTTTCTTAGCTCTTAGCGAGAGTTAGGAGATCTTGTGGGTAAAGCAGGCGCTTTGCAAAGTCATGACAAATGGTATTCGAATACACCGTGCTTCCGGTAAATGAAGCTGTGTTAAATGGGTGAATCCAATAATGAGGCATAAGTAGTTTTGAGAATGTTTTGGTAATATTGAAGGTTAATAATAAAGCTTGAAAACCCTTTACATTAATGAAGTACCTTTTAAAGTCTTTATTTGATTCTCAATCAAACGCATCCACATAAAATAATAAGCCTGTTTCCTCCACTTGTTATCACATGCATGTAGTTAATGCTAAGTTCCGTGTGACTTGTTGAGTACGGTAGTTGTACTCATACTTGCTAAAACATAAATGTAAACGTCAAACTTTGAAGAAGCAGGTGAAGACGAAGAGGTGATGCTCTTCGAGGTCGACGAAGCATGGAATTAGGGTCGTTCTCCGCTCAGGCATGCCTGTGGCGTCTTTTGCTGTAATGTATCTAAAGGCCTTGGCCATACAGTGAACCTTGGCGTTAATGCCCTTATGTTGTAATAAAGTTCGTTTTTGCTCTTAAGCTTGTGTTGGCAATGTTATGCACTCAATGGATGTACTCGCAACTGAACAGTCCTGGGCAGTTGCGAGGGTTTCATAATACTCCCGTAAATGGGGTGTTACAGTGGTATCGAGCCGCTTGCTTGACCGTAGGAAGACCCTAAGTGCATTAAGTGTATTTATTAAAACTATTTTACTTATAATAAAATGAGTTATATAAAATATTAATAGTATTCCTGTATAACTTCTTTCCTGACTACCTTATCTATTAGTCTTATTTTAAAGTTGAGTTTTATTTCTTAATATTATTTATATACTCTTGTCTAAAACTCAAATTTTGGCGATGTGAACAGATGGGGGCTAGTGTTTTCTCCAATCCGAAGCCTTGCAAGGTTGGGCACTCGGTTATGGAGGATGCAAAAGTACCTATATCTGTTGGCAAAGATCGTCGGTGTTCTATGCAAGGATTAATGGTCCATGGGCAATCCGTATCGATGGAAGGCATGGGTATACTGCGGCCACTACCTTTGAGGCCGATGTTCCACGAAGTTTTCAAAGATATCGCCTCAAAGAAGCGATGCAATACAAGATGCGGCGAGGAAAGCGGTGGTGTACCTCGCTATTATGATGATGAATTCGACGAGTCGCCATTCCACCTTGTCCCACAGGATGATGAAGGAGGATCCAGCTTTTCAGTGCCACACCCAGATAGAGAAGATGATCCCTAATGAAGGAAGTAGCTCTACTTATCGTCCACCAGGAGACCCATTACTCCCGGATGTACGATGAATACCAGAAAATGCAATTCGACTCTATACCGCCCAAAGGAGGTGCGGGTGTTGAAAAGGAATTTGCAAGCATTATCGAGAGTTGGAGCAAGGCGAAGCATCGGGATGCGGCGAATCTCCGATGACCCCGCCCAAGTCTCCAAGAAGCCTCAAGAATGACGCGCCTCAATACGTGCATTCTTCAAGGAATCTACGTCGCGTGCCCGTGCAAGCCCAAAGCAATCAACGAGGAATCTAAAGGCAAAGAGCCTATGATAGATGAGGAAGAGGAAGATCCAGAGGAAGAAGAGTGGTGTCCCTCTGGCAATCCCTCTCCAGATCATAGAGATTAGAGGCTTGGTGTCGAGTGGGTCGCGTTAGCGTAGTTGGAACCTTTTGTAGTAGGAAATTTTGGTATTGTAAAACAAGTTGCGGTGTGGACTTTGTATCAATAGTATGTACCCAACTTGTATAATGAATGAATAAAAACTACTTTGCCTAACTGATAATTTGTTTGCTAGTAGTATCTTTAATCTGCTCCTTCAACTCTTAATTTCCCATTTCATTCTAGAAATCTTATCTATGTCATTCTAATCTTACCTTAAATCGAATCCTCACTTATCTCGTTATTCCAAAACTCTCGCAGATCTAAGCTCTCAATCCCATCAAGGAATTCAAGATGGCGGTCGGAGAAGGATCTCAGAGCAAGGCACCGCCAAAGGAAGTGCCATCACCCGTTTAATGACATTTTAGCCAAGATGGAAGAAAATAGATATCAGCGTAATCGAACCAATCTCGCATGATGGAACAAAGATGCAAAGTCATAGAACAAATTGCTATGAGGAATGGAGGAGCGGTCAACAAGATCGCTTTGTCCGGTCAAAATGGGCGACTTTCGAAGACTCGACCCCGTCTTCTCATCATCGCCGATCCGATGGTGGCGTAAGATTGGTATAGAGATGTAGAGAAGTTAATCACCGTCCAATGTAACGACAAGGAGAAAGTACTATATGCTTCCCACCGACGAGGCCCAAAGAAGACTGGTGGATGAATTATCGACCATGCTTGAAGGTCGAGAAATTTCTGGAAAGAATTTGAGGATTCTTTCCGCCAAACACATGTACCACCGAGTCGTTGAGGCAAAGCGTCGAGAATTCCTCGCATTGAAGCAAGGAGGACGTGCGGTCACTGAGTACCTCCATCAGTTCAACACATTGGCCCGTTATGCTCCCCGATGACGTGAAGACCGAGGAGAAAAGATGGAACGATTTAAAGAAGGATTGCGGATATCTTTGAAGCATCATATTTCAGCTATGGACTTCAAAGACTTACCTTCAATGGTGAATAAGCTCATCATGTCGAAGAAACCCGAGGAGTTAGAAGAAACACGTAAGAGGAAGATAGTACAAGTAACACCGCCTCGAAATGCCCCGTAAGCGGATGTTTCTTAGCACCGCATCCGTGGGACAACGCGGAAAAAGTTTATCTTCAAGCCAAGACCACGTTTAGAATTGGTCAAGGTTCGACGACATCTCGGCAGAATGTGCCGCAAAACACTAACATAAAGTGTTTTAACGTGGAGGAAATCACCCATGAGGCAATGCCCGCAATTGTACACTATCTGTTATCATTGTGGCCAAGCCGCCATTACAAGAATCGATGTCCAAAAGGAGGACTACCTTCAAGTGGCAAAGCTCAAGTCGAGCCGGACATCTTCCCACGACGGTTTATAGCCGCACCAAAACAGAAGAAGGAGGTAAACCTCGGCGGTTTGCGGTCAGCCAACAGAACTCGATGGCGACAACGACGCCAAGTGACAAAGGAAAAGGGATATTGAGACCCGTACAAGGAAGGATAAACCACATCTCCGCAGAAGAAGCAGCTGGGGCCAACGACGTCATCGTTGGTGCGTTCCTTGTCCACTCAAACCCTCTTTAGTTCTGTTTGATCACGAGCAACGCATTCGTTCCTTTCTTTGGCTTTTGTTGTGAAAACCATTTGCCATTCTCTACCTTGCAAAATCCTATTCCTTTCAAACACCGGGAGTAGGATGGAATCTCGCTTTGGATGTAAGGACTTGGATCCGAAACCAAGGAGTCAAATTTAAAGCGACTTGCTATTGTTGGAAATGAAAGGACTGGATGTCATATTGGGAATGAATTGGTTAACCAGATATAAAGCCAAGGTGGATTGTGAGAGTAAGCAAATAACTCTGGTATGTCCAGAAGGGCAAATGATAACAGTGAAGACAGATCCAGCCCTAGTGGAGAAAATGAAGGCAAGTGTTCAGAGTATAATGGTGGAAGAAGGAGTTGCTCAAGTACCAATAATTCAGGAATATCCGGATGTCTTCCAGAAGGAGCTACCGAAAGCCGCCGATAGACCTATTGAGCTCGCTATTGAATTGGTACCGGGAACTAAACACATTACAAAGCGTCGATGTCGGATGTCACCAAGAATTGAAGGAACTTAAGAAGCGAGATGGATGAGTTAATAGAAAAGAATTCATACAACCTAGCATATCTCCTTGGTCATTGATGCTATTCGCTAAGAAGAAAGATGGAAGTCAGAGAATGTGTGTGGATTATCGAGGATTGAATGCCGTAACCATCAAGAATAAATATCCTTTGCCAAGGATAGATGATTTATTTGATCAGCTCAAAGGAGCCAAGGTGTTCTCAAAATTGATTTAAGATCCGGATATCATCGACTTAAGATCCGAGAATGGATCGTGAGAAAACCGCATTACCACAAGATATGGGTTATTCGAGTTTACAAGTGGTGCCATTTGGTTTGACAAATGCACCGCATATTCATGAACCTGATGAATATGGTATATATGGAACAGCTAGACCATTTTGTGATAGTCTTCATCGACGACATACTAATATACTCCAAGACAGAAGAAGAACACCGCCAACATCTGCATATTGCCTTAAGTAAGCTGAGAGAACATCAGTTATATGCTAAGTTCTCTAAATGTGAATTTTGGATGAAAGAAGTAGCCTTTCTTGGTCATATTATCACCGAAGAAGGAGTGAAGGTGGATCCTGAAAAGGTGAAAGCGGTAATGGAATGGAAACAACCAACCACTGTAACAGAAATCAGAAGTTTTCTTGGTTTGGCTGGATATTACCGCCGATTTATAGAAGGATTCTCAAAAATATCAAGGCCCCTCACTCAACTTCTTAAGAAAGATAATCCGTATAAGTGGACGGACAAATGTGAGGAAGGTTTTCAGAAATTGAAAACAAGATTGACCTCGACACCTGCTTACACTTCCTAACCCCGAAAAGATTTTCAGATTCTTGTGATGCCTCAAAGCAAGGATTAGGTTGTGTGTTAATGCAAGAAGGAAAAGTGGTAGCATATGCTTCAAGACAGTTGCGACCTCATGAAGCAAATTATCCAACACATGACTTGGAATTAGCAGCTGTCGTGCATGCGTTAAAGATTTGGAGACACTATCTGTTGGGAAACCGTTGTGAAGTCTTTTCCGACCACAAGAGTCTGAAGTACATATTCACTCAGCCAGATTTAAATCTACGACAACGAAGATGGTTGGAGTTAATCAAAGATTATGATCTAGATCTCCAATACCATCCTGGGAAAGCAAATGTTGTCGCGGATGCGCTAAGCCGAAAAAAGTACCTCAACATAGCTTCTATTATGGAGTACTCTACTCCGCTGCATGAGGAAATGCGACGATTGAATTTGAATGTTGTTGAGCAAGGTCAAATGCGAAGATTAGAAATTGAGCCAACTCTAACCGATCAGATCAAAACAGCACAAGAGAAAGATGAAGAGATGCAACAACTCATTAAGAAGAGTCAAGAAGAAGATTCAGCGGAGTTCACTATAGATGATCAAGGAATTTTGAGATTTAGGGATCGCTATTGTGTGCCTGATGATAAAGAGCTGAAGAATTTGATACTACGAGAAGCTCACTCATCCCAACTCTCTATTCATCCAGGAGGCACAAAAATGTTTCAAGATTTGAAAAAGAGATACTGGTGGAGTAAGATGAAGAGAGATAGCGAATATATCGCACGATGTGATACATGTCAGAAAGTGAAGATAGATCATCGGAAACCCTCAGGATTATTAAACCCTTTGCCAATTCCAGAGTGGAAATGGGACGATATTGGTATGGATTTCATTACAGGATTTCCTAAGAGTCGAGACGGTTACGATGCTATTTGGGTGATCGAGACCGATCGACTAAAGTAGCACATTTCATACCAATTAAATGACCTATGGCAAGAATAAACCGCGTAATCGTACTTGACAAAAATAGTGGTGTTGCATGGAGTACCAAAAGAATAGTATCGATAGAGGAGCACGTTCACGTCCGAATTTTGGGGAAAATTGCACGAAGCCATGGGGACAGATTTAGCCTTTAGTACAGCATACCATCCACAAACCGGAGGACAAACAGAACGGGTGAACCAGATTTTGGAAGACATGTTGCGCGCATGTGCCTTAGTTTATGGAGCAGCATGGGACATGTGCTTGCCATTTGCAGAGTTCTCTTATAATAACAGTTATCAGGCTAGCATCAAAATGGCACCGTTTGAAGCATTATATGGAGAGAATGCGAACCCCACCGAATTGGGTTGGCGGAGAACGACAATTCTTAGGGCCACAAATTGTACAAGATGCGAAGCTCATATCGTAATCGCTCGAGATAAAATGAGAATAGCCCAGAATCGACAAAAAAGTTATGCTGATATTCGTCGAAAAGACTTAAGTTTTGAAATTGCAGATATAGTGTATCTCAAGGTTACGCCATTCAAGTCAGTAAAGAGATTTCAAATTAAAGGTAAACTAGCCCCAAGGTATATCGGTCCGTTTGAGATTCTCGAAAGAATAGGGGAAGTAGCGTACAAGTTACAGTTAACTCCGAATCTGGCAAGAGTCCACAACGTATTTCATGTGTCTCGATTCGAAAATGTCTTCGTTATTCAACGAGCGGTGCGGTCGATGATATAGATTTAAGAGATGATCATCATATGAAGAAGAACCGTTTCGGATACTAGAAACGACAGAGAGACAAGCGAGAAATAAGAACATCGATCGCATAAGATACAAGTGGCGAAATCATACAAACAGATGAAGCAACATGGGAAAAGGAGTCGATTACAATGAGAATTTCCCAACCTACTCCTTGGTTCGAGTTGATCTCGAGGGCGAGATCCTTTAAGGAGGGTAGGTTGAAACAAAACCAAATTTTGCAAAATTCAAAATTGAATTGAGTTTGAGTTGGAATTTGATTCCTTTAGCCTCCCAAAGCTATTCCACACTAATCTCAAAGCAAACCCATCCCTTAATCCTTGTCATCACAAATGAGCAGGCGATTTTCGCGCGGTCCATTATTCATCCGAAAATCTCGCCGCCGCCGATTTTTTTGCCGCCTCGATCTTTCTTCGTCGCTAAGCCGCCTGATCCCTCCCGCAGCTTGAGTCCCCGCCACCCCACCCGCTTTGTCAAGACGCTGCATCACGCTGGCTCGACACCGCCCGCCGGTACCGAGGCGTGGCGAGGCCGCCGTCCGCTCATGCGCCCGCCTCGTCCTTTCTCTCGCCTTCCTCTCACACCGACTGCAGCTCACTCGACATCCTTGACCGCAGCCCACGCCCAAGAAGCCCCGTGTCCGCTGCCAACCGAGACCAAACCACCGCCGTGGTTATCTCCTCCCTCCTGCAAACCGCCTTACCCCGCCTATTTAAACACCCCGAGCCTCCATGAGAACCCATCAACCTCCTTGAAGGTAACCGCACACCTCAAGCTCCCTCTTCTTCCCCATTGGGTAATTGAAGAAATCCCCAATTGAGCCCTAGTTCAATGTCCGACCTCCGGCCACCCATTTTCCAATTGCCTCCGCCTGTAGCATCCCCGAGCTCCCCAAAACCTACCCCAACCGCCACCTTAGCTCCTCGGCCCCTCCTCTTCCCCAACACCGTGAGCCTCCTCACCGCCGCCAACCCCCACCGTGGCTGGCCCAACCCCGACCTCCCTAGCTCAAGCCGACACTCCCATGAGCTTACCCTAACCCCACCGATGCCCAAAGCCATCCCAATTTCGAGAAGCTCCTCCACAAACTATGCTCAAATCGGCCGCGGAGAAGAAGTGCTCGCCGCCGGCAATAGCCGCCTCCTCCGGCCCTACAACCACCAAAAATGGAACCACCTCACTTCCCGAGCCCATCCATACCCTCAAAGTGCGTCGCAAAACTCCGTGCCGCCGCCACCACCGCCGCCCCCCCTGTTTCTTTTTGTGGCCGAGTGGGAAGATGATGAGCAGTCAAGACTTGCTCATCCGACCGACCGCCCGAGTCGCCCGACCGAGCCACTTAGCGCGTCGGGTTCGAGCCCGAGAACAGGCCGACCGAGCCCAATGAATAGTGTTTGACCCAAAGTCCAAAAATACATATTTATACTCATTTTGTCCGTTTTGAGCCCACCAACCCATTTCTCAGACCCATATCCACATATAGGACTTCCAAAAAGCCCAAACCCAATTTATTTGTATTTTATTGAATTTTCTTTCTTTATTTCCTAGCTCAATTCTTTGTAAGGAAATTTACTTGTTTTAATTGCTGCGTTAGCTCTTGAAGTTGAAGAACACCCTGAGCAAGGAGAAGAAGTCCAAGTGCAAGCTCACCGCGGAAGGATACGAGTTAGTTGAAATCTTAGACCCAAGGCAAGTCGCACATATTTTGAACATGTTGATCCTACATTCTTTAAATTATTTATTTACATGTATTTTCATTATGTTATTTCGACCGTTATTTTATGTACAATAAATGCTTAGAATGACTTGTTATTAGCTATGTCCTACCAACGAAAAGCCCAGTTTAACTTGATGCCACATTCACCTTGACAAGACTTAGTAACATAAAATATAAGATTAATATTATCATGACAGTTAGGTCACATCAGATCTTTCTACTGTTAAGGTTTTGGTTTTGGTTTAGAGTTTTGGAAAAGTGGAGACTAAAATAAGTGAGGATCGCAGAGGTGGGTCCGAAGATCTTATTTTAGGGTGGAGGCTGGTTATGGAATGGTGGCGATGCGGTGTGTCTTGAATATGGGTTGTGAGTGGATGATGCCTCGGATAAAATACAAGGACTAGATCCTTATGCCGAGTAAAGAACATAGTAATCGCTTCAACCACAAGCGTTGACTTTGTCAACCCTTGACTTAGTCAAACCGGCTTAGTAATCGCCAACTTCAATTGAACCTCTCGCAATCGGACGGGGAGTCAAAGGTGAGTTAGTATGGGAGGTGGTTAACCATACAATGTGGATCAGTAATAAGTCGGACGAGATCCGTGGGATCATCCGAGCTTGTTAAGATTAAACACCTACTGGGCGGAGTCTACACAAAGAATTGAGCAGTGAACATCCTTGTTTTCTTAGCTCTTAGCGCGAGAGTTAGGAGATCTTGTGGGTAAAGCAGGGCAGCTTTGCAAAGTCATGACAAATGGTATTCGAATACACCGTGCTTCCGGTAAATGAAGCTGTGTTAAATGGGTGAATCCAATAATGAGGCATAAGTAGTTTTGAGAATGTTTTGGTAATATTGAAGGTTAATAATAAAGCTTGAAAACCCTTTACATTAATGAAGTACCTTTTAAAGTCTTTATTTGATTCTCAACTGAAACTGCATCCACATAAAATAATAAGCCTGTTTCCACTCCACTTGTTATCACATGCATGTAGTTAATGCTAAGTTCCGTGTGACTTGTTGAGTACGGTAGTTGTACTCATACTTGCTAAAAACATAAACAGAAACGTCAAACTTTGAAGAAGCAGGTGAAGACGAAGAGGTGATGCTCTTCGAGGTCGACGAAGCATGGAATTAGGGTCGTTCTCCGCTCGTGCATGCTCGTGGCGTCTTTTGTCAGTAATGTATCTAAAGGCCTTGGCCATACAGTGAACCTTGGCGTTAATGCCCTTATGTTGTAATAAAGTTCGTTTTTGCTCTTAAGCTTGTGTTGGCAATGTTATGCACTCAATGGATGTACTCGCAACTGAACAGTCCTGGGCAGTTGCGAGGGTTTCATAATACTCCCAGAAATGGGGGTGTTACAGTATGTATGTATGTATGTATGTTTGTATGTCTGAATGTCATACGTACAAGCAATGAAGCGACCCACACCTACATTGATGTTCCATGCAGCATTGGTGCTTGCATCTGAGTATTGTAACACTGCTGGACTACACCACCCTACGTACCTAGACATAGGCAAAAGTCCTCTCTTAACCAAAAATGCACCAATCATGCAAAATAGTCTGTGGTAAACAGTAATCAAGATTACATAAGCCGAATATGACAAGTGAGCTAACTGACAAGTTCAGTGGCGTGCAAAATCTGGAGTATGCATGCATCAGGTCACTCAGCTCTGCGATCGCTAATCCTGGCAACACCAGCAGTAGGCCATCACAGCATTAGATGCCGATTTGATTAATTGATTGCAAGAGAAGGGGAAAACAGGGGAATCAGGAGAGAGTAATGGAACTCGCAACCACTTTTGGCGAAGCATCCTGATGTGATCGATCGATGTGTAGACTAGCTTGATGCACAAGGTTAAGTCGTCTTCCGATTCATATCTCTCTTTATTCTCTTTTGAAAGGAATGATCATTAATTAATTAATTTGATTTCTTGTATGGTTCGGCCTCTAGGAGGGCGGCGGCGGCGGAGGGAGAGAGAGAAGAAGAAGAAGAAAAAGTAGCTAGATATATCAGTGGAATGGTCGATGGATCAAGCAGCTAGAGTTCGCAATGCGTCCCTGTCGGCTGTTGTGTACTGGCTGGATCATGGATCTAGTAAGTGGTGCGTGCGCTTCAGCCTAATCAAGCTTTTTTGGGTACCGCTAAGTTGAACTAAAATAAACTGATTTATAACTGAAAATTGTACTATAACTGGTTGTACTAATGGTGGTTTATTTAGCATAACTAAATTTAAAAATAAAAGAAACAGGTTAACCCATCATAGATAATGTAAACGAATACGGAAAAAAAAACCGGCAAGAAAGCTAAAAAAAGATAGAAAAAGACGAAATTTAGAAATAGTGAAAAATAAGTCAAAAAAGCAAAGCTCAAGCCGAAATGAAAAGAGTCTTGTTCTTCTTTTTCTTGAGCTTAACTGAAGCATGCAATGCATTATATGAAAGGGAATCCTGAGGAATGTGGCCGATGCATCGATTTGATTTACATTAGACTAGATGGTACATTGCCATTGCATCCTTTAACTTCACATGTTGTTGGGAGGTGCCTGTCTAGGGTAGCTAAGAGAATACGATCGACATCGATGCAGTCATGATGCAGAGATGCAGGCAGAGCCTGGCATAAGCATATTGATACACGCATATATGATGATATATATGATATGTAGTGCTTAGTTTGCTTTCCTTCGATTGATTCAAAGCCAAGCTAGAGCTAGCCCATGTCCACCTGGCTGGCTTGTATGTCATGGAAGAGATCGAATGCTTTTTTTTATTTGCTTTTGCTTTGCATTCAGGTATACTATACCATACACAATTGTATTCTATACTACATTACATGTCCCTGTTGAAAAGCAGCAGCAGCAGCAGCAGCAGCACTTGTTGTGGCTTTCACATCACAGGTGTGCACTATAAGCATTGCAATTGAAATGCCCCTGACCTGAATGCCTGCAAATGGTAGGCAGTTCATGTTGTTGCCATCCATGGATGGCGAGCCTAAACTGAACTGCCCAACCCTAAACTATGGACTATATATGGCGTGAAAGAATGGTCTTACACGTGCCAATACATAACATTATAGCCTAGCCGGCCCTTGATCACTGGCACTGCACCGTAATTCCGACCTGACAACCAACAATATCTGGATATATTCTCGAGTACTGAAGAAGAAGAAGAAAAGAAACAAGAAAGGAGCTTAATTATGGATGGAGTAGAGTATTACTTTTGAAGTGACCAACGCAGCACTTGCCGTCACTGTTACTGAACAACCTCCAATGTCGATCGATCCATCCAGCTCCAAGCTAGTGTGATTTTCACACACAGTAGCGGCTAGTAGTCAGTACTCTGGACTGAATGAAGCTTATGGTACGTGCAAGTTCAGAAAAGCTTATTGCACATCATATATTATATAGTACAAGAAACATCCTCCTAACTGCCTAAGAGAGGCCAAGTTCAGAAAAGCTTATTGCACATCATATATTATGTAGCTAGCTAGCTTTATGTATAGTCAGATACACAATCAATCCATCTCTGCAACACCAACCAGCTGGCTCCCTTACACGCTGCACTTTATATGAAGGACTCCAAGGCTCCAAACAAACCTACACATCGCGCAGAGTCTTACACTTCAGCATCAGTGCCATCTCACATGATCTGAAAATTACAAGTGGAAGATAACATATCGTACGCTTTAATCAGAGGCTCGGTAATCAGTATATGTACTGTGTAACGGTGGGGGAAAAAAAGAAAGACAAGACGAACCTAGGTTATAGATCAGGTAATAATAAAAGAAAAGAACAGGACTGATCTTGCTGCTCTCTTTTTCCCAGACAATTAAGCAACCTCCTTGATTGGCTAAATTCATCTTTGTTCTAGTAAGTGTATCTCTAATAGTATCATCTTAATTGTCTCTTAGCTATATCAAATAAGTAAAATTCTATATAAAAGAGAGAATATGAGAAAAGATAATGGGTCTGTTCTTTTTGGTCAGAGAAGGTGAGAAAGATAATATGTTATCTCAATTAAATGAAGTCAAAAACATGTACTACTTAGAACTATCTTGAACAAATCAAGCTGCAAATAATGAGATAATATGAGACTTAAACTTATAAAAAGTTATGGTAAAATATGGTAAAATATAAAATAGTTAGATGAATAATTTACTGTTAGAGAGATTATTTCAGTGTTGTTTTTAGATGAAGTAGAAATCTTCGAGACAATCAAGCTGTTGTACGTGCGCTAATCTCTTTTCATCGGGCATCACTGCGGCGTGTCCTTGGACGCCAGTATATTTATTGTTGCTTCCTTTTGCTCCCGTGAACATCACAAATCTTGAATAATTTTAATACTCATATTGGGAGCCTGCACGCTGATCTTTTAGATCAGAGCAGAGAACAACTGTTAGTTATTTTTTTGTAATAACGGCTGCCAAATGACATTCTATTGTTTAAAAGCAAATGATATTCCATTATATATAGTACTAAGGATAAATGACCAGTCGGCTAAGGTATTCATTAAGTTGGGTGTAAATTGTGCAATACCTACATAGTAAAAAGCTAGATAGGAAAAAGGTTGGAGTCTAACTCAGTATTTCAATGTAAACAAGAATTGGACACTCGAGGCAACCTCCTCCTTCGCGAAGTCTGGTCTGCCTCACCCTTTGTAACATCCCACTTTATATGTTGCAGTTCAACTGCATCGAAATGCCTACAATTTAAAAACTTTTGATTTCTTCATGGTGTTATTTGAATATCTAGAGTTTATTTGAGAATGATTTGTGATGAGGATATCACTATCAAGCAGACTTCATCTACATCATCATTACCTCTATCATCGGATCCAAGTAACAATGACAAAATTAGTGTTGGTTCTACGGCTGAAGCTTTGTAACAATTATACAAGAGACCAATCACTCGAGTTAGAGCAAGAGAACTCACTAAAGCGGTAAATTTGATCTTAAGTTCCTTTGATTTCACTGCTAAGAACAGCTTGCTACCTAATGCTTCCACTTTGTGTATTTTTAGATTATTAAGTGAGCAAAAACTTAGTGCTACCAAGCGGGAGGTGAGGAAGGCCGGCGCACCAAGAGAAGGTCTAAAAAAAGGAGACGATGACACTTCACTTATATCAATGGGAAAAGCCACTAAGTTACTGGAATCAAGTTTTCAAGCTTCAAATTGAAGATTGGAGTAGACTATGCTTTGAAAGCACGATTGTGTCCAGTTTTTAATTATAAGTTTGTTTGAGTTTTTGGCCAAGTTACATGAGTCATGGGCTGGTTTGTATATATAATAAGACATATTAAGGGCAACCAGCTAGCCACTTCGTATTGTTGTCCGTTTAAGTTAGGCAAGAGTTGTCTAAATTAGTAAGGTAGAATTAGAATCAGATTTAAGTTGTTTTTCTTCTTTGAGTCTGGCTAGGCTTGTACGAGGGTATAAAGCCTTGGGCATTGTCCCCTGTAAACCTCAAACATTAATTTTGAGACAAAGCAATTTCTTACTCTTTGGTTTATACTGTGCGCTGCCATGAGAGTTGGGAAGCCAACTAGTTAGCATTCCACTAAATTATCGATTGTTTGTGTTCTTATTGTTTCTCACAGACCAGTAACGTCATCTATCTTGGTGTGGTGAGAAGACGGAGATCCAAAGTGTGTTGCTAGTTGAATTCTGGTCCATGAGAGTCTGTAATCGAGAAAGACAATCGTGTGCTTCCATTCATTAGACTTGACGGGATTTCAGGTTAGCCACATAGTTACCCTTCAAGAGAGATCCTACATCGTAAAGATCGGGCACATCCGTATCAATTTGTATTTCACCAACTCAATTCATAACTGATAAGAGCCCAAACCCAGAATATAATAATGCCCGCTTAGATAAACAAAATTTGATTAAGAAGCCAAATATGAAAAGGTGATCTAGAAAGTAGCCCAGGAGAATTTAACGAGGAATTAATTAAAATTAGAAACTTAAATTCAAGAGAACTTGGAAGCGATACTATATACATATACATACTAGCTGAATGCTCGTGCGTTGCTATGGATTTTTAAAATTTATCATATTACACATTTTAAAAACTCATGGGTGGTAAAAAATTTTAGAATATGCATACAAACATGTTCTAAAAGTTTTTAAATCTGTCAAGTAAGTCAGAGCAGAGGATGCGTGGGGGGAGAGGAGGAGCATGGCCCATGCGCCGGCCCGACCTTTTCTACGAGGAGCGGAAGAACTACCTACATGCAGATCTGGACGGTTGATTTTTGATCGGATGACTGAAAAGAGAGGAGAGAATGGACCGACGACCACCAATCCACATTTTTATAATAGTAAAGATACATATACATATACATATACATATACATATACATATATATATATATATATACATATATGTATATGTATATGCATATGTATATGCATATGTATATGTATACATATATGTATATGTATATGTATGTATATATGTATGTATATATGCATGTATATGTATGTATATGTATATATGTATATATATAGTATAAATAACAGGGGTCTATGGTGCCTAGACTCCATGATTGAGACTTTCTATCTATGATTGATTTAGCACTTCCTTTCCAAATCGATGCCTTTTCGAATTAATGAATGTTAACAGGTTTGCCTGATATATTATATATCATTACACTAGCACGATCTAAAGCAATGTAAAGATAGGAGGCTTGGTGCCTAGACACTATTGTGCCCTATTATATATATATATATATATATATATATATATATATATATATATATATATATATATATATATATCGACAATTTGTAATTCAAACCGTCTGTGATAATTATGTCCCTAACTCTGGGCCCATCGACCCTCCCCAACACAATCCTAGCCAATAGAAACCTACCAACCCCTACCCCACCGATCATAACTCCACCTCTTCATCCCTGTGTAAAAAAATTTCGCACTCCCGCATCTCCCTCCCCTATAAATACTCACTCAAACCCAGCCTCCTCGCCGTCCTATATGAAGCAGACGACGCGCAAGTCTATGGGTGGCAAGGCACTGCGGAAGCAGCTGGCTACCAAGACGACGCTCAAGTCGGCATCAGCAATGGTGGGCGTTAAGGACATCTAGCTCGCACGCTACATCAGGGGCGAGAGAGCTTAGGCATAGAGGCCTCGTCGACGCAGTTGAGTTTCTACTGTCTACTAGGATCTCTGTTTTTTCTCTATTCTTGCCATGTTTAAGAGTTAGCTTCGTAGGATTAGAAGACGTGTTCTTTTCATGTTCTTGCTATGTTAGGTAGATGGGTAACTTACTTGTTATCTTGTGATATTGTAATAGTGAATTATAATCTTAATAAAAATAGAATGTATTATTGTGTTTGTTGTTGTATTTGCTTATTTTTAGATGGCATAGTTAACATTTCCTGAGGCTAGATGAAAAATTGAAAAAAATTAGGTATAGAATGAACTATCACAGACAGTTTTGTGGTATAAACCGTCTATGAAGGATTATCACAGACGGCTCGAACAAAAAATCATCTGTGGTACTTGCACATCACAGACGGTTCTATCTACCTACTGTCTGTGATGAGAAAGTATCACAGACAGTTCTACATATCAACCGTCTGTGATACTCGCCCATCACAGACGGTCGGTAGCTAGAACCGTCTGTGATGTGTGAGTACCACATACGGTTTTTAGTTCGAGCCATCTGTGATAGTATTCTTCACAGACAGTTCTAAATACAAACCGTATGTATTATAATTATTACAGACGACTTACAAATCATCTGTGATAACCTCTGATTATCACAGATATATAAATTTAGATAGTTCAGAAAATCATATGTGATGATAGTTCCAAACCGTCTATAATGATCTTTTTTGTAGTAGTGCGTTCCTAGAAGGAGGACACAAGGCAAGCAGCCAAGCTCAAATCTTTGAAAACCCCACCCTCATATTGGAGCAATTCTTGGTGCTGCTTTTACAAAAGCTACCAGGAGAAACTTTGGTGCGAGGTGTGGACGTACGCCCCGCCCATCTAGGTTAAAGTTATCTTTAATCCGAATGTAGGTGTATAATTTTTCTTAATTAAATTGGTATCTAGGTAGAAATCATTCTTTGGGTTAGGTATATTTTCATGGTTTATTACTGAGTTCCTCGTACATGCGATTTCGTATGCCCCCAGCACATGAATCATCCGGAAAGGAAAGGATTGATTTGGCTTAATTAAATGTTAACGTTCAAAGGAGACAGTAGCTAGCGGTCAGCAACTAATTAATTAACTCGGCATGCATGACCGTTGGGGGATTAAAACAATCAATAACTTCCGCTAGATTTGCCTTGGGATTCGTGCATGGCATGTGCACGTTGCCTCTCGACCGAACCGTGCCATCATTCCGCTTAGGCACCATCCATGTCTCTTGGCAGCTGCTCTGTACCTCGGTCGGTCAGCTCTAGCCATATTGTGGGTTTCATGTAAAATTTCTGTAAATTCCCAAAGATGTCTAACTTTGGTGGCTGGGCCTACATGCACAAGGCTCTGGTGCTGTTGCTTTCAGATGGAAATTGGTTCAAGTTAAACATATAATTTGCTGGATTATATATGCACAAGGCTTTAATGTCCAGTAATAGTAGGAAAAAAAATAGAAGAATAGTTTTGGACTTACAATAAGCTAGCCGTTTAAATTTGAAGAATGAAATACACTGCACTGCATATATACGTTATAGCTAGGTACCTTTTTTGATGGATGAAGGCTGCAGAAGAAGATACAGTTAAATTTGTTTGTCCGGTGTGTTTTATGTAAGAGAGAAACCAAAAGTTAAAGGAGGAGGGAGAGAAACAAATGTAGTTATGGGAATGTGCAACAAGAGTCCAAGATGGGGAAAGGGAAAGCAAAAGGAAAAGAAAAAAAGGTAAAGGAAGTCACCACACCACACCAGTGATGAGGTGAAGCAGCAGCAGCACTGTAGCAGCTGTGAGAGTGATGCGTGAGAAGTCTCTCCTCTTTTGCCTGCTCAGCTCAAGAGAGTTGTGTTACTCCTACAGGTGGATTAGATAACAGGAGAGAGAGAGAGAGAGAGGGAGGAATAGAGATGGAGGAATAGAGATTCCTCCCCTCTTCCATTCCATCTGTTGCTGCTCCTCGATCTCCTCCAGTCCAGTGTGTTTTAGTCTTGTCTTCCTCCCAAATCCACTCCTAAATCGACCAAGCCTGGCTCACTCACTCACTGGCTCAGTCCTTCCAGCCAAGAATCAATGGAGCTAGTTTGGTTGTAGGGATCGATGGATCAACCGCTGCCCTCCATCTGCGGCCTCCACCCGGGCGTCGCCGTCACCGGCTTCTGCCCCGCCTGCCTCCGCGAGCGCCTCGCCGGCCTCCACCCTCCCGCCTCCCACCCAAACTCCGCGGAGCTCCGTCGCTGCAAGTCCTTCTCCTACGGCCGCTCCGCCGCCGCCTACTTGGAGCCGCAGCGCCGCTCCTGCGACGCCCGCGGCGCCCTCTTCCACCAAGAACCGCCGTGCGTCCCGGAGGAGGGGGAACAACAGATCGGGGCTTTCGGCTCCACGGGGAGGCCGATGAAGGAGCACATCAGCCAAGAATCCTCCAGCTCCAGTAAGGTGGCCGGGACCTTCGGGGTCTTGGGCAAGAGATGGCAGGAATGGCGCCGCAAGAACAAGCTCAAGAAGCAGGGGCCCACCACCAGCAGGGCCGCCATGCCGCCGGAGAATCCCCGCCGGCACGAGCACCACAGCTTCGTGGACACGCAGTCGGAGGTCGCCGTCGACGCGCTCGGCCGGCGCTCCTGCGATGTGGACCCCCGTCTCTCGCTGGACGCCGGCCGCATCTCGGTTGACGTTCCAAAGTATTCGCTGGCGGACGAGCCCCGTGCTTCCTGGGAAGGCTACCACGGCGGCCGCCCGGTGCTTGCTCGCCTGCCCCCGATGCTGTCAGTGGTCGAGGATGTGCCCGTCCCACGCTATGATGGCCAAATCCCTGTGGAGGAAGACGACGAAGCTGTGCCCGGCGGCTCCTCCCAGACAAGGGATTACTACCTGGACTCCTCCAGCTCCAGCAGAAGGCGTCGGAGCTTGGACCGGTCGTCCGTCTCCGGCCGCAAGTCATTCTCCGATGCCAATGAGCTGCCCAGGATGATAGCTGGTGCCAATGCCAATGCCAGGGTTTCACCGGTGATCGGCGCAGAGTTCTACCACTACCATCACGGCCAGAGCGTTCTTGGCAATCATCGGCACTGGGAGCAGGGACCGAATTCTCTCCGGGATGATACCTCCGAGAGCTTTGAGTCGGCATTCCGGGATCACACCAAGGGAGTGCCGGCAAAGAAGTCTAAGAAGTGGATCATGGGGTGGAACATTTGGGGTCTTATACATAAGAAGAGCAGCACCAGGGAATCTGAAGCCGACAGATCGCTCTCGGAGTCATGGCCTGAGCTCCACGCAAGGGGGTACAATGGGCAGATGCTCAGGTGCAATAGTAGCGTGAGCGCGAGAAGCTCTTTCAGTGCTAGCCGCGCAGCCATTGGCGCGAGCGGGAGGAGGAGCAATGCGGAAATGCATGTAAATGGCTTAGGGAGGATGAGGAGGGATGAGGTTTTACTCGAGAGGAATTTGAGTGCAAGGTATTCTTCGCCTTGCAGGGTTGACAATGGCATGATTCCACCTCATCTTACGCCGGTGGGAGGTAGCCAATTCAGCCGGCGGAGTCGGAATGGAATGTCCGGAATGGAAGGCCCGCTCGTTCGTCCAGTTCGTTGCCTCGGAGCACGCTTGGACCGTACTGATCTAGCAGTACATGGTGGTCAGAGATGAAGGCATGTTTATCTTTGTCTTCTTGTTGCCTTAGCTACAATGTGCATAGCTTATATGTTACCATCATCACAATCATACTTTTCTTAGGCTGAGAAGGGTCGCAAGTGAACTGGCCATTGTGTTGGAGTATACCTTACATGGTCTTATTTCCAGCTGGGAGTGGAGTATATCATTTAACTTTACACCCTTTAATCTTGTATAAGACATGCATGTTTTTTTCAATTGAAATCAAGTTAGCAAGAGACCAAGAGGACAGCGTCAACTGTTGTGGTTACGCACCAAACAGTACGAACATGGCTACCTGGGAGTCGCTTAGGCGGCTTCCCCAGGGCCCAATGAGTGTGGGAAAATATGAACTTCCTTGGGACTAGGAAGCTTTTCCCAAAAAATGAGTTCCTTGCCCCCTATAGGGCTTAAGGCTTACTTTTATACCCATGAGAAAGCATATTAAAAGGGTGACCCTAATTGGGTCTATGTTTACAGGGGTAATTGTGCTCTTTCATTTCCTTAAGATTACATAGATGTCCCTACTCAGACCTACACACACAGGGGTAAGATCGGTATTTTGTTACGTGGCAGGCCTTTGGTCGGCTGATCGCCCCTTGTTATTGGCATAATGGGCCGAGAGAGCCCTGGTGGGGGCCATCCCCCAACAATGCTTGAAACAATACAATTAACAAAAATAAATAAAATCAAAATCTAGGATTAAAAGATACATACTAAATAGTAATAATAATAATAAAAGAATAACAAATTTTAAATCTAAGGTAAACTCCCTCATAAATTGAAAGCAACAAGAATAGTGAAATTCAAATCCAAAACTCAAATTCAAATCTAAAACCGAAATCAAAATTTAAATAAAACGAAAAAATTCCAAACTCAATCGGGCTCAAGCCCATTCCTTCTTTCCTCCCTGGCCCAATTCCCAGCCTAGAAGCCTTTCTTCTTTCTTTCCTCCTTTCTTTTTCTCGGCCCAACCCACTTCTCGTCTCCCTTTTTCTTTAACTCCTCAGCTTAGCCCATCTCTCTTTCCTTCTCTCTCTGCTACCGGTCGTACGCCCCGACTTTACTCGCCTTAGTGCCATGCCACCCACGCGCGCACACGCAGTGCGCGTATACTGTGCCCATGCCTTTATCCCTGTTGTGGCGTGTGAGGTCCGTGTATTGTACAGAGGTAGGAGGGAGGTGGTTATCACCGCCGCCGATAGCTCTACCACCATATAATTAATCGGTGTTGTTATAATTTGATTCTACTAAAATAAATGGTGTAGATTTTTTTCCTTCCCCATAGATGAGAGAATTTCTAAAGCTTTTTTTTGGCTGCTTTAAAGGTTATCGTGAGATTTTCTATACTGAACCGATTGAGGTTCACCGGTGTATGTATATAAATACAGGCTGTAGACTAGTGACCCATGCGATGTGATGGGCGTAAATGAATCAAATGACTGCAATATAGCTAGTGTAGCCTAGCAATTAAAATCACACTCACAAATGACTGCAATCTTCCAAGGAATAATACAGTATGGTGCTATCGTTGATCGAGGAGCATAGGGATCGAACCTTCATCTGCACTGAAACAATTTGGATGGATGGATGGATGGTGAGTTAAATCGTACAGCGTCCAATCCAATACTACTTTTCTTTGTCAAATCAATCCAATACTACTTAGAAGAATAAAGAGCTAAAAGCGGCTTGATTTGATATACTAACTGACGGAATGGATCAGCAGTGGACTACTGGACCATTAGTTAATTCACTAGCGTATATATGTGTTGTCTATCATAAATTCAGTCAGTCCACCCACAACCGCAACACAAATATATGCATGCAGCACAATAATCCAGTCCACTCACAACACGATTCAATCTAGTTCCTTCAATGTTTCTCTCTTTTTGTTTACTACTAGCTTGTTGCTTGTCCAATATAGGACATATTCATATTAGCTTCTGTTTCTAGTTTTTTCCTTTTAGGGAAACCATAAACCAATATGAATTCTTAGTTTTTCGAAACAGCTTCTCCACTCATCTCGTTCCCGTCTCGATCCGGGAATAAGACAGAAGGTCACAGATGTATCACACACCCAACTCCTATCGCTTCTGTCTCACACACATCTCTTTCTCATTTTCCTCACCACTCGTCTCCTCCTTCTAAAAACCACTTTTTTTAGTCAAGAAGCCCATTGTGCCGTCTCAAGTCGCCCCCTCCCCACGCCTCTCCTCCTCATGCGCCTCCCTATTCCGCCCCCACCTCCAGAAGCCGCCACCTCTTTGGGCGCTTTGCCGCCGCCGCGATCGCTACCGCCGCCTCCGTACTGCAAGGATTCACCATGGCAAGCTCTCGGCCTCCGCCGATCTGATCTGGTGTCGCGATTTTAGTGTGGTTTATGGGGATTCTGTTGGTGAATTTTTTGTGTGTGGTGTCACGGTGGTGTAGGAAGGGGAAGAAGGGATACTCGATTCTAGAGAGGAAGAAGTCATCGAACTAGCTGGTGGTCACCAATGACGACAGCTCCATCGTCGTGCCCAACCCGTGCACCATGGAGAGGCTACCGTCTTTCTTAAGGTATGATGTGAGCGAGCTGATATGAGTCGCCATTTTTTGGAATTTTCATCTCATGTTGTTTGATTGATGGCGATGTTCTGGATTTTGGGGTCAGGTAGCCAGGATGCGGTTGTTGTGTTGGGAATTAGAATTAGTTGATATCTGGTGGAAAATCCGTAGCTTTATCACAATACCTGCTTGCTGAAGTCTAAAGTAATATGGAATCTACAGTTGCTGGTAATTTTCAGGAAGGAGGCGGGGTTGGTGCTTTTGAATTTTTTTAAATAATCTATATTTTATTAGAAATAATAGAAATATATCCGCGCGAATATTTTTTACAGATACGGCTTTCAGTCGCCGAACCGTTGGGCGACTGGAACCTATCGTCCAACGGACGCGCGACGCGCAAGCTATCCGTGGGCCGTTGGGCGATAGGTTCCAGTCGCTGAGCCGTTAGGCAACTGAAGCTTGTCGCCTAGCAGCTGGGTGACTACATTTGCAGACATTAGGTTACGATGCTTCGGTAAAACACTACCGAGAATGCAGAAGTATGACTCCACCTTCGACACAATTCAGTGAGAGTTATACTTTGGTCTATATGCGTGCACCCTCCAAGGACAATTAGCTTGCTCACACTTCACGGTGTACTGCTCCTAGCTAGATTTCACGACCCAAAAAGTCCGCTGCGTGGGCAGGGCCCACAGCTTGATGGAATACTGCAACAATGCCTTGTCAGCAAACATTGAATGCAACCGAACCACTGTGCTATGATACTCCCACGGTGATCCGTGCTCGTCATGTGTGGCAATACTCTCAGCATCAAAATGGTTCCATTCCTGCGGGGTAGGAGTTTCGTCCTCATCTGAACTGTCCTTGTCATCCTCCTGTATAGCTTCCTCTTCAGCCCAAGCCATTCGGCCATCGCTCTCCATTTGATGCACTATGTACTCCATATGCTCCCCTTTATCAGCTCGTCTCGTAGCCTTACTATGCTGTGACCGTTCTTCCTCTCCTCCATGTACCGTATTAGTCTCGTCACGAGCAACATCCTTCACCTCACTAACATGTTGGACGTCCGAGCTGCTCGCACCTCCCGGATGATAACTATCGGCACGACCTTGTACAACTTTTATTGGGCATGGTTGAGCAAGTATCATGCACTCGTATTCACAGCACCGGCGCCTTGCACAAACCCCTTCCACGTAACAGTGTGTATCAATGTTCTCAACTCCTATCTAATATCTGTGGAAGACCGGCTCCAAAGCCTTTGTATGACGACGCTGCACACCTCAAGATCCAAAAAGAAACTACGAGTGAGCCAGTACATCATATCTGTGATTTAAGCATTCTCGTCGTTCGAGTATATAAGAGAGGCTTGCATTGTTTTGGAACTTTTGCAGCCCATAGCTCCTTGTAGCAAGAATTTTTGCCTTTCGGAGGGAATCTGGTCCTGCGATGAAAAGAAACCTCTGGGTACAGATCAGCACAAATTCTTTTTTTTCCCCACAATATATCAGTACTATTTGATGACATGTTAGTATAACAAAAGCCAAGAATGATAAGAAGTAAGCCGAAAAGAATCTATCCCTCTCTCTCCCCTACGCTATTCTTAGCCGAAAAGAGCTGCACTCCTGTATTTGCGCCTGCAGCCAGAGCAGAGCAGCGGTCTCCTGTGATACATGGATTCCCGTGGGCCAAAAGAGGCCCAAACCTCTCTAGGAAAAAAAACTCTTTTAAATAAAATAAAACAAATTCCTCTAACCCAAAAATAATAATTCCTGTAAAGAAAAAATAATAAAATAATAAAACGAATGAAAAGGCAATGAGACAGTGCGACAGACAAGCTGAGCGAGAGTCGAGAGAGGAGGAAGGAAGGAAAAGGAGCACTCCTCCAGTTAAGCCCAGCCGGATACAGCAAGCTGCTGAGCTTCTCCGGCGGCGAGCCCACAATGGCGGCGTCCGTCCTCGAGTCCGCCTGGGAGGTACCACTCACCACCCATCCGATTCCGCCGCCCCCGCATCTCTCTCTCCCCTGTACGTCTCGATCCTGACAGATCTTCCTTCCTCATCTTCTTGCTCTTGTTGGGACGGGACGGAATGCAGTGCCTCATCGGAAGCTTCAGCGAGTTCCATCTGGCCACCGTGGTCACCTTCCTCTTGCACGAGAGCGTCTTCTTCCTCTCCGGCCTCCCCTCCCTCCTCTTGGAGCGCTTCGGACTCTTCGCCAAGTACAAGATCCAGGTCAGGTCCACTACTCCCTTTCCCGCCTCACCACCAACACACTAAAAACTCCAGTATATATGTTCACTGCTACCGATTGTTTGTTTGATCCGCCCCAATCCGTCCATCTACTCTACGCCTTTGAGATTTTACGGCACAACCAAGATAAAATGGTCGGTCGGTTCACAGCAAGAGTAAAACGGGGATAGCGAAGGGAAGATATATAGCGAGACAACTTTCTCCACCTCTCTAGTGCAGTGTTGATAGGCTCTGAATTGATTTGATTTTTCTTTTCTGTTGTTGTTTCACAAAACTCTCTCCAAGATGGCAAGCGAAAACAAGGAAACAAGGATGCCTCTCATTATTATTTCCAATGGTTTTACGGACCAAACAAGAGTAGGCAAACACTCTATGTTAAGCACTTTGTCAGTGCAAACAAATGCCTTAACTTGCTCTAAATACATGAAGAGTAGTTGAGATCCAGAGTCAAATCTCTGTACTAGCAAATCATCAAAAAACATAAATGCTATGCTTTCATAATTACGCTAGAGCCTCGGGCTATGTTACAGCTGCTGCAAATTTAGATATAATCTTAACTGTTTTTTGGGCGCTACAAATAATCTAAACTCGAGGGCCTAACGTGTAGACTTTTAGAGTGAACCAGTTTGACAGTGAAATGTCCTCACCAAGCACATTAGTGTTGTATAATATCTCGCCTTGGAGATATATGGTGTTTCATAACTGTATAACGTGGTGCTATATTTCCATTGGACCAAATTTATCCCAACAAGCTAAGCTATCTCTCAATATCATTGAGGAAAAATCCGCCTCCATTTGCTTGTGTGGAGCTGTCACGAAATGTTTCTAGGCGGTGCTTGTTTGTTTCTCTTTACAAAGTAAAACATGCAGGTGATTCTGTAAGAGACCCTGTAATGTGATATGGTAGAGATAGCAGTCCAGGAAAGCTCAAAATCACCCTCACGCAGAGGCTCTGACCAGAACAAACCGGTTAAAAACTAGTTGTTTATTTCTTGCCCACGTAACGATATATGGTGGCCTTCTTATAGCAGGCACAATGTCCCTAAAGGAAACTAATATCATATTTAGGAAAGCACATATAATATCCTAACAAGAATAGCTAATAAAAGGAAACTACTGATGGAACTAATCTCTTGCGAGAGCAATCCTTCAACTTGCCGAATCAGCTACTAGCGCAACCGTCCCGGATGCTGACTGCGTCTCGACCGCTTTAGCCTGTCCGACAACACCAGCCTCACCAGCCATATCGACCAGCCCGCTAGTGTCAATATCCGTGGCAGTAGACCATCTCCACCGTTGATAAGTCTTCCCGATAAAAGCATCCATAACATTGCCGTCGTCTCCGTGAAACAGCTCTTCCTCAAGCTGGAAGTCAGAATTGTTGCGCTTGAAATCATCAAGGGTGGTCCAAGTGGCATCCGCCGGAGAACATCCCATCCATTGAACCAAAAGCTCCCAAGTACCTCGGTTGAGACGCATGCAAATAACCTTGGCCGGTGTAGGAGAAACACGGCCATGATTGATGATAGGAAGCACAGCAATAGTAGTCGGGGGAGTACCACTGATTTTTTCAGAAAAACCACATGGAAAACATCATGAATTTTGGCCTTATGAGGCAGCTGCAGGCGGTAGGAGACCGGGCCAATTTTCTCCAACACCTAGATGGGCTCGTAGAAGCGAGGAGCCAATTTAGATGATGTACGATCTTTGACTGAAGAAACCGCCCGGTGATGCAGGCGCAACCAGACCCACTCCCCGACGTCAAACTCCAGAGCGTGATGCTTGCGATCATGCTGCTGTTTCATGATGCTTTGATCCTGAAGAAGACGTGCTCGGATTTCAGCTAGGAAAGTGTCACGGTCCATCAACTGCTTGTCCATCGCAGCAACCCGAGCGAGACCCGTTTGATATGAGATGAGAGTTGGTGGATCCCGGCCATACACCACCTTGAACGGCGTGGTTTGAAGGGCTGACTAGTAGGAGGAATTGTAACAAAACTCAACCCAAGGTAACCAAAGAAGCCAATGCTTTGATCTATCGCCCACCAGACAACGTAAATAGACGGTAATGATGCGATTGGTCACCTCTTATTGTCCGTCCGTTTGGGGTGAAAAGCCAAACTTAACTGAAGTTGAACACCAGCCAACTGAAACAATTTGGTCCAAAAATTGCTAGTAAATACCGGGTCACGGTCACTCACAATTGAACAAGGCAAGCCATGGAAGCGAACAATGTGATCAAGAAAATGCGAGCAATAGAACTGGCACTAGAATAGGATAGGCAGTTGCAGCCGGTGTAAAGACTACGCTATCAACGACCCCATAGATCGACAAGATTATGGATCATGCCAACGCCCACACTTACATCAATCATTAATCACATGCATGGAGAACGTGAAGTGAAGACTAAAGACGACAACCAATGCGCAGATTAATCGGAGGTTGTCTGTGGGTTCACCCTGCGGATGTAATTAACCGGGAGCCTTCCGAGGCCCTAGGAACCAGGAAAACACAACACCTATGTCAGATCTGCTATGCAAAGCCACTATTCAAGAAGGCGGCCTAGGCGGCAGGGTGCCGCCCGGCCTTGGCCCCTAGTCAGGTGGCTGGGCAGTGAGGCGTCAAGGCGGGACCAAGGCGGTCCAAGGCGAGGCTAGGCGACCTAGGCACGGCGGATGGCCGGGCGGGCACGGTGGCCGCATGATGGCGATGACGCCAAGGAATAAATGAGGGAGTATATAAACCAAGGGAGGGGAAAAGAGTTACCACACACGAGGTCGTCTCGGTGGCGCATGATCGACTCACGGATTCGCATCACCATCTTCCTCCGCCATCGCCATATTCTCTCTCGCCTCCCTTCTACGGAGGACATCTTCCCGCCCGTCCACCGCTCCCGGATCCGGACTCCTGCCAGATCCCGCCGCCGCCCCATGGCCGGTGAGGAGATGTCGGTGGCGAGGGCGCTGAGGGGTGACGGAAGGGGCGAGGGAGGGAGGCGGCTGGGATAGGGCGGCACGGAGGCGGTGCGGAGGAACGTGATGGAAAGCGCGGAGGCGGGTGGGGTGGGATGGGAAGGATTAGGGTTAGGCATGGGCGGGGTTGGGTGGGATGGGAAAGGGTTAGGGTTAGCGGGGCTAGGTCGGGTGGGATGGGAAAGGGTTAGGGTTAGGGTTAGGTTAGTTTTTTGTGATTTAGTCCTCAGGTTTTTAAAAATTACGAATAGACTTTTTTCTCAATAGATTTCTTTCAATCTTTCAATATATATTAGGCGAATCCTAGAATCTTAATTTCTAAAATTTGCTGAATCGAACACCCAAATCCTAGTAACACTGATCATTGTTGCTCAAGGTAATAATTTTCTTCATCTAAACATCAAATATATATACACGATTGTTTATTTTTGCCTACTATCCTTATTTTTAATTCGGCCACCTAGGCCCCCTTGGTGCTAGGCCCCACCTCGCCGCCCGCCTAGCGTCTTCTTGAACATTGTGCAAAGCAGGCTATGGAGCGCACTCATATAAGGAGAATATGTAATTTTGTTATTCTTCAATGAATGAATAAAATACATGTTTTCCCTATCTTTCTTGTGTTTATTTATTTTTGTGGCTCGCAGCGATTTAGCCATGGCACCAGATCCTCCTTCCCATCGAACATCGGAAAGGATAATTTGTGGAAACGCGGTAGGCCACGGCTTCCCTCACCATCTGCCTAGCCATCACCGCCTTTGTCGTCGTCTCGTTGTGTCTTGGGTAGCCGGCGACTGGAACCTAGGTCAATACGCCTCTCCAGCTCTTCAAATCTTTCGTGATGGCTGCTCACCACTTTGAGAATCTGCGCTAGCTGTTTGCTCAGATCAACAATAGATGTCGCCTCCTCCATGAATCCACCAGGATCATCGTCTCTGATACCAGATGATATGGTAGAGATAGCAGACCAGCAAAGCTCAAAGTCACCCTCACGCAGAGGCTTTGACCAGAACAAACTGGTTAAGAACTAGTTATTTATTGTTTACCCACGTAACGATACATGGTGGCCTTCTTATAGAAGGCACAATGTCTCTAAGGCCTCACCAGCCATATCGCCCAGCCCGCTAGTGTCAATAGCCGTGGCAGCAGACCGTCTCCGCCGTTGATATGTTTTCCCGATAAAATCCACAACAAATGTGTTGTGGCGGGACCTTGAAGCTGGATTACGGTGGTCTGAGAGAGGCGGAAACAGATGCAATCTAGAGGCTGGATGAGAACGCAGTGGATAGCGAGGCACGACAGACTCGCCCTACGGCAACTGGGCGGGGTTTTCACTGGCCAGCGTCGAGGCTGTGAGCCGCCAAGATACAGAAGATAATCTTTATTGCTTAAGTTCTTGCGTTACAGCCTAGAGCCCTTTTATATCGGACTCCAACCAAACCAACCTCTAACTAATATCATATCTAGCCGATTGCTATACCAATCGGAAACCTATCTAATACATAACTCTGATATCTTAACAGCCAATACTTTCCTTAACTCATGTTATCTCCTCTAAACCGAACCCAAAATAATGACTGCTCTTGCCGGCTGTAGCTCGTCACGTGTTGTCGGTCGCCGCAACCATGCTTTGCACAGCTGAGCTTGCTGATCGCCCCTTGCCTGACCGCCGTGTGTAATGCCTTCCCCAATACGAGTCCACAACAAAATGCTTATGTTTTGTTTCAGTAATTGAGACCGGGGTTTATCCTCCTGGCTCTAAAAAACAACTTCCGTTTGATTAGTCTTATCCCAGTTTAGAATGCTCAACTCACAATAGTATCACTTGAGCTGTTGGCGCTATGTCATTCCACGAATCTAGCTGTTGATGCCCAAATCAAATTTAGTTTTCTCCGAGAAATCAATCTTGGAGTGCATGCTATTGATTCTGTTCCCAGTTTTAGTGTTCACCTTTAAGTTGAATTTGCTCTCTTTTCTTTTTTCTGTAAAGGAACATTTGATCTTTTGGAACTATATAATTCTATAAACATTTGTACTTACTTTGCTACCATATTTGTTTTCCTCAACAAGAAGTGTGTGCATCTTTGCAGAAGAAGAGCAATGCCCCTGCTTACCAAAACAGATGTGTCCTGCGTCTAATTCTGTACCATGTCTGTGTGAATTTGCCTGTCATGATTTTCTCCTATCCCGCCTTCAAATTCATGGGCCTGAGGAGCTCTCTTCCTCTGCCACACTGGTATTCAAATTTAGTTTCCTTTACTTCTTTCTTCCAACTAAAGTTGCTCACCTCCTTAATTGCATTTCCAGTATTCTTCTCATCTAAGAATGTAGACATGAAAGCACCAGGGTAAACAAGACAAGTTGAAATGAAAATGTTTTAACTTGCTACCTATGTTTATGCAGGACGGTCATTGTATCTCAAGTTCTTTTCTACTTTGTACTCGAGGATTTCATATTCTATTGGGGGCACAGGGCTCTGCATACCAAATGGCTATACAAGCATGTCCACAGTGTCCACCACGAGTAAGTGATACTACTGCCTCATTACCTCTTGTTTTACATTTTACATCATTTTGTTATTATTCTAATTTTTAACACAATAAATTGTGAGCAGATATGCTACACCCTTTGGCTTAACTTCCGAATATGCCCACCCTGCTGAAATTTTGTTCCTGGGATTCGCCACAATTGTTGGTCCTGCCCTGACTGGCCCTCATCTGTTCACCCTATGGCTGTGGATGGTGTTGAGGGTGTTGGAGACGGTCGAAGCTCACAGTGGATACCACTTCCCATGGAGCCCATCAAATTTCTTGCCACTTTATGGAGGGTAAGTTAGCTAGAATTTACAAAAGTGCTACATGATGGTAGGGGGATTCTATTTGTCTATTCGATGTGTTACATCTAACACTATTCTGGATTTTCCTCATGAACAGCTCCGACTTCCATGACTTCCATCATCGTGTGCTCTACACCAAGTCTGGGAACTATGCCTCTACTTTTGTTTACATGGACTGGTGAGTATTTGTTTGCCATTGATGTGTTGAATCATGCATGGTAACCTCTTCATCTTGTGTTAGGCTGTTTGGGACGGATAAGGATTACCGCAAGGCGAAGGCCATTGAGGAGAAAGAAGGGAAGCATTTGTAAATTGTGGAAGCTACTCTTTTTTCTCTTAGCAACTCATCGAAACGAGTTTTTGATCTGTTCTACTGGTGATAGCATTGCGTTCATGGGAGGAGATGGCCATCCTAGGCACAGTCATCACCTGAGATGATCTATCCTACCTACAAGTTGATATTTTCTTTTCCCATAATTTACCATCATGATGAGATCCTGTGTTATCGAGGTCACCTTGCCTATGTGATTTGTCATGAATTAAATTTGCTGTGTGCTATTGGGGTTTGTTGGATGGATACATGCCATGCCAGAGGTAACTATTTGAAGCAACAAAGTATCAGATTAGTTTTGCAAGTGAAGTAAAAAAACTGAGATGAGATTTGCCGGTTAAGTGCTGGTTCTGATTGGTTAATTGTGTGTTAATTGTCTTGTATGTTTTGGTAATCGATTCCGCCGGGAATTGTGTTGTTGAGGTCGTGCGTTTGGTTGCTTGTGTTACCTTCAACACGTGCTTCTCCATCATCTCATTCAACTTGTTGTAGCTAACATGTCCAAGTTTCACATGCTAGAGATTAGTTGTCTCATTCTTTTGAATCTTGTCCACATATTCTAACTCTACAAAGAGCACATAGATAGACTCTCTTCTTCTTCCTTCCATGATAGATATGTCGACCACCTTTAATTTTCTAAAATGATAACCTCAGGACTAAAGAGCATATAGTTCTCTTCTGTTGTCAATTGATGCACTGATAGCATATTCTTTTTCAAGCTGGGATATGATAGACCTCAAGTTGAAGTTGTTAAGGACGGTACCTAGGAACAACCGTCTTCCCAATATGAGAGATGAGTAGCTTACAATTATTGGCTATCAACACCACTTTCCTTCCCTTATACTCAGACATATCTTACAACTTCTTGTCATCACTAGTTATATGGTTGGAGCAACTAGAATCGACGATCCAATCATTCTTGTAGTTTATCCTTGGATCTGTTATTGCTACAAAAGCTAGTGCCTCCATGTCCTCCTCCAACTCCTCTTTAGCGTCGCACTCTTTTTCACTTATGGATGCTTCTAGAGTGATCTCCTTCTCCTTTGTGATGGCTAAGTTCCCTTCGAATCGCCTTCTCAGTTACCGGCAATCTTGAGCAAAGTGACCCTTCTTGCCACAATTGAAGATCCACCATGTTGCTTCCTCTCATTCTTCTCCTGTTGTTGATCTTGTATTTCTTGTTGAGATCCCCTTGAAGAGTTGCTTCTTTTCCTTGGTGCTGCTTACCACCTTCTATCCACCTTGTTTTGGGCCTCCCTTGTCCCGAGATGGACCCTTCTTGTTAGTAAAGAGTGCCTCCTCTTCTTCCTTTATAGTAATAACCCCATATGCTTGGTTAACTCCTCCGATTAGCCAATAAATTCTTTAGCTCCACCAGTGATGGTTGCTTTGGCCATCCCCTTATTGCGGCCATAAACCCATTGTACTCGAGTCTTAGGCTATGTATGATGATCCTCTTCACCCTTACCTCGCTAATCTTCTCCTCAGGGTCAAACTGGGATATCTCACGGTAAATATTCATCACCTTTGTAAAGTATTGACTATTATTTAGAGTGCCTTGTGAGATATCTGCGAGCTCATTCTCTAGCAGCCAGAGTTGCGCCTCATTCTTCTTCGAGAATAATTTTACCAAAGTATCCCAAGTCGCCTATGGTGTCTTTTCACCATGAATGTGCTCCAGTAGGTCCTCCTCAATTTTTGTCTTTAGCATGAACAAAATCTTGCTTGTCTTGATGCACACTTCCGCAAGGCTTATGCGTTCTCATTTGGTGGAGGAGTTATCTCAGTGCCCGCAACAACCACCCATAAGTCCTGACCTTGAAGGTAGAACTCCATGCATGTCTACCAATAGCTTCCGGGCAACTAAGCCTTTTAATTTCTACTTACTTAGTGCACTATGTATTATTAACTTCCGGCAACTAAGTCGCTCACGTTGAAGCCAAGACCATCCTGCTTTCAGGCGGCTAAGCCACTCATGTTGAAGCTAAGATTTAGTGATTCCAGACGACTGAGCTGCTCACATTGAATCACAACTTAACAATGCACTAAGTACTTAGAAATAGCACGGCCTGACTGGGAGATTCATAATTATAAAATGCTACTTTATTGAAGATATGAATACTATTACACAATAGTGTAGTCACAATACTTTGTTGATTAGCCTAACACTTACACCCTAAACTCACCTTCTATCATGCTCAAATGCCATATCATGGCAAGAGGCAAGGTTCTCTATTTATAGAGGTTAATGATCATTGGATTCTTGACATGTGTCAAAATCGTGGCCCTTGATCTAAAGTATCTAGAACATCTACATTCTTCATATCTAGATACTAGAAACTTTGCCAAATCATTTAATCAGCTATTTTAGAGTACTCCTAGGTAGGAAATACCTCGGTTCATACATTGTTTGGAGTCTTCGCCACCGTTCAAGAACAATAACTGGAGCTTAATCAGCTAGTTCGTAGTTTTATTGAACAAGATATCGGAACGCAGATGAGGAAAAGTGGTGAGAAAAGAGACAAAAGTTAGTAACAAGACAAACGCATCACACAAGCATCAACTTTATATATTACTACGACTCAAGCGACTAGTCGACTAGCTAGCTAGCTTAAGTTGGCCTAAATATTCGATCAGCTGCTAGCTAGGAGAAGAAATTAAGAGGTCATTCATTCTAATCACAAGGACAAGCTAGGCTAGCAAATTAAGGCCAACGTACAATGACGGTGGTTAATTGAGTAGTGCAAGTTTAACTCATCAAATCTATTTTTCCCTTTAATTTGTTCCTTTGTGGAAATTAAACTCATCGATCTATCGTATCACTGTTGCATTGGAGCATCATAATGCTGGAAAAACGTGATTTCTGTTCAATTTTCCTCCTAGAAATATATGCCAGATGGGGCATAACTGGATTTATATGTACTGAAAAACAAGTTTCGTCTGTCGGAGAAATACAGAGAAGAATGAGATAAATTAAATTAAAAGGATAATCATGTCCAGGTAACGTTACATCAGTCATGTTCACGGGCCTTGGTAGCGACAGATGCTGTTTAAATTAGGCACCACATACTTATGATTAATTAGTAATGGAAAATATTTGAAACGTTTCGATTGAAAATTAATGTAGAGGTCTAGTACAAGTTAACTGTGACATGAAAAGCCGAATCCTCAACTCTCAGTCAAGGATAGATCAAGTTCAGATGCTGGAATGTGGTTGAATTCTGCAAGGACCAATCGATTGAATCCGTCTTTAATTAGCGGTCACCGGTAGGTGTTGGGATACGGCGTAAACCAGAAAGTCATGTAAGTAGAAGATTATGAATCGTTACTATTAAACACACAATGCAGTGGAAATAGAGTTGAAGCAGTCAATCAAACGAAGAGCACGTCAGTGTAGTGGTAATAGTCGATCGTCCTCTGGCCAACCATCTCCTCCTCGCGATCGTCTCGATCAGCACCGCAGTCGTAGCAGCGCCTCTACCGAGGTCTACACATCTAGGGATGAAGCACCGTATGTCGGCGTGCTAGCACCAGCGCACACGGTAGGGGATATGAGAGGTGACGGCTAGGGTTTCGACACGTGTGTTTCGGGATACCTCCCTCAGTAGAAGCCTATGTGGTCGGGCTAATATCATGTTCTTTAGCATGTTCCCACAGTGTCTTATGGTGGGTCAATCTAATATCATGTTCTTTAGCGTATGTCCACATTATTGATTTGATATCCCATATCCATGATCTGTGAAATATGATCATCAATCAATACATGTGCTAATCTATAAATCATTATTGTCTCACATAATGAATAAGATTAGGGATAATTTAGAATAACATCAAAACATGAATAAAGAGTTCAATGAATAAGTCACATACTTTTTGATCAATATGAAAGATATTTATTTAAAGGACAAAATAACATATTATTTAAAACATCATAAACATAGAAGTCATACAATCATCTCCATGATTACCTCTAGAGCATATCACTGATAGTAGGTCCTTCAAATTCAATTCCTAGCAGTAATCAAATACTACCTGATGAGAACATGTACTCTATGGATACAATCATATTTGTTGTGCTTGTTGTTCCAATTACAAGAATTTCTACGCATCCCTTAAATTATCAGGTGAGGTCATTTCAAACAGGTTTTACTTTGTTTGATAAAGAACTTATGATATTACATAATGAGAGTTTGTTGCGTTTATTATCACTACCAGCAATATATACTCCATTTCAATATATATTCTGTATGAACTGTAGGCATATCAAGTACTGTAAACTGTAGACTGTGTATGTGAACTACAGTATTGTTGGTGCCAGGTAGTCTAATTAGTTGGGTATTGGAATTCAGACGAAAATTAATTTTCACAAGAAAGTATGAGGATTACTGATAATGCGCTCATTTATGTACCCTGCACACTGAGATATTCATCGGATATCATCATGTTCTAAAGCTTAATTGGCTCTTGTTTTATAATTGGGTGGGAGCACCTCGGATGCCCTTGCCTGTTGAACTGTCAACTAGCTAGCCCAATTCGGCTTATTTTTGGTGGCTTATGGCTGAAAATACTGTGAATTGGTGAAAAAACACCATGGTGACAGATGCTTATTTAACATAATTAAATTTAAAAAAATTTAAAAATATAAAAAATTTGTTAGCCCATCACAGACAACGCAAACGAATACCGGAAAAAGAACCGGTAAAAAGCTAAAAAAACCAAAAATTTAGAAAAAGACGAAATTATGAATAGTGCAAAAATAAGCTAGAAGCCAGAAGCTCAAGCCATATTGAACGGTGCCATCTGCAGTGTCGTTTGTTCTTCTTGCATGGCCTCTAGCTTCTTTGGAGCAAATTATTATATACCTGAATTTCGATATTGATCATATATATGGCAGGCAATTAATCCAGATTCGACGGAGGCACATGCACTACCACCTGGCCGGATCGGATCACCTGGATAGATAGATGGGAGTCACTAGCTAGCTAGCTAGGATTGCCAAACCATCGATCCAGTCCAGACAAACCAGTTAATTAAGCAATTATGGATCAATTTCTGAATTGAAATCAAAGAAGCAAACAAAAAAGCCACATGTACACAGTGCACCCACCACCAATACCTATACAACAAAGTTGAGAAGACTTGTTATCTAATCATACATATACAACTGATCTTCTTCTCCCTCTTTCTTTTCCTCTTCTCTTCCCTTCTCCATCTCCAATCATCATAGCTACACACCACTCTCACACAGGGATGCATGCATCTATCTATCTAGGTCTCCAATCGATTCTTTGCCTTCTCCAAATTGGCACATATATGCACCAAGAGGCAGTGATTTTGTTGGTAGCTTAATTTGATCATCTAGTTGCTGCTTAGCTTAATCTCCACAAGTCTAGAAGAAGGCAGGCCGGCCACCTAGCTAGCTCCAATGAACCCGATGAACTCCACAGCAATGGAGCGAATAGCCAAGTACTGGGGCATGTGGGGAGCGAGGACAAGTCGTAGCACCGCTAGTCCCACCATCCCTTGGGCGGTGGCGTACAGCGGCGAGCCGTCGTGGCAGGAGCAGGCGTTCGCACGCGATGCGGCTGCCAACCTCGGCGGCTGCGTGTGGCCGCCGCGCTCCTACCCGTGCAGCTTCTGCCGGCGCGAGTTCCGGTCAGCGCAGGCGCTCGGCGGCCACATGAACGTGCACCGCCGCGACCGGGCTCGTCTCCTGCAGTGCTCGTCCCCTGACGACGTCCAGGAAGCGCCCCATGATCATCAACCACACCAAGACACCTTCTTGTACAGGGCAATCTCTAACCCTAGCACTACCACTCGGCCTAGTGTCCCGGCCAAGGGTCCTCCTTCCTACCTATCAGCCATCATCAAGGAGAGCAAGAACAAGGTCCTCATGTCCAGGCCGGTGAGAGAAGAAGCTACAGATCAGTCGTACGACCATGACGACGAGGAGGAGTCGGGGAGGGCAAAGAGGAGGCGTGTGGTTCATCCGTCGGTGGCGCTTCCGATCTTTGTGCGGCCGGTGGCGGCTGCTGCCCCGGCGGCACCATGTGAAGGAAAGGGGCTACAAGGAGGAGTTGCTGATCATGATCATGATCATGATGCAGAGGTACACAAAACAACCGCAAGCCCTAGCTCTATTTCGCCCCTTGTGGATCCACAAGAGGTAGATCTAGAGCTTAGGCTTGGGACTACTCAAAGTTAAACGACAAGTTTTGAATGCAAAAACAGATGAATTAATCCTTTCAAGTTCTGCAAAAATAGTTAGTTGTTCCTCTCTGGTTTCTCTTGGATAATTTAGTTTTCAGCCAAAGGGCTTGATTACACATCCATATCAATTGTTGCAATACATATGCAAGTGTTGTATAAGAAGTTATACATGAGGGGTTTGTTATGAAGTGTTGTATCTTGTCTAATTGATATTAATTGCTCATACAAGCTTTTTGTGTGTTCATATATATAGTTCCATGATCAAATTTGAACTAGTGTGTTCATCTTTATTAGTTTATAGCTAGCTAGCTTCTTTTATAGCTTAGCCAAGACCACAAGCAGACAGCCGTGAGGACGAACCGACGAAGTGATCATCTGTTCTTGTCTTATTCAGTACTCCTAGCTATATGCATCATCTGGGGGCAATGCAGCTCATATTCTGATCCCTTTGATATATTTATATCGTATGAAGCTTATTTATAACTCTATATACAAACTTCACCATTTATGATAATTCAATAATTATAATCTTTTTCTTAAATATTACAATTCATACATCTGATTTTTATAAATGCAAAAACCCCATATTAACTGTACATAATTTCATGGTTTGTTTGGTTTTGTTTTACTAATTAAGCTCTTAGTTTATCTCCTATATGTCTTGCTCTAAACGGCTTTAGCTTTTGTCTTTTTTGGCTTTTAGTTTATTTAAGTTAGAAGCCATTTGGAACGTATCGATTTCTAATTTTGGTATTTTTTTTTTTTTTTTGTTTTTCTTTTTTTCCCTTATTTCTTTGCATTATTTCGACAATATAACAGTTTTTAATTTTTTTCTTATTTTTTCAGAAAAGACTAACCGTCACTGCAATGTAATTTTAACTAAAAATTAAAAGGCACAACTATAAGCTAGTTTGAGCAGGGGAGAGAGAGAGAGGAATAACACAAAGAGCAATATATGCTGCCATTGTTTTTTGTCGCTAGTAGATGGATTAATATATATGCCGCTGACACATTCGAGCAACACATGCGCTTGCTTGCATCCGATCGATGCTGCCACACGGAATAATGCAGGCCTCGACCAGCTCCTCTCTCTCTCCTCCACACGGAATAAGAGATATGTGCATGAATTTGCTGCATCTGGACAAATTCATGCACATATGCATACAACATGCATGCAGCTGCTAAGGAGTGACTATTGCACTTTAATTTTTTTATATCTCAGTCACTTAAAGTTGTACTCTTAATTAATTAAAATTGTAGTTGTTTTATTAAGAGGCTGTAATTTTAGTTGATTGAGAGTGCAACTAAGTGTAATTTTAGTTGCACTCTGAATCACCTGAAGTTACAGTTATTTTTTTTTTTGAGGAGGGCTGCAATTTTAGTTGATTGAGAGTGCAACTTCAAAAGACTGAGAGATAAAAAAAATTAATTACCTTAACAATAGCAAAACCATTTTTTAACCGAATTTCCATTATTGGTGTCGGAAATACCACACATAGTTAAGTTGCCTATCGGTTTTACAGCAGCAGGATCGAGGGAGCAAAAGAGATTTTAATTAGCCCGGTGGTGGCCTAATCCACTTATTTCTCTCGACATCTCCTCCATGGCTGGCTAGCTAAAGCGCTCTCTCTCTCTCTCTAACGAATGTTGAGTGGCCGTACGTAGGCATGCAGGTGCGCCAGACGGGGCCGGCACACTGCAAGTTGCTACAGGTGAGCCATACTGGCAAGGCCGCAGGTGAGCGGGTCGATGCCCGGCAAGCGGGCGGGCATGAGCAAGGACGCTGTGGGCAAGTGAGGCGGTGTCGGCGAGGAGCAAGTTTCATATGTGAAACACACTGAAGCACCGAGTTTCAGGTTCAAAATTCGATTCTCATTTCTTGAAACTTCATGAAACTGTAAGTTTTGGATTCAAAACTCCTTGAAACACCGAGTTTCAGATCTTTGAAACCTCATGAAATCTCAAGTTTCCAATGTGAAACTCGTTGAAACACATACATCCATATTTGAAACTCGACACTCATGTTTTTAACATAAACCGTCTGTGATACGAAATTATCACAGATGGTTCATCGGTAGGAACGGTCTGTAATACTCGTTTTCTCCGACGCCACCAACACAAAGCGGTGTCCAAATTAAAATCGTCTGTGTTAGTGTCAATCACAAACGGCTTTGTCAAACCGTCTGTGATTGGCCGTCTAATATTAGGCTTTCTGTAGTAGTGCCATTCATATTAGCTTTTAGCTTTAGGAATCTTTGAATTTTGCAGAGTTCTAAAATTTGGGAATTTGATCATAAATTGGGTAAATTGGTCCTAAGTCAATGCATTTATGATGCATGAATCATGTTTAATCTAACATGTCTCAAGTTGTGAATAACTGGCTGGAAACAATTTCTTAGTCTTTGAATGTGCAGGAAAGTTTGAAGTCAACTATAGTCAATGGTGAGGATACGCTCATAGGGGAGCCGAGGTCCAGAATGGTCAAGAATGCTGGGTAAAATAGCTGAATTTGTGTATCTTTGTTATTTTGGGTTGTTGTTTGGATTTAGACTGTTAAATATGATCTTCGTAACTCTCTAGCTACTGGAGTGAAAGACTTCTAGATACTTGGAGAAAATTTTGAGAATATGCCATTCACCATTCTGTTGTTGTTGTCGGTCCTACAAAATCATTGAACATTGACACAAGATCTTCTTTAACAATTTCCCAACATGCAGGATAGAATTCAATCGGCATCTTAGCAGGGCCTGGAACATTATTTTTCCATTAGAAAATCAGCTTTCTTTACCTCCCCCAAAAGGTTTAGTCAGTTGTTTATTATCCTTTTTACTTATTTTTTCCTTCATCACTCCAGATATTATGGTCAAGTTGGAAAATATCCCCATCTGCTGGGCCAAAGAGGGATTTATATGCATATGGGCTGATCGATCACTGATCATGTCGTTGAATAAGGAAGGGAATAATCCTCTTGCATGTTTTGTCGTGTTATCAGATACCGTCAATCCTGCACATGTGCCTAAGCATATATATATATATATATATATATATATATATATATATATATATATATATATATATATATATATATATATACACTCCAGCTCTGCTGCCTAGCTACTGTTCGCTGCTAAATATTGAAACATGCGATCGATCGAGCCACAAGGCTAACTTATTATTATTATTAGTCATTACCACCTTCATTTCATTATCGATCATCGTACGCGCGCGTAGGAAAAAACCCTAAGCCGGCTAATTGTATTATTGTGCATTGCTAGTGTTTAATTTGGCTGTTTGCTAGCTAGACCAATATATAGTTTATGCTATAGTTTAGCTAGATATGGCTAGCTAGTAATATAGTAGATGATTATGAGGTTTTTTTGCATGTAGGACTGAATTTTTGCAAGCTCCAATGAGACTGTGATCGAAGCAATGACGCGCGCACAATATATATCTAGGGCTTGGAGTTTGTCCACATGTGGATCTTCACATCCTATCTCCACTCTTCATTTATTCTTAGAGATTTGTGCCACATATAAATTTTCTCTCTCCCCTTTTGCATTATGTTCCATCATCAAAGTAAATAGTCACATCTGTATCTATACTTCTATATACTATATTTGTATGACTAGCTTCTCTCTCCGATACCTACCTACCTCATTCAAATTTTCAAACTTGTTCTACTCTTTAGCTACAACAACATAGTGCAGTGTTCCTTGCATCTTTTCTCCGTAATTTTGTTCCTCCTCTTTCCTTCAAACCACTTTGCTCCTATCTTTTCTCCCTCACTACTCATCTTGTTCCTCCATCCGCTGTCCAGATCGCTCGCCCTGATATCCCTCCCCTCGCTGCTCATATTGTACTCTCCCCCTCACTCCTCGGTCCCGCCGTCAATGTGGTGATGGTCGCAGAAATGTGGTGGATGGCGATGGGTGATAGCGACGTTGTGGGCTAGATCTTCTCCAAGGCGTTGTCGCTCTGGGCTGGTGAAGAGGAGTTATGTGTTGGCGGTAGCATGTCTTCGTGCGGCGAGGGCGCGCCACTCCAGTTACAGGCAACCATTTGGGCAGAGCCACCCCTCTCCCCCTCCTCACTGGCCTCCTCCTCGCCGCCCCCTCTGTGCCGCTCCCCTCCTCACTATGGTCGTGGTCGAATGCGACCATGGTCGAAAACAGCTGTGGTCGTAGATGAGCAGTGATGGAGAGAAGATGGGAGGAACAAGATGAGCAGTGATGGAGAGAAGATGGGAGCAGAATGGTTCAAAGAAAAGAGGAGGAACAAGATGGGAGAAAACACGCAAGGGACGAACTTCTACCATAGATCGTTAGCTCAGTTAATGTTCTATTCGGTCTAAGCGCACAGCACATAGCTAGACCATCATTGCACAACATTAAATGCGCAATTCAAATGTTCAAACCTGTTCCACCATCACTAGCTCCCCTAGAGACATAAGGCGAGTTTTGGAGAGAGAAGCTAGTCATGCAAATACCATGTTGATGAAACATAATGGAAGAGGGGAGAGAGAAAACTCATATGTGGCACAAATCTCAAAGAATAAATGAAAGGTAGAGATAGAATGTGGAGAAGCTAGCCATGCAAATACTATGTTCGCTACAACCAAATAATGTCCAATTGTTCTGGTGAGAAGTGTCGGTCTTGGATGGGTTTAGCCCATGCACGAAACTGCATGGAAACGAACAGATCGATATAGTGCTTGCTCTGCTCCACTATATAGCGCGGCCCACGCACGGCCCTAGCTAGTTCATAGCCCAACATTGTCATTTCCTTTATATATATTCAACCCCTAGGTAAGGTTTATTGAGCAGAAAAATTTTGAAGTTTCCCGAACAAATTTGTGACGATCGAAATGAACAACAAGAGTACCACTACTACAGGAAAGATCATCACAGACGGTTCGAAAACATCATCACAGACGGTTTTGCGAACCGTGCGAATTTATGGGTCGATGATAATACGAGGTCATCACGGCGGTATTTCAACCGTCGCGATGGCGATAATCACGAGCGGTTTTAGTTAAAAGCGCTCGTGATATGGTGATAATCACGAGCGGTTTTAACTAAAACCGTCGTGATACTGATAATCCTAGACGGTTTTTAACTAAAACCCGTCTGAGATTATCTGATATCACAGACGGTTTTTAGTTAAAAACCGTCTGTGATATTCCTTCTACCTCTAAATCTATTCCTATTTATTGGCTAGCCTCAGGAAATGCTAGCCATGCCCTCTGAAACAAGCAGATGAACAAGTATATAAGGCATCCATAAACATCCAATACACATCACATTTCATTCACAAACATAAAGTATCCACTTCGCAAATGAATCAATTGAATTGAAATAAAATATCCATTACACGCATTACAATGCAATAAAATTCATAGTGCAGTGGAACCGTCCTTCCGACTTTATGACTTGAGCCACCAAAAGTACGCCAACTCTCCTCGAATTCGTGAAATATCGGGTTGTTCCAATGCGGTTGACGGGATGTACGCGACTGTCGATAGGGATATCAATGTGCGTATATATGTAACGTGATAAGTATGAAGTAAATATGGAAAGATTGATAAACCTTGGAATTGGTGATCCTCGAGGAATCGAGAGTAGGTCCATATGGTGGCAAACATAGAATCCACATGTGTTGCCCGGCATTGCCGGTGGCACCGCAAAAATAGAATGAGCAATAATTCAAGTGGCGTTACTAACTGCTGCATATGATTAATTAATGTGTAATAGCGAATACCTTAAAATCTCGAGTATGTCTCGTGCCTTTGGCCCTTGCTTCGAGACACCTCCCATTTCAACGTACATCGCGAACGCCCTCGTGATTCAAAAAGTTAACCTTAGTCATTGAATGAAAGAAAGAGTACAATATAGGTATGTATGGAGAAAATAAACTTACCTATCGATTACTTGGGCGACAACTGTGAAGTCCATTTTATTCTTACTTAAGGAATCAAGGTAATATACCTTGTTCCATTTTGGTACAATGACTATTAAAATCCAATGAAAGTTTTGATTGTAGGGCATAAGTATATAATCCTTATTGTGTTGAGCCCGACCACGATGCAATGTACCTCTCGACGACGGACATATCCTCGTCGATGGTATACTGGCGACCAAGTGTGGGTCCAAGAAACCAACCGATGATGACTGGGATATTCTAGCTTTAGTCCGCATGTGTCTACATATGTACACACGAAAGCAACAAATTATATATGGCATTTATCGGTATGACATGAACGGAGCGTGATTGTGCACACTTACGGCGTCCAAAGATCGAATGAGTGAGACGTCGAGAGCGTTGGCGTGAAAAGATCGAATAAGTCCTCGGCGACCACGAAGACACGATCTTGAAAATCGTGATGGAAATGCTCCAACGCGAATTTGATGATGATACCGATCTCCGTTCGCCCTCGGCTTATTGGGTATTCCATGTACCACTTGTGCAATTCCGGCAACTAATTGGTAGGGGTTGGAGGCCCTTTTCTCGAGCAACGGCTCGCCAAACACAATTTACGGGCCAATATCATTATTGGTCTTCGTGCTTTGCCCTTGCGCCCTTGCTCGCCTCACTGTGAGTCGACTTCTGATGATCGACTTTAAAGGTAGCAATGGGCAAGTTGCTCGGAGAAGAGCACTGTGGAGATAGCACGGTGCAGCTAGCGGTGGTGGAGACAAGTCTTGCAGTGGAGATGGCACCGGTGCAGTAGATCTGGTCACGCCACCGGTGAAGAAGCCTCCAGGGAAATGTCGCTTTTAGGCCACTGGATGAATGTTCCAATGGCTTGCCCTAGAGCCACGATCTCGTCGGTGGCCGGCTTCGGTAGCGGGACGACCCAATATTAAAAATTAGCTTAACTAATTACTACTACATATATACCGGCCACATGTATTATATTGAGGTTTAATTTGCTAGCTCAATTCATATTATAAACACAATGACTATTATATAACCAACAATTTTACAAATTAACCATCTTCAATAACACTCACCAATTACTTAAATCTAAATTGTAATGCAATTAAAGAAAAATAAATTTTCTTACTAACCATATCTAGAGCTAGCCACCGGCGGAAAGTATGAATGAATCTTCAAAGCTCAATCTCGCCTCTTCCCACCAAAATAAGCGGCTCGAAATCGCTAGCTTGTCTCTGGCGAAAGAGTGCGCGGTGGCTAGATCTGGATCGAAATGAAGACAGATGCGGTCCGAGTGGAGCAATAAATGCGTAGTGGGGATTATCACGGCGGTTTTACTAAAACCGTGCAGCGATAACCGATATCACGACGGTTTTAGTAAAAACCGTCGTGATATTGGATTATCGCAGACGGTTCTTATCACGGGCCGTCAGTGATACTAAAATATCACGAGACGGTTCATAGGTATGAACCGTCCGAGATACTTTTTTTTCGCCGATGCCATCAACACAGACGGTGTTTAAATTAAAACCGTCTATATTATCTGTCACAGACGGTTTTATAAAACCGTCTGTGATTTGCCGTCTAGTATTAGTCTTTCTGTAGTAGTGTACGTATGTACTACAATTAATAAAGAGTTGACGAATTTTTTTTTAAAAAAATTGTTTTTTGTGGTGGTGGTGCGTGTAAATTAACGTGGTAAAAGCAAACTAGAGACGGAGAGCGAGGTTCGTGAAGTTTCCTGCGAGGAACAAACTGAACAAGTTGAGTGAAGATCGATCGATTGTGGACTAGGGTGGTGAAACCTAAGCAGGCAAGCCTAAACAAGCAACTTGATCCATCTAGATGTTTCATGCATGAACGAATATATATGTATGTATGTATGTATGTATGTATGTATGTATATGTATCAATCGGGAGGCTGACGAGTAGCCACGTATGTATGTCATGTGTGCGAACCCCATCGATGCTCAGCGTGTGGCTCCTAGGGGGCCTCCAACCTCGTCCACAGATTCCATTAACACGTACGTACGTACCATCTCATCGCTACTTCGCTCTCCACCGATCGGGCGGAGCGCCGGAGAGCCCGCGAAGCTGATCCGACAGCGTTACCGCGAGGCGGCGGACATCATCAACGATCTCGACGCCGGCGCGGGGCGCATGGGCAGTACACGGTGAACAACCAGATGGTGAACGCGACGCTGATGAACATCGCGGACAACCCATTTATTCGCGATATGTGTATTTTTTTTAGATTAAAGTTGTCGATAGGCCGATCCAACCGCTGAGTTGTAACCGGTTACACCAGTTAACCGGTCAGACCGAGACGTACAGATCAAATCGGAAAAAAAAAACATTGAACAATGTTAGGAACTTTTTAGTGAGGCAGCAATGTTATTTTTCCGTACATACGTACCTATATTTTCATCTCGTACGTACTCATCAAGATATTTAGCTAGCAGCAAGTTCACTGAAAAGGCAAGATGTCGGAAATTATGTTTCTCTATTTTTAACCTTAGCAAATTCTTTCACTTCTCCTAATATTATCTTAGCTTTCTCTTAGTTCCATTAAATTCACACCATATAACATGTTAATAATATAACGGTTACTTAGCCTGGGATTATCCACATATAGGAGAGATTTCTATCCACCTGGCAATGTACGGGGGCCAAACATTCTCGTTACTCAAGATATTACACCCGTCTGCAGTTATATAGTCGAGGACAGCGTTGTGCCTGACTATTCTCGTATAACCGGGTATGTGGGAAGTAATCGCCATCGCCATTGCTATAACTTGCTAAATAATATTTATATTTAATGTCAATATTCTTGTGATCTTTATCTCCGATCCGTATCAGTGTTTTCGATAACCTAGTTTCATTGCATTTAACCAATACAAATTGCTTGCTTGGTTTGCTTGTCCTTTACATATTTTGCTTGCATTATCTGTCCTTCACTCACCGTGTTGCGACCGTTGTTCGGTACTTACCGAGATTTCCAAATATCACGCTTGCTCTTTTCATTCTCAGGTGAAAGGCCAGTGGAGTGATAGCATTGTGCATGGGTGAGAGCACTCGATTTTTTAGCACCGTGGTTTGTCACTATTTGTTATTTTATTTATTCTTTATTTGGCTAGAAGTGAATCGGTCATATATTTCAAATATTTATTTCAGTTTCTGTTGGTTCTGTTAAAGTACTTTTAAAGTTTTAATTTTCTCGTGATTTCTATTTTTGCTTTTATTATGATTCTTCATTTTAACGATGACGTTCTATAGTAGTATCTCACATCAGTATGTGTGGTGCTACAAATGAAAGGCAGGGAAAGAAAACAAGAGTTCATGAGAAATGGCTTAGATTATGTGGTTTTGAAAGGTCATGCAACTCAAGCCAGGAGATATGGCTGCTCTGCTCTAGTGCAGTACCCGGCCTTCCCGGTCCAAGCCATCGTATCGGCCGGCCGAGATGGCGCCACGTGTGCAGAACCCAATCTTCAGCGTGTGGCTTGTGGGGGATCAGCTGGAAGGTGATCCACAAGCACGAGTGTGTGAGGACTGAGGAGCTTCCACAGCAACAAGAAGCTGTATGCATTTAAGGCCTCACATAGGCTAGCTCGATCGGCCTCTATACGTTGAGCAGCAGCCGCCGTCACTGACCACCGCACAGCCGCCGCTAAGGTCTTGCAGTCAGCGAAGCAGCTAGCGCAGAGATGGCTGCTGCCTTCTCCTCCACCGTCGGAGCTCCGGTGCGTACAGCGAGTGATCGCGTCTCTTGCTCCTAGCTTGCAAATGATATCGATGGCGTACTCTCATGTGTGTATATAGGCCTCCATGCCGACCAGCTTCCTTGGGAAGAAGATCAAGAAGCAGGTGGCCTCGCCCGTGAACTACCATGGCAAGAGCTCCAGCGCCAACAGGTTCAGAGTCATGGCGGCCAAGGAGCTGGACGAGGGGAAGCAGACCGACGCGGACCGGTGGAAGGGCCTCGCCTACGACATCTCCGACGACCAGCAGGACATCACCAGGGGCAAGGGTCTCGCCGACTCCCTCTTCCAGGCTCCCACGGGCGACGGCACACACGAGGCCGTCCTCAGCTCCTACGAGTACATCAGCCAGGGCCTCAGACAGTAAGCACGTACATTTTAACGACTAGTACTTTCGATTCGTGAGGAGAAGATTGAGTAGCAGGCAAAGTGTTATACTGACTGAATCCTGCAGGTACGACTTCGACAACACCATGGGTGGCTTCTACATCGCCCCGGCCTTCATGGACAAGCTCGTTGTCCACATCTCCAAGAACTTCATGACCCTGCCTAACATCAAGGTAAAAATTCTGGTTCTGAAGAAACTTGGTGTTACCTTACGGTCCGACTGATTGGGTGGTCAATCGAAATCCAGGTCCCGCTCATCTTGGGTATCTGGGGAGGCAAGGGTCAGGGAAAATCCTTCCAATGTGAGCTTGTCTTCGCCAAGATGGGCATCAAGTAAGAAGCAGCAGCTGTTTCTATTCATCTGTCGCCGGTTAATATTGCATATCTGCAGCCTGCCAAATTATATTTGATGCAGCCCCATCATGATGAGCGCCGGAGAGCTGGAGAGCGGCAACGCCGGAGAGCCAGCGAAGCTGATCAGGCAGCGGTACCGTGAGGCGGCGGACATCATCAAGAAGGGCAAGATGTGCTGCCTCTTCATCAACGATCTCGACGCCGGTGCCGGCCGTATGGGCGGGACGACGCAGTACACGGTGAACAACCAGATGGTGAACGCGACGCTGATGAACATCGCGGACAACCCCACCAACGTGCAGCTCCCGGGCATGTACAACAAGGAGGACAACCCCCGTGTGCCCGTCATCGTCACCGGCAACGACTTCTCGACGCTGTACGCGCCGCTGATCCGCGACGGGCGTATGGAGAAGTTCTACTGGGCTCCCACCCGTGAGGACCGTATTGGTGTCTGCAAGGGTATCTTCCGCACCGACAACGTCGCCGACGAGGACATCGTGAAGCTGGTCGACTCCTTCCCAGGCCAATCCATCGGTACGATCGAGAGAGACACAGCACAGCACAGCACAGCAGCAAGTTCCATAGATAACAAATACTGATCAATATAGATAACAAATACTGAATATATATATATATATGCAGATTTCTTCGGTGCGGTGCGTGCTCAGGTGTACGACGACGAGGTGCGCAAGTGGGTGTTCGGCACCGGGGTGGAGAACATCGGGAAGAGGCTGGTGAACTCCCGCGAGGGTCCCCCGACCTTCGAGCAGCCCAAGATGACAATCGAGAAGCTGATGGAGTACGGGTACATGCTGGTGCAGGAGCAGGAGAACGTCAAGCGTGTGCAGCTTGCCGACAAGTACCTGAGCGAGGCGGCTCTTGGTGATGCTAACCAGGACGCCATGAAGACTGGTTCCTTCTACGGTAATTAGTAATTAGAACCAATTAACACTCTCCATATATCTCTCCATATTATTGACAGAGAAAACACAAAAGATCGATATTATTGACAGAGAAAACACAAAAGATCGATATAGCCTACCTGTTCTCCCTTTGATCTCATCAAATTGTGCACAACTATAAAATTTCAGGTCATGGTGCACAGCAAGGTAATTTGCCTGTACCCGAAGGTTGCACCGACCCGGATGCCAAGAACTTCGACCCGACGGCGAGGAGCGACGACGGCACCTGCCTTTACACCTTTTAAGCATGCCGCTTTTAATTAGTTATTCTGATGTTTTACGCAATAGCTGGGCATGAAAAGTTTTTGTCAATATATATAAAGATAATATGGAGTATATATGTTCTTTTGGTAAAGAGGGTAATGGAATTACTTATCATGTGCCACTTTCTGTATTCATTTTCTTAAATAGATTGTTCTTACTCAGGTGAGTGAAGGCCACTTACTGTATTCAGAAAACTCCTAAAAACAAGTAAAACCAAACAATGCTGATCGATCCAATATGTATCCCATTTAGATCGAACGAATAAAAAAGTCAAGGTTGTGTTAGGCTGCCTTAGCAAGGAGAGAGAAATATATGAAAAGAAACATGCACTTCAGTGGTGTTGTGTGACACGATGGCTGGTGCCTAGTGAAGACTCAAAAGTGTTACACGTCTTGGTTAACATGTTAGACGTATCGATTTCTGGTCTATACTTAAGGTATAACATGGTTTCACATCTGCCCTCTTCACATGTCTGGTATGGTTTCACACTTGTCCCCTCACCTGCCTGGCATAGTTTTACACTTACCTCCTCACCTGCCCGGAATGGTCTATATATGTAACCTTTTGTTCTTTATTCTATTTATTGCGTGATTGACCTAAATATTCGATACTCTCATGGTATCAGAAAAGATTGCTCCTGCGACCGCACCCTTCCGCTAATTCCACCGACATGGCTAGCGAAGACGCCGCCGCCACACGCCGTGAGTTTGACAGCTCCACCACTCGCACCTTTTTCCTCACCTATGGTGTTGCACTCCGCATGTCATGTCCATACACCTCTCAGCAGAATGGCAAGGCTGAACGCATTATTCGTTTCACTAATAACATTGTCCGGTCTCTGATGTATCAGGCCAGCCTCCCTTCCTCTTACTGTGTTGAGGCTCTTCACGTCGCTACCTACCTTCTCAATCACCAGCCCACAAAAACTCTCAATTTTCCCCACCTTTTTTGCACTCTTTGGTATTTCCCCCTACTCTCACCTTCAAGTTTTTGGCTGCAAGTGTTACCCAAACCTTTCTTCCATCGCTCCTCACAAGGTTTCTCCTCGCTCCACCACGTGCGTGTTTCTCGGCTACTTGTCCGAACACAAGAGATACCGATGCCTCGATCTCTCTTCCAATAGAGTTATCATCTCCCATCATGTTACGTTTGACAAGTCCTCTTTTCCCTTTGAAGAGCTCGCCACCCAGGCCTCCCCACTAACCTTGATTTGTTGTTGGAACTTGATCACACGGCGATGCCTATTGGGCCTCCGCGTCTTGCAGGTCCTGGAGCTCCTCCTAGTGTGACCAGCCCGCCCGTGCTCCTACCAGCCATGAAGCCATACGACGCTACCTCCCATGTGCCGGTTGTGCACGGCCCCAATGCGCCCGTGGCTCCTGACATCATGTGCATTCCCAGCGAGCCCGTACCCACTCACGTGATGTCGGCCAGCAGTGCCTCTCTTGGCAGGGACTCCCCCTCGCCTATCGCTTCGCCCGCAGCTATGGTAGCACCCAGTGCTCCAGTCATGGCTCCTCCTGTGGCAGTGGAAGCACACGATGCTCCTGCCGTGGGTCTACCAGTTAACCCACTGGCGTGCTTCCTATGCCAACTTCTTTAGAAATTTCACAGCCATAAGGAGTGAGCCATTCCAACACACCCATTGTAGGGCCGAACAGGCAACAAAGGGCTGAATGGAACCGTCCAAACTTTTTCACTCAAGTACTATTGATCCTATCTATATAAATAAAAACAATGGGTGATATTCAAGGCATCTCTTTTGTTTTGAGACAAGAAAACCCCACCATAATCCCAAAAAAAAAAAATTTTATATACTCTCACATTAATCAAAAGAAAAAAGGAGAAAGATCTCCATCACTTATTTTGGTGAGACCAAATTATAACGGTGAAGATTAATCATGTATTAATATTAGAGTTATATAAGAAATACAATTGTATTTCAATTAAAGGAAGTAGAGTCGTATATCAAAGATAATTGTATCATAATATCTAGTCATACAGTTGCGGGAAAATCTACTAGTTCTCAAATAGCTATAGAGTTACAAAAAATAGAATCCACAGACAAAATCCCAAATCAAAATGCTCAAGAATTCAAATTCTGGAAATCACCAAACCCTGGAGGTTGAACCGCCTCACTGCTGCCGGCCTAACCTCCTGCAGGTCAGACCACCAACCCAAAGCCAGTTTGACCGGTGGTGACGGTTGGACCGCTACCCTGTTCCAGAACAGACCAACTCGATTAAAAAATTGTGCAACTTCTAAAATACAAGTGTACATGTTATGAAATTTTGCACACGTCTTACTTAATTAACGTTTTAGAAACTTATTTCATCCATGGATTACAGAAATTCATGCCAAAGTTTAGATCTTTTTCATATTTAAACAAATATGTACCAAAACTAAGTAAAAACAAAAACGATAAATATAACTTATAGGTAGAAAATAATCAAGATGTCTTTATATGTATTTCCACGTTTAACCAAGAGAGATATAGAGATACGGATGCTAGCCAGCTGCTGCACGTACTATAGATTGCTCGATCGCTTACTTATGTTCAATCATGAGATCAAAATCTGCCTGCTGCTGCTGCTCTCTCTCTATATATCAAAATGTATGACTCCGTTACAACGTACGGGTCTTACTTGTGCTGCCAGTTTGTCGTGCACTACACCCACTGTACATGCATGTACGTATGTGTTCGTGACTTGGATTAATTATCTATCTTCCAGATCGAGCTTCATATGTATGCATGGAGCACTGATCAAAGGTCCCTTCCTAGCTGCTCACTTCAGTCCAAAATAATTAGTATCGTTTCAGGGAAATGGCTTTGGTTTGTAAACATACTTATCTTCTCTGCTTTTTCATTTCTTTTAGACAACCAAACTAATACGTACCTCCGTTAAGTAGGAGCACTAATATAGAGGCAATTACAAATTCACAACGCTCACGAGCCCCGCTCTATAGATCGATGGATCGGCCAGCACCTACATGAAATGGATGCATATATATGGACCACCGATGCAATGCGAGTATACTAGGTATATCCGCAATATATATTGTGATGTCTAAATACATGTCCAACTAATTAAAGCATGCGTGTAGGCATGCCCAGAGATCTAGAAAACATTTCTTCCACTTGTGTGTGTATATATAGGAAGCCTCTTTTCTACTTTCAGATGTAATTACATCTTATATCGTATCTCACAACGTAAAGAGTATCTTGCGTAACGGAGAGTATGTACGTGTAGTATACGAGTATTTAAAATCATCTAGATGGTATGAACAATTTTTCAGAGCTGGTATGTATATTTTTTGACATACCCCTTTTTATGTGCGTATACGAAGATATTTACAAAATATGCTAAAAACTATGAACTTCCTTGCAATGTTTTCGTATGGTTCATATTGTAGTATCTTATAATTAGTATACGAGTATACCTAAAATGACAAAGGAGTATTTCAAGTATGTTTAAGTGGTATACTAGAGGTGGGTGTAATTACACCCGAGAGTAAAAGGTATTTTTTTCTATATATATATATATATATAGGAAGTATATTCCGTACACCCGGGAGTATATACTCCCACTTCCAATTACCACTTAAACGAATATTTTACACTTCTTTATCACTTTCGGTACACTTAATACTAATTTTAAGATGCTCCAATGCGAGTTGTTTGAAAAAAATCTTCATCGGAATCTTTTATTTTTGTTGTATATCTTTTTTCATACATAAAAGGAATATATACGTAAATTATGCTATAAAAAGTGGGTTTTTATTAAACTTTTTATGGAACTCACTTTGGTGTATATTATAATCATTATTAGAGTATGTTCAAATAGAAAGAGGTATAAAAATAACATTAAAGCAATATATGAAAAGTGTAAGTACGTACTCCCATGAGTATGGAACCATTATATATATACCATTTAAATGATATTGTTATATCTTTATTCTTTTGAGTATACTCTAATAATAATTATAAGATACTTCAAAGTGAGTTCCATAAAATATTTCACGAAAGTCCACTTTTTATAGCAAAATTTATGTATATACTCTTTTTATATATGGAAGATAATATGTAGCAAAAGTAACACACTTCGATGAAAATTTTTGAACCAAATTGCATTGGAGTATCTTAGAATTAGTATTCAAGTATATCAAAATGATAAATAAGTGTAACATATTTGTTTAAGTGGTATATTGATGTGGTACACTAGTCGATGTGTTCCGACTTACGACAACGAGGTGTGGTTGATGTATTCCGACTTACGACCACGAGCGTTGGTCGATGTATTCCGACTTACGACCACGAGGTGTCCTCGATGGCTTTCGACTTACGACCATGAACGATGGTCGTCGCCTTCCGATGTACGGCCACGATCGATCGTTGACCGCTGCCAACTTACGACCACTAGCGATGGTCGACCGCTCCCAACCTACGATCAGCATGATGGTCGAGGGATTCTGACTTACGACGACGAGGTGTGCTCGAGGGCTCCCGACCTACGATCACGATGTGTGGTCGATGTCTTCCGACTTATGACCATAAGGTGTGATCGACGGCTTCCGACTTACTTGACAGATTTAAAACTTTTAGAACATGTTTGTATGCATATTCTAAAAATTTGTACCACATGTGAGTTTTAGAACATCCAGTATGATAAATTTTAAAAATCTGTAGCGACACACGATCATTTAACTAGGATACAATCAAAATCAAACTACTGGTGAACCGATCTTGGCATCGTTCTTAGTTGGGGCCGGGCATGTATGTATGCATGCATGCATTAACCCGGCCGGTCTCCCTGCTTTTAAGGCAGCCACCAAGCACTACGTGCGTACGTGCGTGCGTGCGTGCATAACCCACGCTCCATATCCTGCGGGACATAACTCCATCGTCGTCTTCCTCCGGCCTCCTCCCTCACCTCTCCACTGCACTGGCTAGCTCTAGGACGCACTGTACGGTGCCGTGCGTACCTTCATGTATGTAGTCCTGTACACACATGCATGGAGCACTGATCGATCGAGAAGAAAGTTGGGATTTAGTAGAGGCGGGCCCCAGGGTATGGAAGTCGACGATGACGAGAGCAGGAGCAGCATGAACAGCCTTCTTCTCTACTGCGACGAAGACCCTTTCGTCTCAACGCCACCGGCGACGACCACAGGAGGCGGCTCGCAACAATCAGTGGCTGCGGCCGTCGACGGACATGCTGAGCAACAAGCTCTAGTACTGGATGATCTGCTGCTGATGGACTACAAGGCCAGGGAGAGATGCTATGCGCCGACCATCTCATGATGCGAGGAGGAGGAGATCATAGCTATATATGTACTGTCAACCGCTAGGTCCAAAGGCGTCCACTACATCATCTATGTACGTATATACTATAAGGTAGCAAGATATATATTACTGTGCAATGCCTGCATTGGGAGTGCTGTAGTTACTAGCATTTTTGCTGTCTTACTCAGGCATCTGGTAGGTTGGGATTGGCGGCAGCGACTGCGTTCAATGCGGTCAACTATCTTGACCGCTTCTTGTCCATCAACTGCCACCTGGTGAGTTTTCCATCAATTTGCTAGTCGATCTTGCTGATCATGAATGAAATATACACATATGGTCCATCTTTTGCAAATGCAATGCAGAGTTGGGAGGCATATATGGATGGTTGAAGTGGTGAGCGTGGCCTGCCTGTCGCTTGCCTGCAAGTTGGATGAGGTCAATATACCATCGCCCCACGATCTACAGGTACGTACGTACGAACGAACGTGTCATCGCAGACCAGGGAGCAAAATTATAGAAAAAAAACACACTAGCTTAGGATGAGTTCATTCTGTGCACCATCAACGATCCATACTAGCTGGCTGCTGAATTCGACCGACAGCTTAATTCGATCACAAGCACCGTGTGATGTGTAGCTATATATATATATATATATATATATATATATAGGAGCATATCTAGTGCTAATGCACTATTCGGTGCTAACATGCTAATCTGACGGCCGTCCGATCCGGAGTGAAAAGCCACGATTGATGCGGGTGGGATGCAGTGCTCACTTATGCATTCTTCCAAATAACCCCCGCCTACGATGCACTATTTGCTGATTAGCCCCGCCCCCCCGAACGCCTCCTCCCCTATGGCGATGCCGTCGCACCGTGGTCCTCCAGCCTCGTCGCCGCCCTCTCGTCCTCCATCCCGGCCACCGCCGATTCGATGTGCTCCTCCCATCCTCTCGCCGCCCTCGTCCCGGCACCGTCCCCCCCGCCTGCCGCACCGTCCCTCCCGGATTCCCCTAGCGCCGCTCCCTCGGCTCTCCCAAGCCTCCCGGTGCCGCCCTCCACAGCCCCACTGTCCCCCGACTCCTCGCGCCGTCCTTCCCGGTTCTCGGCGCCCCCAACCCACCGCCCATACCGCATCGCCGCCTCCCTCCACCACCGAGCCGCCGCCGCCTCCTCGGCTAGGGTTTTGGCCGACGCGCGCCCTCCACCATGGCGACCCTCGCTCCTCCCTTCGTCGGCGTGATGCGGCCTCCCTCCCCCTGCGGCATCCCCACCGTCCTCCACCTGGGGCGCCGCCGCCACCCCCCTCCACCACTAGCTAGGGTTTGAGGAATGTTTTGTATTAAGGAATTGTGAGGTTCATTTGTGCTTGTGAGGTTGATTTGTGCTCTAATTGTGCTGTGATTTTGCAAACAATTTGCATTCTCCTTTTGATTACCAGTTGCAATGAAGCAGTGGAATGTTTGTGACATTATTGATGGTGTATGCATGGTAGTTTTGTGTGTGAATTGAACCATCAAAATGTGTAATCTATGATGTGAATTGAATTGTGTGGAGTGAGAATGAAAGTGTCTGGGATTGATTGTTTATCTTGTGATGGCTGGTTTGTCGAATGGAGAGAAATAATGACTGTTTTTGTTGTGCTGGCTGGTTCAGATATCAGAAATCTGAGTGAAAAGCAGAGAAATGCTTGCATGGATTGATGAAGCATTGATCAGTTGAAAAAAATTGAATGCAAATGAATACTGTCAGTTTGTCGAATGCCTACTATTTTTTCAGGTTCAAGGAATTCATTTCACAAGTTCCATTCGGCATCATCATGTATTGTCGGTGTCGGGAATGCTAATGTGGGTGTATGGGCTTGAAATCAACTGCAGGGTTTACTGGAATAGGTGATCCTTATGAACCACCTTCTGATTGTGAGGTTAGCCCAAATCTTTGATAACAAACTAGCCCAAATCTGAAAAAGGCTGGTTTTATGATGATAATTCTTCACTTCTCTGATTGAGCCCTTGAACTGCAATCTATCTGAATATCTGTAAGCGATTTCAAACTTATGACTATTTGCTATCTACATTCTATCTGAATCTTTGAAGTGTAAGTTGTTGCCAAGAGTGTCTTCGGTGACAATGCAACTACATGTCTTGTTGGATCTGCACAATAAACCAAGTGACACTGGCGGGGACAAAAGAAAATTCATCCAACAGGCAAAGCTTGCATCAAGTTGGCAGGGATCCAGACCCTATGAGCAAGTGATGAATATCATGGGAAAGACATTGTCTCCTTTACTAGAAAATAACTTTGTTCACTACTTTATCTTTTGTTCATAGAACCAAAGTGCTTTGCTCCAATAATAGAAATGGCCATTAACATCACACAGAAGAGCAGTTGCTTCTTACATATCTTACTAATAAATATAAATACCATTCATGACAATGATTAAATGAACAGCTGGGATATATTCTCAAGGTCTGGAAAAAGTTTTTTGAGTTTATAGTAGAATCTTCTGGGCACCATTAAACTGCTTGGTTTCCATCTTTTCTCTGACAATTTCCACATACTGGGGCCTCTCTCTGTTGCACTCCAACATAATGTCTAACAAAAAACCACAACAGCCATGTACATCAGGATGAATTTAACAAAACTTTGCTCAAATGGCAAACTGAAGCTTTGATGCATTGATCCTCCCACAAATTCAACTTGCAGGCCCATGCTTATCAGGTCAAGAGAAGAGCATACACAAACATTCAACATCTCAGTATACAATTTGTTGAACAAAACCAGTCAAGATTTTCAGAGTATACATTCAGAATCGGAATACACATTGCACAACCCAAACATTCAGAATCTCAGTATAATTTTAGAATCTCGGTATACAATTTGTTGAACAAAAGCAGTCAAGATTTTCACAGACACATTCATAATCTGAATACATTGCACCCAAACATTCGGGAGGAGGTGGCTCGGTGATGGAGGGAGGCGATGCGGTATGGGCGGTGGGTTGGGGGCGCCGAGAGAGCCGGGAAGGACGGTGCCGAGGGGCCGGGGGACAGTAATGGCTGTGGGCGGCGCCGGGAGGGAGCAGGCGGTGCGGGGAGGCCGGGAGGCCGAGGGAGCGCGCCGAGGAATCCGGGAGGAGCCGGGGCAGGCGGCGAGAGGTCGAGGAGGCAGATCGAATCGGCGGTGGCCGGCGATGGAGGATGGGAGGGCGGCGAGAGTGGAGGACCCGCAGTGCGGCAGGGGGCGGTGCCGGGGCGAGGCGGCGAGAGGTTGGGAGGAGCACATCGAATCGCGCGGTGGCGGGGATGGAGGACGGAGGGGCGGCGGCAGGCGGAGGACCACGGTGCGGCGGCATCGCCATAGGGAGGAGGCGTTCGGGGCGGGCTAATCGGCAAATAGTGCATCGTGGCGGGGTTATTTGGAAGAATGCATAAGTGAGCACGCATCCCACCCGTATCAATCGTGGCTTTTCACTCCGGATCGGACGGCCGCGTTCGTATTAGCATGTTAGCACCGAATAGTGCATTAGCACTAGATATGCTCCATATATATATATATATATATATATATATATATATATATATATATATATATATATATCCCCATCTATGTGAATTCTCAAGGTTGATTTCATCTGCATGCATCCATGAATGATCGAATTGAATCATTAATATCGATCGATCGATCCATGCATGTCGAGATGCGAATCATGTGTGATTGATTAAGTCTGATATAACACTGCATATATGCCATGGATCGATGTAACAGATGGAAGAGGTGATGAGGCATTCGTTCCGGCCGTCGACGATCCGGGACATGGAGCTGACGCTGCTCAAGGCGCTCCAATGGCGCCTCGCCTGTGTCACCCCCTACTCCCCCACAATTGCACGCCTGCGCGCGACAGCTTCTCGCTGCACCCGCCTCCTCCTCCGCTCGCTCTCAGGTAAACCTCTCCGGCATCAAGGTGACTTAATTGCCACTCTTAATTAGTCTCTTCGATTTCCAATTCCTTAACTTATATAATTTGGCATATGGATGCATTTATGCATGTACGTGCAGAGCCCTCGTTGCTCCGATTTGATGCCTCTGCACTTAGGTGTGTGGCACTGCAGCAGGATCATCAGCTCAGCAATCTCATTCGTCCACTGTGCCAAATGGTAAGACCAACTTAATCTGTTTTATTATATACAGTGCGTTCTCATGCATGCTCTATATGCCAAATCAACGCTTTGTTTTTTTACGAGGGTAATTGATCGTGTTTTACCGATTAAAAAACTAATAGGACAATGAGGCCGATGAGTGCTTGAAGCTGATGAAAGCACTTTACACAAGCTTGGATCTCCCCAACGATTATCGATCACAAGTACACTGACCAGCAGTGGAGTCTCATTTCAGTGATTCCCTTCGAAACTGACGGTACAGTTAACAGGTCAGTCGCTGCTTATTTGGCAGACCAGATCATGGAACACAAGATGAAGATAAACCGCATACACAGGAGATGAAGTGATCTCACAGAAATAGCTAATGAAAGCATTGATTTTTTTTAGGGGGGGAGGGACATAACATTGTTATTATTTGTTAACTGTAGCTAATCCGAAAAAATTACTGCCCAAGTAATCGATAGGTAAGTTTATTTTCTCCATACATATCTATATTGTACTCTTTCTTTCATTCCGATTGACTAAGGTTAACTTTTTTGAATCACGAGGGCGTTCGCGATGTGCGTTGAAATGGGGGTGTCTCGAAGCAAGGGCCAAAGGCACGAGACATACTCGAGATTTTAAGGTATTCGCTATTACACATTAATTAATCCTATGCAGTGATTCGTATTAATGCCTCTTGAATTATTGCTCATTCTATTTTTGCGGTGCCACCGGCACCGGGCAACACATGTGGATTCTATGTTTGCCACCATACGGACCTACTCCTCGATTCCTCGAGGATCACCAATTCCAAGGTTTATCAATCTTTCCATATTTACTTCATACTTATCACGTTACATATATACGTACATTCATATCCCTATCCACAGGTTGCGTACATCCTGTCAACTGCATTGGAACAGCCCGATATTTCACGAATTCGAGGAGAGTTGGCGTACTTTTTGGTGGCTCAAGTCATAAAGTCAGAAGGACAGTTCCACTGTGCACCATGAATTTTATTGCATTGTAATGCGGTGTAATGGATATTTTATTTCAATTCAATTGATTCATTTGAAGTGGATACTTTATGTTTGTGAATGAAATGTGATGTGTATTGGATGTTTATGGATGCCTTATATACTTGTTCATCCGCTTGTTTCAGAGGGCATGGCTAGCATTTCGAGGCTAGCCAATAAATAGGAATAGATTTAGGGGTAGAAGGAATATCACGACGGTTTTAACTAAAACCGTCGTGATATAATGATAATCACGAGCGGTTTTAACTAAAACCGTGCGCGATATCTGATAATCGAGCGGTTTTAACTAAAAAACGTCTGTGATTATCATGTACCACAGACGGTTTTAGTTAAAACCGTCGCGGTACATGATAATCGCGAGCGTTTTTAGTTAAAACCGTCTCGAGATATCGATATCCGAGCGGTTTTAGTTAAAACCGTCGTGATATCACCATATCGCGACGGTTTTAGTTAAAACCGTCTGATTTGAGCTATCACGGGCGGTTGAAAACCGTGCGTGATGACCTCGTATTATCATCGACCCATAAATTGAGACGGTTCGCAAAACCGTGCGTGATGACGTTTTGAACCGTGCGTGATGACCTGCCCTGTAGTAGTGACATTTGTGTGAAGAATTACTATTATTTGTGTGAAGAATTTTCATAAATGTGTTCTGTAATGTATGCCAACCAGAACCGCTGGTCTAATTGAAATATATCTTCAGTGTTTGGTGTGAAAACAACTGTTATAGCATAAGCACAACAGTGTGTACAGCTAGAGAGACGATCGACAGAGAGAAAAGGGCTGGTAGAAATGAGTGGCCTTGGCCCTCTAGCACCCCTCTTGGGGGTTTATATATACATGAATAGGATAGGATGAAAATTTTCTATCATACCCCTTAATAATTACAAAAGGTGAAGGTACATTGGTACATTCTTTTATACTATTTGCCATGTTACAAAGCTTAGTCGTTTGGGGCTGAGCCACCCCACAACAGTACTCCCTCAACACAAGCGCAGAGGTCCCGAGGGACGAGCTGACGTAACCATTTGGCCCAGTCCCCGTCCCCTGACAGCAAGCATGAAGGTTTTGATGGGCGAGATGATGCAACAAGTAGCTCCGGCCCCCAAGGGTGTGGGCGCTCTAAACCTCCCGGGGCAGGGTTATTCTTTCACTGATCATGATGTGGTCGTAGGATTCCTCGGTAGAACTTGAGCCGCCGCGTGAAGGTCATGCCCCGAACTTGGGTGGCACGTGGTCGGGCCGCCCCTCTGAGGCGATGCCCATGAAGAGAGCGGTGAAGTTCCTTGACGCAGTTGTAGTCATCCCATTGAGGTCGAGCCCTCGGCGGGGGCGCGTGGGGCGGTCGTGGGCGGGCTACCTCAGAGGTAATACCTACGAGGAGGTGTAAGATCGAGAAGACCGACTAGAGGGGGTGAATAAGCCATCATGCTTGCTTATTTTAAAGAAATTATAAATCATAAGTCAAAAAAACTCGGCCATCAGCTAGATAGTTAGCTATTGTTACTTATCGGCGAACTTTGCTACCTACTTAATAACTGAATTACTTGACAACTCGATTTTAAGGTTTCTAGCTAGCATGCATCAGCTTCAATTACAAATAAAAAATATGCCAGTGCCATTGCAGAGAGGTGAACAAAAAAATACTAGCCAGTTAACTGGCAAGTAACATCGCAAATACTCAAAATTATAGAAATGCAATCTATCGATACAATCAGGGGTGAAAATACACTCTAGACATGATAGACTTTAGTTCGAGATGTAAAAAATATCTAGTGTACAATCTGAGTAAATTCAGTCTAGTCTGGGTAATATTTTTATGGTCCAACCTAACCTAAATTATTCTACCACTTAGCCTGAGGTGTAACTAAATCCTAGCTCCACCACTAGATACAATCGAATCAAGATGCTTGGATTCCTTGAAATGCGTGTGCGTATGTGTTGTAAGCGTGGAAAGCATGTTTACGGCCTTCCTTAATTCCGATGAGTATGACTTGTGAATGGCACCAACTGAAGCATGTATGCGTTCGCTCTAGACAGCTTTAACTTGTAAGTTTTGATTTGACATCTTAATTTCATCATTTTTTTAGTTTTTTTGTTTTCAGTTATTTATTTATATTGTCTATAACGATATAAGTTTTTTATTTTTAAAATTTAATTATTCAAAAAATTAACAAAAAAATCAGAAGCTACGAGTTTTAAGATGGAGCGGTTCGGCATGTCGATGGATCTATCTGGATGCACTGCACATGTTGAATGATGCATGGAGGTGGACTGATCAATGGACGTACGGTGGTCAACCTGGACGGCGCTTGACCTCGCTCGATCGCCGCTCACGCGCGACGCCTAGTCTCCCTCGCCGCGCCCGTTCCGTGCCCTTGTTCTCCGTCAGCCGCGCGCTTCCGCGCCACGCTCATTTATTCCGCACCGCGGTCGCCTGCTCACGCGCTTCATTGTTCCAGCGCCGCTCGCCGATCCTCGCCTCCCGTCCGTGTAATCGATCATTGTTCTTCAGAATTCATCCATCGCTTCAGGATTCAGGTACAGCACATATTCTTTCAGTCCTGTATTTTATGTCATGTATTCTCTGTATACGTATTTATGTCCTGTATTCTCTGTATATGTTTTCTTGACAATAAATTATGCATGCATGGTTGTGGTTCCTGCAAGATTGATCTCATGGAATATATGGCCGATGAGAGTGTTGTAGGAGGCATGGAATCTATGGCCGATGAGAGCGTGGCATTGGAATTGCCAAGAGAAGAAAATCATGATACACAATCTATCGCTCAAATTAGTTCATCTCCCTACCAGTTAATTCATTGTGGTACCCCGAAAAAGAGCGGCATCACTCCATTTGTAGTAAGTATCATGTTGTATGCATGTATTTTACTCCATATGTCAATCCATCATGCTTCACACTTAATCTTTGCATTGTAGGGTTCTTCTTATACACCTTGTGTTGACGCAACTATGAAGCCATACGAAGGGATGGTTTTTGATGACTTGAAGTCATGGAGGAATTCTACAAGACATATGCACATTCAAATGGATTTGGAGTCCGTGTTGGTCCACATACGGTTATCAATGGTGTCATAAGATGGAAGCGATGGATGTGTTCTAGACAAGGTTTCCGATCTGAGAAAGGTAAGGACAATAACACGGAGTCAAAGAAAAGGAAATATGTTAGAAAACTAAGTAGGTGTGGATGTGAGGCAATTCTAGCTGTCAAACACACTATCGACAATAAATTTAGGGTGGAAACATTTATTGAATCTCATACATATGAGTTGGTATCACCTAGCAAACAACAGCTGATAAGGTCTAATAGAAAAGTAAATGAGAAGGCCAAGCGTACATTAATCACATGTCATAAAGGAGGCATCGGCACAAGCGAGGCATATAGGTATCTCCGTATTAGTGAGGGAGGATTTGAGAATGTAGGATGCACGAGGAGAGACTTGCAGAATTATCATAAAGAGTTGAGAAGTTGTATTAAGTCATCGGATGCTCAGATGTTTATTGATAACCTTGGTAAGAAGAATGACATAAATCCTTCATTCTACTTTGATTATGTTGTTGATGGCAAGAGCAGATTGGTACATGCATTTTGGGCGGATAGTACATGTCGGAAAAATTATGTCCATTTTGGAGATCTTGTGTCATTTGATTCTACATATAACACCAATCATTATAGCATGATCTTCACACCATTCACTGGAGTAAATCACCATAAGACATGTATCTTACTTGGGGCTGCACTACTAAGTAATGAGAAGACTGAGACATATATATGGTTGTTTCGTACATTTTTGAAAGCAATGGGAGGAGTTGCACCTAGGCTCATCATAAGCGATGAAGATCTGGAATGAAGACGCAATTTCCACTATCTTCCCTACTAGTATGCATAGGTTATGCATGTGGCACATTTGCAAAGCTTCCAATGAAGGTACCACCACATTTGAGAGAAAACCCTATATTGTACCAACGTGTTAACTCATGTATGGGCCTCAGAAACTCCAGAGGAATTTGAGGAACAGTTTTCTTCCATTATTTCTGATTTTGGTTTGGAATCCAATGAGTGGTTGGCTACTCGTTACCGAATCCATGCATCATGGGTACCCGCTACTTCAAAGATATATTCTTGGTGGAATTCTTAGAACCACTTCTAGGTCGAGAGTTCCAACTCTTTCTTCAATCGGTTTATTGGATTCAAAAATACTTTGGTGGAGTTTTGGATCGGTTGTTAATGCACGGTGGAAGAACAACGTCATAATGAGTTGGAAGCTGACAATGCCACGTTGCACACAATGCCTGTGTTGAAGACTACTTGGTTAATAGAGAAGCATGGAAGTGAGGTCTTCACGTTCGCTGTGTTCACTCACTTTCAGAAAGAAGTGTGTGCTGCTCGGGAGCATTGTAATGTGGAGAACATGGAAACCGTAGGAGAGTACAAAATCTCAATAGTTAGTGATGGCTCAAACAAGGTAAGAGAGGTACGCTGTAACCTTACAACAAAAGATGCCAAATGCTCTTGTATGTTCTTCGAGTCATTTGGAATCCTTGTCGCCATATTGTTAGGTGTGTTGCAAAGTCCATCACTTAAGGAGCTACCAAGTCCATTTGTGTTGAAGAGGTGGACCAAAATGGTAACTAAGGAGGATGTCTTTGATGGAAAAGGCAATTTGTTACAAGAAAAATCGATGAGTGCAATAGAAATAGCTAAAGACAAGTTGGCATCAGACATACGTATGAACATGGAGGAATTAATTCACCGTGCTAGAGGAACAGATGATGGCTTAAAATTTCTTAGTGATCAGTTTGTCAAATTTAGGGAAGAAGTGACTCTCTGATTCCTGAGAATGTGGTAAGTAAGGCTGAAGAGATTGAAGCATTTGCAGGTTGTCCCATCCCTAAGGAAGTCAGCATAAAGCCACCAAACGATGTTAACTCTAAGGGTAGATGCAAGAGAATAAAGCCGGGGCAGAAGAAAAATGACAATATTGAGAACAAAACAAAGGTGCCACGCTTGTGTAGGTCATGCAAGGAGATTGTGTACCATGACAGCCGTAATTGCCCTTTGAGGATGACATGAGTCAAAATCTATCCAATCTGTAGGTGTAATTTTCTAACAGCCCTTCAACTACTCTTTGATTCTTTACTTCTTTGATTGAGCCCTTGGACTACTCTTTTGCAGATAGTGCTAGCATCCCTTCAACTATTTGCAGATAGTGCTACAGTTGCCACCAGAATATAGCATGCACATTGAAGAATTTCGGCTCGATTTGACTTTTGTAAACTGATACATCACTGAAATGCTTTTTGTAAACTGATACATCACTGAAATGATTTTTGTAAACTGATACATCATTGAAATTTCAGCTCTGAGTTCAGCTATGATTTCACACTAAAGATAGCATGCACCCCTGATACATCACTGGAGTGCAAACTGAAGATAGCATACATGCCTGATTTCAGGTCTGAGTTCATATATGGTTTCAGCTATTTGTAAACTGGTAAACACACACAAACTGAAGATAGCATGTCTGCTGGTTCATCAATCTAAAAAAACAGTAGTCATTTTCATTCAATCCCAGGCACTTAGGTTTCTCAGGTTCTACACACACAACATTCTCAACATCTGATCAAATCAGCACACATCATTAATCGCAAATTCATTAACAAACAACCAGAATCTCAGGTTTCCCAGGTTGAATGCAAATTCTCAGATTCATTCAACAAACAAACTCATTCTCATGTTGAATCTCAGGTCTCCCAGTGGTTCATCAACAAACACATTGATACATTCAGAAGAGCATATACAATAAACAAAAATTGGAGTAAACAAAAACAAGCACTAGGTCGCCTCTGTTCATGGTTCCCCTTCGAGTTGTTCCTCCTGCTGACTTGGGAGGAGGGCGGTGGTGGAGGCGTCGTCGCGGCTCGGGAGGCGGGGAAAGGGCGAGGCGGCACCGGCCGGGGTCCCGGGAGGAGGCGGTGGTGGTGGAGGAGGCACCGTCGGCCCAAGCCCTAGTTGGTCCGGAAGGTGGTCGGCGCCGCTCACCGTCGGCGGTGGAGTGGAGGCGGCGGCGTGGCGGTGGTGGAGGGAGGCGGCGGCGGCGGTGGTGGAGGGATGCGGCACCGTCGGTAGAGGCGGCGGGGCGAGAAGGTGGAGGCGGCGGGCGGGGGCACTGGGGCCGAGGAGGGAGCCACGGAGGCGGGCGGGCGGGGAGGAGGAGCCACGGGAGGGAGCCAAGGAGGAGGCGAGAGGGAGAGGGAGGGCGGATTGGGAGAGATTGCGGAGGAGGCGGATAAGATCGAGGAGGCTGAGGGAAGCAGGGTGGAAAAAAGAGCGAAACCGGTAGGGTTTGTTTTGCAAAATGTATAAGTGGATTGGGTGCTTCCACCTTCAAAGATCCGAGCCGTTTGAGGTACATCCGATGGTCCACAAACGGAGTTCACATGTTAGCACCCAAATGAGCTTTTAGCATGGATATGTTCCATATATATATATATATATATATATATATATATATATATATATAGGAAGCCTCTTTTCTACTCCCGGTGTAGTTACTCCCTATGTTGTATCTCATAACGTAGGGAGTATCTCGTAACGGAGGGTATGTACGTGTAGTATACGAGTATTTAAGACCATCTAGGTGGTATGAACAATTTTTCGAGGTGGTATGTACATTTTTAGACATACTCCGTTTTATGTGTATATGAAGGTATTTACAAAATATACTAAAACTATGATCTTCCTTGTAATTTTTCATGTGGTTCACATTAGAGTATCTTATAATTAGTATACAAGCATACCTAAAATGATAAAGGAGTATTTTAAGTTCGTTTATGTGGTATATTAGGGTGGGAGTAACTACACCCGGTGTAGAAAGTATTTTTCCTATAGTTTGAGGTACATCCGATGGTCCACAAACGGAGTTCACATGTTAGCACCCAAATGAGCTTTTAGCATTGGATATGTTCCTATATATATATATATATATATATATATATATATATATATATATATATATATATATATATATATATATATATATATATATATATATAAGCCTCTTTTCTACACCGGGTGTAGTTACACCCTATATCGTATCTCATAATGTAGGGAGTATCTCGCGAACGGAGGGTATGTACGTGTAGTATACAAGTATTTAAGACCATCTAGGTGGTATGAACAATTTTTCGAAGTGGTATGTACATTTTTGGATATACTCCTTTTATACTGCGTATATAAGGGTATTTACAAAATACGCTAAAAACTATGAACTCCTTTACAAGTTTTTCGTGTGGTTCACATTGGAGTATCTTATAATTAGTATACAAAGACACTGGTGTCGACACAAACTAGCAAAGGAAGAAGAAAACGAAAACGCGTGTATTTATTCGCTGCTAATTACCTTGCTAGCTAGTGTTAACTTTGGCGCTGTTTATTTGGACTCTTTTGACTTGCATCGTTTGCTTCACCTAGACACGAATCACGGCTGCCCTTGCCCTCTCTCTCTCTCTCTGCAAGCTCCTCGATCTCCTGCAATCTTGTGGCTTGGTTGCACCACGAACCAACCCAAACTTTTTCATATTATTCCTTCCTTCCTTCCTTGTTACTCTCAGTTTCCCTCCCTCACTTCTCTTCCTTGCTCCTCCCTTCCCAATTCCAATTCCAATTCCGGCTCCCGAATCAAACCAAACCATGAAGCCCGCCGTCGAGGTCCGCGTCGAGCGCCCCCAAGGGACTCAGCCCCCATCCAGGCCGCCGCCGGTGCAACCGCACCCCGGGACGCGCCCCTGCTACCGCCGCTGCTCGCCATGGCTCGTCCCCGCCGCCGCCGTCGCCTGCGTCATCGTCTTCCTCGTCACCATGTACGTCAACGACTGCCATAGGCGCAACGCGGGCGACTGCACCGCCAACTTCCTCGGCCGCTTCGCCTTCCAGCCTCTCAAGGAGAACCCCCTCCTCGGCCCTTCCTCCGCCACGTATGTACGCTTGTGCTTCGCTCTCTTGTCCTGTTCCTTCCTTTCTTGATTTTATCTTGCAATTGCGCTGTGCTTAATTGCTTCCAGACTAGGCAAATGGACGACACCACTTTCCCTTCCACCAATTATTCACGACTTGGTATAGAACTATATATATAGGTACTAGTACAATTGTATATAGCAACACAAAAACTCATATAATTTACTCCAAGATGAGTTTTATCTTGTCCTGTTTATGTTTGTGCTGATACCTGATAATTAAAGTCATCGTTTCGTTCATATAGACGGTGCGAATCGTCGGTCAAAGATGACATTTTTACCACGTTTCTCATTTCTCTGCCTAATAGACGTAGATATATAGTACGAAACGGTGCCTCAAAGATGAGGTTTTTATTAGCTCAACCGCTGCGTGTGTATTAATTCTCGAGCTATTCAGATAGATGCATGGTACATTTACAATGGTTACAATGTAAGAGGTAATTGATCTTTGGGGGATTTGCTCATGTGCCCCAAAGTTTAATGGCGTTTGCTCAAATACCCATGATGTCTCAGCGACATGTGGGCCCGGACCCGCATGTCGTGAGACATCATTGAGCAACGCCATAAACTTTGGGGCAAAGGAGCGATTTTCCTGATCTTTTGCTTTCATTGCATTTGATGATTTGCCTGTGATATCTCAATGACATGTGGGTCCAGGCCCACATGTCAATGAGACAAATGGAACAAATCATCAAATTCCATGTTTATGTATGGGGCAAATGCTCCAATCTCCCACAATGTAATGCTTTTAGTGCGTCTCATCTATCTCCCAGTTAGGTTATTCTAGCTTATATTCATACTCAAGTTGATTCCATTCAAGGTTTACTGTGCAAAAGGGACACCGGCACTGACGCCTCCTCCTCCACGTTTCATTTCCACTTTAAACTGGGAGAACTCATGCTGGATCTGCTTTCTTCTTAGTTCCTTTGATCCATCATTGTTTGGTTTGTGACTGAGTGAACAAGGCTTTGTTTTGTGAGCTAGAAATCCTCACAGGTTGAAAGAAAGCAGGAAATGGAGCAAGGACAATAGTACATTTGTTATGCATAATGGAATCCCAGAGGCTAAAAATAACCTTGTTTCAATGCTAGGTTACTGAAGATGGGAGCTCTTGACGTGTCAAAGGTTGTCCATGGTCGCCAAGGATGGCGTCTGATTACGTGTATCTGGCTTCATGCTGGAGTTGTTCATTTACTCATCAATGTGCTATGCCTTATATGTATTGGTATTCGACTTGAACAAGAATTTGGCTCTGGTAAGTAAAAGCATTCTTTGCAATTTTCATCTGAACTAGTAGAGCCCTGACAATCTTTTTCCATGGCCCTGCTTCTGTTAATGAATAACTTGTTTCTTTGGACATTATTATAAATGGTACAGTAGTCATGAATGTACTGTAGATTGCATCTAAACCCTCAGACCTTCGATGAGTAACACGATTTGATGGTCTATTTAAAGATAGAGAGTGTAACATCGTACGTTGTATCATATTACTTGGATTGGTACACTGCAAGCAAAAATATCAGGAGTTGGTCCTTTGCACTGTAACAAGTAGGTCATGTGCTTAGACTAAAGACGAAACCTGATCATCTTTGTCATCATGCCCACCTGAAGTACAGGACTAACTCAAACTGTCCTATACATGTTGATTAGTCCACAAAAACTTTCATGGACCATGCACCGAAGTTCATCTAAGTACTAGTGCAAGTGGTGAAGTGAATATCGAATACAGAGTTTCATAGCTTCTATTGACTTACTGAAGCATTTTGTCTGCTCACGATGCAGTGAGGATTGGTCTGGTTTATCTCATTTCTGGTTTTGGTGGGAGCTTGATGTCTGCTCTCTTCATTCGATCAAGTATTTCTGTTGGTGCATCCGGTGCTTTGTTTGGATTGATTGGCTCTATGCTTTCTGAGCTCATAACAAATTGGTCACTTTACGCAAACAAGGTTTTTTTTTTACCTTTTCCCTATCCTCCATTTTTAGGACTTATTCATTCGATTGGTGTGATTTTTTCCTTTTTCAGGTGGCAGCGCTATTAATTCTGGTATTTGTAATCGTGGTGAACTTGGCTCTTGGGCTACTTCCCAGGGTGGATAACTTTGCTCATATTGGGGGGCTTATATCTGGGTTCCTTCTTGGATTTGTTGTTTTTATTCGTCCACAGTTTGCCTGGATTGACCAGAAAAGAGCAGCATCTGGACAACAAACTGCTCCTGTGAAACGCAAGCACAAGACATATCAGTACATATTGTGGTTAGCTGCTGCTATTATGCTCATTGTCGGGTAAGTTCACATATGTTCCTCTTCAGGCTCTAATGGATAGGTAGTTTATCACATGTTTTCTGCTTGATGAAACCTCTCATTAAAAATTTGCAGGTTTTCCGTGGCTGTAGTTCTGCTTTTCCGTGGATATAATGCAAATGATCACTGTTCTTGGTGTCACTATCTCAGTTGTGTTCCTACGAAAAGATGGAAGTGTAACTCATCACCAACATACTGCACGGTAAGATAGTCCAAACTGCCTTCTTGCTCGGCTCTCCCAACTGCTTTTATCACTGAAAACAAATGAAACACAACAAGCTGAAGAAATTATAAGCATAGTGGAAGCGTTATGAATAGTGTTCTTTTGGCATGATTATTGCTGCTCACAGATTTGTGACAATATGCATGTTGCCTGTAAAGATACATAGTTACCATGCATTCTTTGTTTCTAGAAGGATAACAAGCAAGTTTAATCCACCAGGTAGTGAACCAAAATGTATTTCTGGATCAGTATGAACTAAATGAACTGCCCTTTTGACTGATTGACTCAAAGCGAAATCTATGAATACTAGACCATTTAATATAGTGTCAATGTTGCTTTGGCTAAACGCTGAAGCCAGCTGTGTTAGAGATGCCCCTTTACAGTTCAACATGAACGCTGTTGTTCGCTTGGCTATGCATATTACCAAATTCTTTTCCCTTGCAGGCAATTCAGCGAGCGAATACCTTGAACTTGACCTGTAAAGGTACAGGCATAAACCGGAGCTACATTATAGCTGATGCTACAGAAGATAAGATCAATCAACTCTGCAACCAGCTTTGCAGTTAGCAGAATCTGATTCCCAGAGTTTTTCTTGTAACATATTCTTTATTCTTTGTGTACATGAACATATACATCTTTTACAAAGAATAGAAATTACCACTCAAGAAAAGAATACAGAATTGAATTTGTGCTGTGCCATATAATTTGTGCCTTGTCTCTATCTTGAGAAGTATGCGCATAAACTGTTGTTCATACATATAAAAAGAATTGCATAGCCGATGTGCTGCGTTGAGGTGGCTCAATACTGAATGTGGTGTATTCAACTTAGAATTTCACAAACACAGAATGCTAGTCGCGGTGCATGCCAACAGACATGGTGAGAAGGTTTTGGAAAACCAGTTTAGTGGTCAAACAGTTGCAGACTATGATGGTTAAAGTTGACTGCTTTTACTTTATTTGACTGGAGCTGAACTTATTTTTAGCCTTTTTTTTACTGTCTGGTGCTGCTCCGATTTCCGGATGGCAATTGGGAGAGAAATGGGATGACAGACCCTGTCTTGTAGGCTGTGGGTGAATGTTAAGAATGGCAGCATAATTACCATCTATCAAGCAAGCCAAGGAGTAATTCATTTCACGGTGCTATGTGGGTGGATGTTACCAGTGATGTTACAGAGTACAACAGAACATAGGGAGTAGAGCAAAGGAATCTACATGAGGTGAATGATTGCAGAACATAGCGGAAGCTTTTTCTAAAATTTTCTGTCTTTTAATTGTTTAATCTGCCAAAAAACAGAAATAACGAACCAAAAAAAAACAGGATTGTTTTTGATTTCACTGTAGCAGTACAGTACCGATTACTGTAGCATGCACTGTAATAGTTACTGTAGCGACTAGATAATGAGTTGCAAAACGTTTTCGTTCAATCTTCCAATCGATTTTTAATTAAAACTAATTCATGTATGTAAGAAAAAAAATATTAGACATAGATCAATGCATATAGAATCTATAGGAATAAAAAAAACCAAGAAAAAGAATAATATATGTGAATTAAAAAACTCACAAACTTTATTCAAAAACCGTGGGCACTGTTCATCACTTTTTCCTTTACGTCACAGACGCCTTCATGCCTGTGTTTTTTTTTGTTCGCACCAGTACAGCACCGCCGCACGCTTTTTCTTCCGCATACATCTCGACCGGCGGCTGCATATTCATATATATATATATATATATATATATATATATATATATATATATATATATATATATATATATATATATATATATATATATATATATATGCAGCCCTCTACAACACCTATTTAATATCTACTCAAAATCCTAATATAATACGTTCAACTAGGCCTAAGCCTTTTTACCTCAACTAGACTTTTGACCCACTAATTTTCAAGGGACCTGAAACCCTTCCTAACACAATTTTTTTACACTTCCGACTTTTCAACTCGTCACGTGTCGAAGCCTCCAGAACCGCACCTCCCGTAGCTTCTCCACGCACCATTCACCATGTGTCGCAGCCTCCGGACGACACCTCCGTAGCTCCAACAAGTATCATCCATCTCTAATCTCCATACGTCCCAAGAATGAGCCCGACCATCTCGTGACCTCCTTGACCGTATGAACCTCGTCACCGATCATGATCATCTCTATGCTCAACCTACATATGTAAAGATCAAAGAACATTCTTCCGGCACAAGTACATCCAAACTTGACCAATATCAGTCCACGCATACGCAACACAACTCGCATAATAACGCTAAACAAAATGACCAATTATTTATCATAATAAATTAATCATTGTCAATTATTCATCATCAAAATATACTAGACCTAGCTACATAGTCTAACAGGTTATATTGTATCTATTTAAGCCATGTAATCTTAGAGTAATTTAAGTAAACTGAATGAATAGCGAAGAAAGAAAAAAAGACATGTATTGTCATAAAAAAAAGTCTAGCTTGTGTCCACTCTTGTGCGTGTTGTTCCCTCTGCTCGGCCAACATACAGGACTGCTGTGCGGGACACGAAGGTACACCAGCTCACTACTGGTTTAGACATGCATTCGAAATTGTGGAGGATTTGTCCACAACTTTTTGTGCTCATTTGCTATATCTAAAAGATTTTATAAGCAGTACATATTAAATTTTCTAATCACATAATTAAACTAATTAATTATAAATGCTAATTACCTAAAGCTCGGTGGCCAAACGGCAGGCCACTGACATACGACCACAGGGCTTCGTCGGACAGGTGTACACTCCACGGCATCGCCGCTAGGTGATTGAACGGCAAAACGGATATTTTTACTATTATCACGTGTACACCGGTGTTATTGTAAATGTATCATACGTGCGGTGCCAAAAGAAACTCCATGGATGATGAGATGGCAGAAGCGTACATACACACGTCCGTACGTAGCAAGGCACAACTACTGGAGAGTAGAGTAGGGAAGGGAGGCCCACCAGAAACCCATTTGGGCCTTGAGATCCTAAAGGCCCAATCAATAAAACCAGGCCAGCTGCTCCTTCCTTTCTACCCTCCTCCGCGCCCTAGGCAGCTCCACGTCTCCGGCGCCGACGGCTCAACGCGGTAACCTCCCTCTCTCTCTCTCTCTCTCTCTCTCTCTCTCTCCGTGGTGATGTATTTAGGGTCTGGGAAGTAAACCAGAAGCGGTTACGTACGGATCTTGCGGAGCAGGACTCCCAAGATTTGATTTGTTTGCGAGAGGGAGGTATGCGCTTCATCACCAGGTGTTGCTGATGCCACCAGGTGTTAGCGCGCGGAATCCTGTCTTCTTTTAAGCGGCCGCGCTGATTTAGTATGAGCCTGCGCTTAGATGCATTAGCTTCGATTGCTTGAGAAACATGTGTTCCCTTTTGCTTGCAAAATTCGCCCCTTCTTTGAATTGCCGAGGTGCCTTGTGTGGATCTTGGTTCTTGTTCATCGGGGCATCGATTCTCATGCACACCTTGAATTGATTTACTGGCTGCAGAAATAGCATTACTACACTTGAGATCTTATCCCGATTTCATTGCATTTTTTTACACCCTTAATCAGTTAATCCTTCGCTCATTTCTTATCGTCTCAATGTTAGGGGTACAGTAATTCTTAGTTATCCAGACACGACTTATCATGAATGCTGATTATATGGTGACAGACCTGTACAAACCGTTTTGAATTGCTTGCTGCCGTTGTGGATGGACTGTGTGGGCACAGAGTTATATATGATCGGTGGCATTGTATATGTGTGCAGGTACCGAGGGCAATGAGGAGGCTCAGCCCCCCTTATCATAGCCCCCCTAGGAGAGGACATGGCGGCAGGGGAAGAAGCCCTCCTAGGAGAGGATATGGTGGCCACGGAGGAAGGAAGGAGCAAGGTGCTGTAAGCCTCTTGGTCCGTAATATTCCGCTACGCTGCAGGTATACAAATTCTGACCTCACTTCCCATTATCTATACCTGACCATGCTTCATCACAGTGGTTAGTTGTTAACTTGGTCCCCATGGTTTTCACGACTTTTGCAGACCTGAGGATCTCCGAGTTCCTTTCGAAAGGTTTGGTCCTGTTCGGGATGTTTACCTGCCAAGAGACTATTACAGTGGGTAAGCGTATTACCTAACCAGATAATATGTTTGGTTTAATTGACATCTGTTTTTCTCTACTTCATTTCAATACTATGATTGGATATATAGAAGATTCAATGGCACTCGCAAATTAAGTATTTTTTTACTGGGTGTGCTTGAAGAGCTTAGAACAACAAACTGTTTTGGATGTTTATCTTCTGCTCATGTGGAAATATGATGATTGTTAATTTCTGCATGACCCCAAACATTCCACATGGGTTGTATGCTTTGCTGGAGATTTACCCTTAGCTCACACATACTGCAAGGAGGAGCCAGTCCAGGGATAGGAAACTGTCCTGGTTTTTAGGATCTAATAAATTTGCATATAGAAACCCCAAAAATACCCTTCCCCCTTTTCTGTATGTACTTGTTGCAAACTCTAAATTATCATAGAATAACTTTGGGGAAGATATGTGGAGGTAAGCCTAGTAACTCCCTCCTTGAGGTCTCGTGCTTCATTAATTTCATGTCCCATAGAGGATATGTTTACTTAATCTTCTCCTGTTTATGCGTTTTCTTCTGGTACGAATCACTCTTTTGAAATGATTCCCAGGATTGTATTGGGTTGAAGTAAACACAAGCCCTGGACATTTTGAAGAGCACTTTAACAGTCCTAACAATTCATTTGTTTGGTGAGATAGTGTCTTGTGCAAATGAAGTTCTTCTATGAAGACAAGATTCGATTTGTTGGCAAAATTAATTTTCTGAAGAGAAAGAGGGTTTTACTGGGTCTTCCGTGAGAAGATATAATGAAGACAAGTTGGTTTCAAGTACTTTCATGACTTTTCAAACATTTGAGGTACTTGAAGTGAATTGTTTTATGAAGATGCGATTATACAAGAAATTTGGTTACTAGAAGAGCCTGGGCTCCTAACTGCTTTTTGGAAAGCTTGCTACCATTTTGATGAAAATGTTAGTAAGTTACTGGCTGTGCTTCATGAAGAACCATAGAGGGTTCGCTGAAATATGAAACTGTGGTTGTAACTCGCTGGGCACATACACTTTATGACCAATATGTTCCCTCTTCTTTGTTTACCATATGAAATGAATTTTACTTATCCAGTGTTTTTTAATTATATAGGGAGCCAAGAGGGTTTGCTTTTGTGGAGTTTGTTGACTCTTATGATGCTTCTGAGGCACAATATCACATGAACCGTCAGGTGTTTTCTGGACGTGAGATTACTGTTGTTCTTGCTGCGGAGACACGAAAAAGGCCCGATGATATGCGTAGACGAACTAGAGTCAGGTATGCCATACCCAATATTATTTTGAAGGGTTTTTTTCCTGTGTTTCATTTGAGATGACTTGTGTCGCTGCACTGCAGAGGTTATTCTGATCATGAGGGCCGGCGTACTTCTCGCTATGGTAATCTGATCTATTTCCTACTGCCATACTTGTTCCTTATCCTATTCTTCGAGCTGCTTAGCTGAATGCTGCAGAGTTTAGATCATCTTTCTCTAATGATAGAAACTGTACCCTGTCCATTTATAACTGGCGCTGTTTGATGAATTCCGAAGTAAATATCAGCAAAGAAAAAGTAGAGCCTTGATCCATTTAATTTTATGCTTGATGTATATTGCAATTCCTTTTCATTGGTTCCTATCATGATCATGGATGTCACGGTTGTCACGGCGGAGTCAGCGACCACGGCGAGTGAGGGGCGTCTGGACGCTGCGGCGACGCCTAGGCGAGCCGCCGCACTATACGTACGTGCCGCTTCCCTATACATACGTGCACGTACAACCCTCTCCCGCATATCTCCCTTCGTGCGCCTCCCTTTGCCGACTCCTCTCCCCTCCTCCCTCCCGCATCTCCCTCTCCCCGACTCTCTCCCGTACCGCATCTCCCTCTCCCCTCTTCTCCCCAACTCTCTCCCGTCCCGCATCTCCCGCTGTCCTGTACTCACTCCTCTCTCTCTCCCCGCCGCCTCCTCCGGTCCTCCCCCTGCTGCCTCGCCGCCTCTCCTCTCCCAGCGCCTCCTCCCTTGCCTCCTCCGCCCCAGCGCCCCCCCCCCCCCACCCCCAAAGGCACGATGAGTGTCCATGGTGTCCACCCTGGTCCGCCGCAACACCTAGGTGTACGCCGTGACAAGCATGATCATGATCACACTAATTTTCCTGTCATGGCTGCACCTGCTGGTAGCAAAATGTGTTGTTCAAAATTGATATAATATTTGAAGTTTTTTTGCATACCGTGCGTTGCAATATTGACAAGTTGCTATCTTTCCTTCAGGACGGTCTCGTTCTCGTTCACGCTCATGCTCTCCTCGCGACCGTGGCCGTTCTAGATCACGGTATGTCAGTGAGTCTTGTTGAATAATTGTTTGACCATGATGTACTGTGCAATCATCTTTGTTTAAATGATATTACATGCACGATAGGTCCTACCCTCCTGCCCCAAGAAGGCGAGATGACTCCTCTGCTTCCCCAAAGAGAAAGGAAGAGCGCCGGGCAAAATCACCAAGACAGTCAAAAGAACATGATGTGGATAAGAAGCGGAGATCCTATACTCCTGATGGTAGAAATGACCGCCATGATGCTGATAATGGTTACAAGGAGTAAGTTCTGTTCCTTCACTGCTGCCACATGTGATTGGCATAATCTATTTATGCTATTCCAGAACTAATGTTGTTACACTTATTGTGGTCCAAACTTCATCTTTTTAACCCTTACAGCTCACAACAGATCGAGTATTGTTACTTTATCTTGTTTAAGTTCTTTTGCCTCGTATACTGTGTACAACATCAGTCATGCGTATAATAGCTGATCATCTGTATAGCGTGTGATGCAACCCTGACCATACACAAACTTAATATTTCTTTAACCAATAGTGTGATAATAGACTACTGGACCTATATTAATGAAATTTTCTGTGCATTCTAATTCTGGCCTTCTTGCATACCTATAAGCTATACCACTGTACTATCAGTCAAAATCTATGAAAATGGTTTTTACTGTGCCTCTTTCGAGCATTATGTGAAAGTCCCTTAACTGTTGGTAGGATTACATATCCTACTAGATGCAGGTTCATTCCGAGTGACTAAGTGAGTACACACTATACTGACAATGGTGTCATGCTCCAGAACCTTTTGTTAGAGTTCAGTTATTATCTTTAGGACTTATGTGTACAGTTCATTGGCATCAGCATATATAAAATCTGTTGGCAAGAAAAACGTCCTTATTTACCTAGAGTTCAGATAAGATTGTGGTTGCATTTATGATTTGTTTTCTCGGTACCGTTGTACTGCACGCAGCATGCTGTTTGTTTGACTAAAATATGTTCTGTTTTTTGGTATTCAGTAAATGGCTACATGGGTTGTGTGTGGTTTAGATTTATTTCCATGTTGGCCATACGACTAAATGATAAATTACATTCCCTTTGGAAGCGTGTACCTCTGTAATAATACTGTGTGTTGGCAGGAGGTCGGCAACACCTGACGGGGAGGGATCCCGCCGCCGCAGGAAGTCACCCAGGCCATCTTCTGTAACACCTCCTGGATCGCGCTCAAGATCAGCGGATGAGACTCCTGCCCGCAGCAACTGATGGCACCGTGTCTGCGCGGCCCCTCGTAAGCCTCTTTTCACTCCTCGCAGTTTGATGGATTGAGCTAGCTAGTAAAAACCAAACCCTTTGCCGAGAACCAACCTTGATTAAATGTGGTATTGTTATTGTAAGTTGCAAACGCAAGTCATGTGGTGGTGGTAGCAGGTCTGTATTGCACATTATACTGCATGCTGTTCGTGTCGGATCGATGCTGTAAACTTGGTTTTGGTATGGTCGGACCAGCTATTGTTTATGTGCATCTGCGCTGAAAGTGTTTCAGAAAAGCCTTGGGGTGGTCTGTTTTTTACTGATAGCTGCAACCGACAATTAATACTTAAGGTCCAGGCTTCGATGGTTTTGAGTAACATATAGTGTTAGCTAGTGTATACGTATGGATAGGATGGAGCAAGCACGAATTGCTGCCAGCTGCTTGGTTCACTCAAGCGCGGCAGAGATACCGACCGCCAGGTAGGTGCACTAGTCCACTTTCATTGTCATTCTCTCTGCCTGCGTATAACTAGATTACATTAAAACTTAGTTGCTGTATATGTACAAGTATCAAACGGCGACTCCTATACGGCGAGCTAGTACATCAAAGGAGCTACCTAGTATTGATCTCTGCTGTATGCAATTGCTTGCATCTCCACCGTGAAGCTAGTTTGTGCTTAATTTGAAGCTAGGGATGGATGATGGCCAGAGTAGGCACTCCTTCCAATACACACACATATACATACATATATACATATACATATGAAGCATCTTTTCTACTCCTGGGTGTAAGTACACCTTATGTCGTATCTCACAACGTAGAGAGTATCTCGCGTAACGGAGGGTATGCACATGTAATATACGAATATTTAAGACCATTTGGGTGGTATGAATAATTTTTCAAAGGTGATATGTATATTTTTTAACATACTTCTTTTTATGTATGTATATGAAGGTATTTATAAAATACACTAAAAATTATGAACTCCCTTGCAACTTTTTCATACGGTTCATATTGGAATATCTTATAATTAGTATACGAGTATATCTAAAGTAATAAAGGGGTATCTCAAGTTTGTTTAGGTGGTATATTAGAGGTGGTATCTCAACTTTTATGTATGTATGTATGTATGTATGTATGTATGTATGTATGTATGTATGTATGTATGTATGTATGTAATTGGATGTTAGAAATCTTGATACAATCGGCATCGGATCAAAATTGATTAGTTTGCTTTCTTTGTTAGACTTTTTTTGTTTAAACTATTCTATTGATAGATCTATGTATGTACTATAAATATTAACATCAAGGTTGAGATGGATAATAGCAAAGAGAATGAAGATATTCAGAAAACTTGGCTACGTAGTTGCAGCCGAAGCAATTCTCCAGCGTTCTTCTTTGTTTGTTCTCTTCCGTAGTGAATTCGTGCCGTGTGGGTTTCCATGCTAGATTTGTACTCATCCGGTGATTAAGCACTGTTTGTATATATGTGTATACGGGAGATGATTGTTAGAACGTCCTTTAAGTTGATCAACACCCAATTAATACGACCTCCACCAGATGGAGACATCATACCATGATAGTAGTAACTAGCAAGTATACTATAGAGAAGATTTCCGACAAAATCGCGTGCCTGTTGATGTTGAAATCTTTTAGTTTTCAATAGAGTAAAACCTGTCCGGTAAAGCATCAACACTCGAGCTAGAGTCCAATGGTGGTGAGCAGAGAGCCAGAGAGTGATACATGGAGTACGTGCTCTGCCGCCAACCAACAATAATGGATTTCTGGACCGGTTACATGGAGTACGTACGCGGAAATATCTGACACTGACTGAACTTACTACTACTGTATTGCTAGCCCTGCATTTCTGCTGCAGATCTAGATAATGAATTGAAGTTACCGCATGCATGCAGATCAATAAAGAAAAAGCATTTCTCTCTGCTTGGTCCCGATCACCAATTCACTAGTACTAACATGAACACCTGAACTAGTAGCACATAATTAATATAGCAGCAGCAGCAGCAGCAGCAGAGAACACAAAAAAACACACAAAAAAGAAGAAGAAGAATTTGCTCGAGCCGTGTGGTTCATCTCACGTACTACGTGTTCTTGTCACAGCTTGCGCGCGTGCATATATAGTATGAGGAGGACGCGGTGCTTGCGCGGATGCGGGTGGCGCTGGACCGCGACGCCAAGTCGTGCCTGGACTGGAGCGGTGGAAGAAGGGCTCCCTGAGCGAGGAGGAGCAGCGCCTGCAGGCCAAGCACGGCAACAAGTGGAAGCGCATCGCCGCCGAGGTCCCCGGCCGCACCGCTAAGCGCCTCGGCAAGTGGTGGGAGGTCTTCAAGGAGAAGCAGCACCGCCGTGACGCCGGCAGCCCCGACGAGGCGCAAAGCACCACCAGCTACGACTGGCTGCTCGAGAGCTTCGCTGAGAAGCTCGTCGGGGACCAGCCGGCCCCGCCGGTGCTCCCCCGTGGCTCGCCGCCAACTCCAGCTGTAATAATATCTGTGACGACCCGTATTTTTACCGTGGGTAAAAATGTTAGTCAACGGATTATTATTCGTTTTAGCGATAAAATATCGCTTAACGAATCATAAGCCTATCAAAGTGTTGCAGCAAAACAACAATTAGAGACAACACGATATTACAAAAATATCGCCACGCAGAGCTAAAATTTATTACAAAACCTCAAGGGCTAGAATATTACAACATTCACTCAACCTTTACACGGGATGTCCACCTTGTACCCATTATAATCCGAGTCCACGGTAGCCAGGGTGAGTACAAAATACTCAGCAAGCGTTATTAGTAAATATACAGAATGCTTATCCTCTACACTTTTAGGAGTATCAACTCCTATCCTCAATCTCTTGCTCATTTTTTGTACTCTTTTTTCTTCTTCCTCATCTTCTTTCCTTTTTTCTTTTACGTCTGTTGCTTTTCTTCGTTCTTTTCATGAGTGTTTGAAAACCACAAATAACGGCGGGCGGGCGGGCTCCCTTCATTTCTAAAATCCATCCATCCACCACCACAGAAGATGCTCCTCCTCCCGCTCCTCCTCCTCCTCCTCTCCGCCGGCGATGGCGAAGCGGCGCCGGTCCCCTCCCTCCCCGTCGGCGTTAACTACGGCGCCAACGCCGACAACCTCCCTTCCCCCGCCGCGGTGGCCAACTTCCTCGCCACCCGCACCACCATCAACCGCGTCAAGCTCTTCGACGCCAACCCGGCCTTCATCTCCGCCTTCGCCAACACCCCAATCTCCCTCGCCGTCTCCCTCCCCACCTCCGCCCTCCCCGCCCTCGCCGACAAGGCAACCGGCCTCCACGCCGCCAGGCAGTGGATTCGCTCCAACCTCTCCCCCTACGTCCCCGCCACCAACGTCACCCTCCTCCTCGCCGGAAACGAGGTCCTCCTCTACAACGACAAGGACCTCACCGTCGCCCTCCTCCCCGCCATGCGCCGCCTGGCCCAAGCGCTCCGCGCCGAGGGCCTCCCCCACGTCCGCGTCACCACCCCGCACTACCTCGCCATCCTCGCCCCCTCCAACGGCATCCCCTCCAACGCCCGCTTCCGCGCCGGCTATGACACCAAGCTCTTCCTCCCCATGCTCCAGTTCCACCGCGACACCGGCTCGCCCTTCATGGTCAACCCCTACCCCTACTTCGGCTACCGCCAGGAGACGCTCGACTACGCGCTCTTCCGCCCCAACCGCGGCCTGTACGACCCGGCAACCAAGCTCAACTACACCAGCATGTTCGACGCCCAGATGGACGCCATCTACACTGCCATGAAGCGCCTCGGCTACGGCGATGTCGAGATCGCCGTCGGGGAGGCGGGCTGGCCCACGCAGGGGCAGCCCGGCCAGGTCGGCGTCGGGGTGCAGGAGGCCGGGGAGTTCAACGCGGGGATGCTCCGGGTGGTCAGCGGCGGCAAGGGCACGCCGCTCATGCCAAACAGGACGTTCGAGACGTACGTCTTCTCCCTCTTCGACGAGGATCTCAAGCCGGGGCCAATCGCCGAGAGGCACTTTGGCCTCTTCAACCCGGACTTCACGCCCGTCTACGACCTCGGCCTCCTCCGCCAAGGCTCGGTCAGTACGTCCTCCCATCCTCATTTATCTTCTGCCTAATTTGCAGCCAGCCTACTTGTGGTGCGATTTGGTCGAATTAATCACTCTGTCCACCAACTTAACTCAGTGCCGCGACCACAGGCCGACTTGTTGTTGTCATCCCAAAATTTGCCTGACCCTGCAGTGTGCGCCTCATGAAACAAAATGTGATCCCAAAACTAGGTGTCAAGGCTGAAGGCGGCAGTATTTTCACTTCAGGATTGTCTTCAGACATAAAAGGGAGAGATCGATTAGGTCCAAATTATGTCTCAAACATAGTTCTTCGTGCTACAAATTTTTTTTCTTTATGTGCTTTGATCACTGATTCGGTCCTAGCATATATGCCGTATTGTCTTGACTCGTCTCTTAGAGCCTCTGCCATAGTAGATCATCAGCATGTTTTTGCTTCTCCCTGTTGAAGATACTACGTATGTACTACAGCCAGCAAAACCTCTCCCCATGCGGATAGTACATCGGTTGGTTCACACTACGTTGTCAAAGGATGATACATGGACCGACCTCTCTGGAAAGGGGTATTTCCGGTCCCAACTTTTGCTCCTATCTCATCCGTGATCTAGTTGTCAAAAGAATGCTGCAGCAACTGGCTTCTTTTCTTGATGGATCCAGTGACAGTAGTCCATGTGGTTAAGCCTTGGACACGTCTGTATCTTTAGGCATGCTTGTGGGACCACTGCCTAAACTCTGATTAAGATCCATACGCACATGCTACCAATATGTGGTGAGGTGCTATTGCTGGCAATTCTCAGCTTTTGCATAGTACCTACCAAATACCAATGTAATAGAATAACTACAAGTTTGTTTAGTAAATTAGTGAGTTAAAGAGTCTCGTGGTTAGTTGCTAAGCTATGTAAGTCACTTGGTTTCGTTAATGAAATTGGGGGAAGCCCTGGCTATCCAAAAAAAAAGAGTAGTGATTGGGTGATTTGCATGTTGAGTTGCATGTTGTTCTTTCTGAATGCTAGCACCTCGAATGGGTTTAGCGGAGGTTTTTCTTACCATGCAAGAGGAAAATGTATAGTGCATTTATTGCCAAAAGAGTTTGTAGAATAACTGAAAGAATGATTTGAGGATTGAGGGTACCATGCCTTAAACCAATCTCTTGTCGACACTATATCCTGAGGGAGTGGATACCACAGCTTATGCTGAACGAAACAGATATGGATGCAGCTTTTGGAGCGCAGCATCCCTCTAGTTTGCTGTCGGTCGGTCCTGCTATGGTTTGTATAGCTACTAGCTTCTACATTTGAATACATTTTAGGTGCTACATTTTTTGTGGATCTTTTATTTCTTCAAAGAAACTGCTATAGTTTGGTGCTTCTATAAGAAGCTACCTTAAAGCAAAGGAGAGGGGCTTAAGATTCAGGTAGTCTTGTGTCTCAAGCTCAACTAAAAGCAGACCCACAAACTTGTGTCTCAAGACCCACAAACTTGTAGGGTTTACCAAGATGCCTTGCTTACCTTCTGACGAGGATGAGTCAATAGGTTCAGCGCCGTTTGGCCCGTTTCTAACGTCGCTTCATTTAGTGTCATCTCCATCCCATCCCACCCTAAATTCGTATGCAATCATTTCCGTTTTCATCTTTTGAACCTAGCTTGAACCATATATTGAGGTGTGCATGAGGAGTAGCTTCTCCAATTATAAGGGATGAGGCAACCATTAGCTAGTGGCTTTTGGTGATGCTTAGGGAAAGTAGACCATGTGGAGAAGATGGGGGCTGTCTGTATGTTTCAGCATTATGGTGGGACCTACCAGTTGGTGAGTCAAGAATCTTAGGCAGACAACAAATTTGGACAGGACCTGTTTCGGACCGTGCCAGTCCATGGAACATTTGTTTGTTGTCAAATGCATCAGTAATATGCACGGTCGTTCTGTAAGGCTAAAAAAGAGGGTAATATAATATGTACAGTCGTCCTGTAAGGCTTTTGACAGTTAAAATTTTCTGTGAGCAATCGGTTAATATGCATTGTTGAAGTATAAGTGAATTGCTCATCTTTTCTTATCAGCTTAAGTTTTTGGGTGAATTGGTTGATGCATGCAACTTAATATGGTATCAGAGCCAAGAGGTCCCGAGTTCAAGACCCGGCTGACGCAATTAAAAAAATAATTACAGTCTACTTCTATTCCACGTATTAGGCCTAAGAGAGCCTACACGTGAGGGGGAGTGTTGAAGTATAAGTGAATTGTCTATCTTTCCTCATCAGCTTAAGCTTTTAGGTGAACTGGTTGGTGCATGCAACTCAATATGCATGACTCAATTCAGAGTCTTGGATGGATGCAAGGTAAATTGTTTGATTGGAGGAATGCTGGTCGTTGTTGAGTGGATTTACAATGCTGTTTACCCAAGTCTGTAGTTACGGTGTATTTACCCTGGCATTCTGATGCTTAAATTAATCAGTATATTACTCGATTTATTTGGTGTATTATGTTGTTTGCATTGCAGTCTGGAGCTCCAAACCCTGCACCATCTGGTGGAGCGAAGTGGTGTGTCGCCAAAGCTGGTGCAAGTGAGACTGACCTGCAGAACAACATCAACTATGCCTGTGGCTACGTGGACTGTAAGCCGGTACAAAGCGGTGGCGCGTGCTTTGAACCGAACAACGTGCAATCCCATGCTGCGTTTGTGATGAATGCCTTCTACCAGGCCAATGGCTGCCACGACTATGACTGTGACTTCAAGGGCACCGGCGTGGTCACCTCCAATGACCCGAGTAAGTTCATAACAACTGAATCTAGTTCGTCGATGTTTTTGAACCTGGCACTGCGTCATTTCAATTGAAACTGACCATGGCGGTGTTGTGGTGCTTGTGTGGGCAGGCTATGGGAGCTGCAAGTACGTCGCCTGACGGAACGCAGCAAGTCACGGCGGTGCAGGGGCAGGGGCACCAGCCTCGAGCCCACCTTCAGGCTCGAGCCACGGCAGCGCTGGTGCGTTGTTGATACTACCGGGCTTCTTTCTTAGTTGGAAGAGCTACTAGTAAGTTTATCGTTATCCCTTACTGCAGAGGGAGTAAACTAAAATGGTGTATCCCATTTCTAGTATGCATTTGGTCAGGTTACTTTTTTTTTTGCTGTGTAGTAGTATATTGATGGTACTTAAACTTATTGCTCCATTCTATTTGGATATTTTTACTATTATAAAAATGTGAGTTGGTGCTCGTCGGTCTATTCTCTTTTCTCTCTTCTTAGCCGTCCAGACCCACATGTAGGCAGTTCTTCTGCTCCTCGTAGAAAAGGTCAAGCCGACGCGTGGGTCGTGCTCCTCCTCTTCTCTTCCCCCGCATCCTCCACCTCCCGCAACCACTACACCTCCCCAACCGTCGCCTCCTTCTCTCTCCGAACCCTCGTGCCACACCTCCTTCTCCTCTTCTTTTCCTTTGTTCTGGCTATGGATTGGGATGTATTCTCTTCCCCCTCCCCCCTCTTAGCCATTTGCTGGTCCTTATCCTTTCTACTTGTGTGTTGTGAGGTTTAGGTGGTGGTAGCTTACAACTGTCGATGGAGTGTTGTGCATTCCAGTAAATAGTATTTACTAAGTTGGGCTAATGCTTGGAAAATATTATGTGCTTTACTCTGGATTGATTCAAGCTTGTTTTATGCCGGATGATGAATCCTATGGCTACGAGAGATCTTGATCGCCTCGACTACCGATATCTCGATGAGCTAACTGCCCAATGTTAGTTCCCCCCACCCCCCAAAAAAATGGTTCTGATGACAATGTTGGCCTTACCAATTTAATTGATTTGGTTCTTCTCTATTTTTGGTTATTGACTCTTCCTACAGATACTTGATCCGATGCTACTACAGGTCACTATTATCACCGGTCTCGAAAACGTGTATTACTCAATTACTCATGATGGTATTTGGTTGTATTAGATCATATGTACAAACAAATATGTGTATTCCTTTGTATGTATGAACATGAATGTATAAGTTGTTGTTTACACTTGTACCAGAAGATTTGTGATGTATGAGATGGTTTGAGTCATTGTATTGTTAAACAGAGTTGTTCTTTTGAATGTATACTAGTATAGTGCCCGTGCGTTGCAACGGAAACACCAATTTTATATGGGAAACTTGATCATATACCCTCCCTTTAGTTGGGCAATTGAGGATTTACCCTCCGCATCTCAATGACACGTGGGGTCATCATAAGTCACTGACACGTGGGCCAGGAGGGTAAATCCTCAATTTCCATCTAAAGGGAGGGTATATGATCAATTTTTTCATTTTATATAGGACAGCACACAAGCACGTCTATCTTGGCCATGCATGTGTGTCATCATGGCCACCAAACATTTGCGCAAAAAAAGAAATCAAAATTATGTTGTTTGTCGTATTGTTACAATTGCTTAAGAAGGCACAAGAAAAATTTAAGTTAAGGCCTATGAATTATAAGTATCTTTTTTTGTCCGTTGCTTAGGAAATCCGTATCTTTTTTGTCAAGAGAGATGAGAAGGGTAGGAGATGCCGTACCTGTTATGAATATTGTGTGTATTGATATGAGGCCCAAAGGGCAATATATATAGAGGGTACAAGATGGAGTATATGGAATAGAATCCAAGTCATATTAGGAAATAGATCAGAGTCCTAATCTATTTCCTAATCCTCTCCTTAACACCCCCTCTCAAATGCAAGGCGTATGCAATAGCATTGCATTTGGAAAAGAGTTGACACTAAAATAAGATAAATCAAGTCCGAGTCTTGATGATGTCGTGCGTTGCGTGCGCTTTTGAATAAATGTCAAATCAAGTCAAGAGGAATAGATAGATGCATGATGGCGCAGATCGAAGCCCAAGAGGCGTAGCGCAGTGCATAAAGGACGTCGTGGCCTTTAAAGCTCGGGCGGTGGCTAGAGAAGCGGTGGCATCATAACGACTTCTCCAATCTGCACGCGGCTCAGATAGTTAAGCGGCGGCTGCAGCCAAGCAAAATAAAAATCCTACATTTCTATGACTGACAATAAATTTGTGGACTCGCACGGTTTGAACGAACAAAAATTAGAAACTACGGATTTTGGATGGACGCAACGGAAGACTTAGAGAGAAAAAAAAACGCGAAGATTGACTTAAAAAAATATCTAAGGACCCTCCTGTAATTTTTCGGAAATAGGAGAGCTTTTGCGCAATTTTTTTTTCTTTTCCTCCCCTCATCCGCCTGCTTTGGCCGAACGGCCCACTTGGCTCTGGTCGGCCCACTCGGCTGGCTTAATGCCATGGGTAGGGTTCCCCCTTGCCCCTTGGCGAGAGCAGCGGCAGGATCGGCTGAGTGGTGCGGCCGACTCAGCGACACCGCACAGAGGTCGAGCGGCGGGCGGCGTGGCGGGGCGGTCGGCGCCGCTTGCGAAGCGCAGGGCGGCACGGGTGGCAGTCGGCGAATCAGCGGCGCGAGGCGCAGGAGGCAGCAGCAACAGCCGGATCCGGTGGCGTCGTCGGCTCGGCGGCAACGAAGGCCGGGCCGGCGGCGAGGCCGGCGGGCGGGCCGGTCAAGGAGAGGCGTCCGGCTACAACATGGACGACGAGCGGCGGCGGCGGCGGCCGAGCCCGATCGTCAGATCTGGCGGCGGCTCGGCAACGGCCCGGCGGCGGCGGATCTGGCGACGGCGGTTTCGGCGTCGGCGCTTCGCGTCGGCGGCTCGGACGTCGGGAGAGCGGCACGGACGAGGCGGCGGCGTGGACACGGTGGCCGGGGAAGAAGACCGCCCATCGAGATGGCCGCCCCCGGGAGAGGAGATCGATCCTCCCGGGGGCAGCAGCAACAGCGGAAGTAGATGAGGTTAGGCTTTTAACCTAACCTCTGATACCATGTTATGAATATTGTGTGTATTGATATGAGGCCCAAAGGGCAATATATATAGAGGGTACAAGAGGGAGTATATGGAATAGAATCCAAGTCATATTAGGAAATAGATCAGAGTCCTAATCTATTTCCTAATCCTCTCCTTAACAGTACCAACCACCAACTCCTTCTTTTATAATAGTAAAGATATTAATTCATTCTTCCGTTTGGTCTATTACATATTTAAAGCAAATGATTCTCTTATAATTGATTTAATTAGTTAATTAATTCTATTTAGTCATAATTTATCGGTTAAAACAATTGGAAACTACGGGCGCTTCATGTTCTGAGTTTAAATATTTTATATTCTTGAGTACTCTCAATATTGTCTTTGTCAATACTGAGTTTTTTTTGAACTTTTTGTCAATACTGAGTTGAGTGCTCATTGATTAGATAGTTGTATTACGACTGAAAAAATTATAGCTGTATTCTGGGAATTTTGCCAGTGCATTTTTTTTGCTTGGAAGACAAAAAAAAAAGACATATGCTTGCCGATTGTTTTATGCATTTGTTTGGCAAGAAATATTCTCATGGGCAGGGAAACATTTTTGGGCCGAATTTCCTGAAATTCAGCAAAATTCGGTTTTCTCAGCCCACCTCAAAAAAAGCCCAATTCGATCCAAAATTTCGGCCCATTTTGAATTTTTCGGGCGCCCCAGCCCATCGTGTCTTCTTTACTCCGTCGGCCGACTTTGCCCGTCCTCCATCTGTCTCTCTCGATCAATCTCTCCTCTCCCTCGGCTAACTCACTCGTTCATCGTCTTATCTGTCTCCCTCGAACTCCTCTCTTGATAGGTGCCAGCTAGTCTGACCCTATTGATCCAGACTTGTCTGTTACCTTGAGACTCTCTGTTGGTTTCAATTCGGATATGTGAATATATATGCATGCAACAGATATGTTTATCGGTTTCAGCATATGGAGTAGGATATCATCACCATTTTATCAACAACTGTATTTTACACTTACTAGTAGCAAGGAATCAAACGGAAGCTTTACTATTACATATACAGTGGAAACATATAGTATACTTGGGCAAACCAGCACTCTTATATATTCACTCCAGATGGATCATCGAAGAGAGACACACACAGTCATAGAGAATTACATAGCAGCTCATGAACCAAACTAGACGCGTACTCTTATATATTCACTCCCAGATGGATCATCGAAGGAGACACACAGAGTCATAGAGAATTACATAGCAGCTCATGAACCAAACTAGACGCGTACATGGCTGCTGCAACACAAACCACACCACATGCATCCATCCATGCATGCATGCTCGTGCCATACTGGTTAATTAAGCATCAACCAAATGGCCACCTTATTATTCACACACAAACGATACATCATAGTTGTGTTGTGCATCCACCAAGCTCCTCGATCAGCAGTTGCAAGGGTTGCACTTGCAGCTGGAGCCGCAACTGCAGCCATGGGCGGTCTCACCTGACTCGGCGGCCTTCTCCAACTGCGCCTTCTCCGGCGCGACTCCGAGGACGACCACGGTGGCCTGGGTCTCTTCCAAGTCAGGGTACATCTTACTGGCAAATCAAATTAATTAGCACAAGAAACTATTTCTTCACTCGCTACCACTGAAACAGATCAAAAGACATACCCGCACTTGCAGCTTGAGCCGCAGCTGCAGCTTGATCCACAGCTGCAAGACATCCTGTCGCAGGCCTGCCTCCCTGTAACCTCGGGCAGCTCAAGATGAAGGGAGATTGGGAGAAGAAGAGCTTTGAGTTTATGAGCACAATGCAAAGACTCCACTCCTGCACCGCTATTTATAGGACTGAATTAAGGCAAACAAGTGCACAAGACGACGTTCTCGCGTGTCACGGTGCTATAAGCTGACCGGAATTAGTCTTCAGGAGTTATCGCTCTTCCAATCAATGGCCATTTCTGATATTAATTAACTTTGGAGAGCGAAAGCTTCTAGAAAGTAAAGCTTTCGATTTGATAATGTTATCATTGGCATATATATGGTGAGTGCAGGTGTTACTGTCATAAAGATTATCAGTTAAGCCCAAAGGAGCAACTAAAGATTAACCTTAAGCACAATGGCTAAAACTACTACTCAGTTACAAAATTTCTTATATCTAATCTTTCTAACGTGAACTGAATCCTAAGAACAATAGATTAGCAGGACAACAAGCAAATCCAACCCACGGAACTTCTTTACTTGACGAATTTTCTGAATAGAGTCCTGTACGCCTGTGTGTCTCAAAGTATACTTTCTGCTGAAGTAACAACGCGTAGTTGACTCCTCTTCCCTTCTTCTGATTACACCAACACGTTAGTTAAGATACGTAAGACCTATTAAGAGAACACTATTTTACGTCATTTTATATCTATGACTTTCGCAACTGGCAACTGCCAGCCAGCAAGAAATGGGCCTTCGTTGTTGTTCCTTCTTACCATTTCTTTTGTCTCAAAGCAAGTTGCTTTCAGATAAAAAAAGGATTTTATTCAGCATACATTTATACATTGTAAAACAAGTGTAATCTGTACTAATGGCATAAACAAACATAAAAAATTTGTATATTGTGGTAGCAAGAAAGTGTAATTATGAAGACAAGTACTTTCTTCGCATTTTCTTAGCCTCCTCCGTAACCTTACATGCTATACTTTCATTTTGTATGCATGAGGTGTGCTTTCCAAAGGTATTAGCTGTAATTGATAAGGCCAATGACAGTGCAAATATAGAAAAATTGAATGTACTATGTTTGTTGATGTAGTTTTGAGTATTCCTAACTAGGCAAAAACTGTTGTATACTTAAACTAAACAAAATCATAAAAAAATTTGAAAAAAAACTATATATTTCTAAACTAGCTCTATCTGTGTATAAAATTTCAAGTTCAAATCCATTCTACGTTATGAGTAACAAAGAGAAAAATCTGACAAATGTTTAAAGTTCAAATTTATCATAATTTTCTCTTTTTGGTACTTTTAACATAGAATGAATTTGAACTTGAAATTTTATAAACAGGTGGAGTAGACTATAAAGTGCATCCAAAAAAATTTTAAAATTTTTTGCGATTTTTTTAGTTTGAGTGCATGATGAATACACTATAAAGGTGAGCGCATAGCAGTTTTTGCTTTCTACCAATAATAAAATGCTCATTATCCATGTCAACTTCTGAACTCTTGTTTCTATCAATGTATATTTGTACTGCTAAGAAATTATTTTTTCGGCTCTTAGGCACAATGTTTGTTTCTAGCAGAGAGCACATATGAACCACAACATTAAATTACCGACAAATGGTAATTACCGAAACTGCTATACAAGAAAACTTTCTTGTAACATTTATCAATGGACTTAATGCTAGATTACAAACTTGTCTCTTCAGTTGTTCTGACTGAGACAACAATGAAACATCACATCCAGCATGTCAAGAATCTAGAATGAGGTTTTTATTTTGACACTGGACATTAAATATGTTATCACATTGCATTAACAAAGATTATGTCGATTCGTTAGCTTATCACATTGCATTAACAAAGATTATGTCAATTCCTTAGCTATGTACTTGTGCTATGTGTGGAAAGCTAACGAGGATTGAGAAGAAGAAAAGCTCTATGACAGAATGTCTGATCTACAACGATGCTTATTTTCGCTATGAATCCTTGTTTCAAAAATAATTTTTTTTCTATGCATCGTAGTTTGAAAACACTGTTAATGATTGCTCAGACCGAATGGCTCTGAAACTAGTTGTGAACAATTTACTCTAATAATTACTTCCGTCTTCCCAGCTCCTTGATCAGGTTCCTGAATTATGGAAGAAGGTACTCACTTTCAATTAATCAATGGGCTAAGTTGAAAACTCAGAGATGAGATCATATCAGACTAGAGTGAAAAAAAGCAACACATTTTAGCAACTCTTCTATTGCATTCAACCAATACGTTGAAATAGGCTATGCAAATGTTCCAAGTTTGGAGGATTGGTTTGGTCACAGCTTGGCATGCTCTTTCAGAAATCACATCGTGAAAAGGAACAAAAGGTAGGAGCAAATGCTGATGCTTCTGAAAGGAGCTTCTTTTTGTTGAGACCTTTAGGTTTGAAACGAACATAGTTGTCCAATGAGCCGATCCGCTGTTGACACAAAAGTATGTCTCGTTGAATTTTAATTTGGATCAAGAATTGGCCTAGTAGATTCCTAAATTTGAAGAAATGTTCCTAGACCACACACAGTCTTTACTGACCTAAAAGTTTTAGCCTTTCAGGTATGCACTCCAGATATAAGAGAGAGAGAAAGAGATCCTAAAAATCTTATGAGTAGTAGTTTAGAGAATTAGAGTCATCATTTACATCGATGATATAGTTGGTTTAGTGGAGCATCGCAATGTTATGCATCGGTAAAAAAATAATCGCCATGCCATTCACAACAAATGGTGCGCATGCGATCATCAGGTTGCAAGCATTAAGAAGATGAGCAACTCATCAAAGTTGAGTCGAATCTGACATGGAAACAGGTAAGAAGATATCAGTAATGTGATGAGGAAGAAAAAAAATATATACGCCCACCGTGGGGCTCGAACCCACGACCACAAGGTTAAGAGCCTTGCGCTCTACCGACTGAGCTAGACGGGCTTTGACGAGTACAGGCTGCTCGCATGGATTACCTCTCCTAAGTCGAAGAACCTGCTCACTTATCGTCGTACAGGCAGATCATAGCCCAAATTTGCAAAAAAATCAGATGGGAATACTTACTGTTACTCGTTACCTATCGATCGGGAAGAGCGGCAATCCCTTCCTTCCCGCGCCGCTCACCGGAGCTCGGTCACCTCCCAACAAAGCATCCTCTGCCTCCCCGAGCCCCTGCCGTCGGCTTTGTTCGCCGGAGCTCGGACGTCTTCCGAACGTGAGCTAGCGTCCTCAAGATAGAGGACGTGGAGGTGAAAAGGAGTGATTTTTGCTGTGGATTATGATTTATGATTATGGATTATAGTTTTTGATTTTAGTGTGCGCGTTTGGGTTAACAAACTAAATGCTAATAAGTCACTTTAAAAATGTTGTTTCGATAAACCACCTCAAAACGGCGTCGAAAAAATCATCCGTTTATTTATTTGAAAGAATCTATAAGTATAAGTCATAAATCGAAAAAAAATGACCATTAACTAGTTCAAAGGGAGGGTTCATTTAGCAAATATCTCTGTTTCCTCCTCAATCTTGGCCGTACAATGTAGATGGAGAGGTGTAAGCTGTAGTAAACGCCAGCAATGAGCAACCCATGCCATCCGGATCAGTGTCAAGGAAAAATGCAGCCTCAATCGACAATAATTTTGCTCAAATCAATGCCCTCTGGATCTGAGGCATCCATAAGGTCTCTTAAACCAACTCTCAGATCTTGCAAGACAGCACATACTGGAAATATCGGAACACCCTGCACTCTCCTCGTCAGTTCTTTGTACATTGCGTCAGCTCCCTCTTCATCTATTTCGTTGGCAACAATCAATGATGGGCGCTTTGTCAAGCCCTCTTGGTAATGCTCCAGCTCCACGACCAAATCCTGCAGTTGCTCCCAGGTCAAGCACTTTGGTGCGCTCTATGTGCCTCAAGAAAGCATGGCCCAGGTGTGAATTCCCTTTTTCTTTAATACAATGACATGCAAATCCTGTGCATGTTCCCTATTGTACCGCTTGGTTCTTGCACCAAAGGAAACAGAGATGACTGTCTTAAGTTGTGACAGATCAATTGATTTGATACCTGCAGTCCAGACTTACACCTTGCCAACTATATCTGTATACTTCATTATCTGGTTTATTAAATATGTCAAAATTGTGGTAAACGATTAGATATTCAATCGAGTCAAATCTGGGAAAGCCTTGCTGATGTTGATATGGCGACGGTACAAACAGCCTAGACATGGGCTACTGAGGTACCAAAGCATTATCCGTTGCCACTGCGATTAATTCAACATGTCTTAACTACATTGGACACAGGACGGACCAGTGATTCCACATTAATCTATGGCACATGGCCACTGCAATATCAAGTTCCTACGCAACATGGTGGCTTACAAGCTAGCTCGAAGCTTTCCATCACAAAACGGGCCATGAGTGGCCGATCAGATTCAGGCGATTTTCTTCGCGATGTCCTTGATGACCTCATCCATTTCGAGCTTCTTCATGGCTGTGAAGGGCCGTGGCATGTTCTGCATGTCAATTGGAGTGTGTTACTTAAATCAAATGCAAAATCATGGTGCATCCTAGCCAGTGCGGTAAAAAAAAATCAATCAGAATTGCATTGCAAAGAATCAGTGTAAACAAACAAACATATAGACCTCATTCATCAGTAGTATTGTGCAGTGAGTTTAATTTTTGGACTGAAGTGTAACATAATTGATTTAACTGAATAGGTCGGCTAGTATGAAACCAACAAACAGAACTGCAGTCTCAATCAAGGCAAGTTTTCGTTGGCTTGTAGCTAGCTTTCAAAGGAAAAGAAGGTCATAGTTAACCGAGCGGTACTATATGATTTAGAAATCCAGAGATAGTTAGCAAGATTACCAGCAGCGATATGAACACTTCACCACCTTCCTCACGTATCTCAAGGCACCCACGGCGTGGCTAAGAAGTAACAAAAATGATGCCAATCAGGAAAGGCAAGAAATACCAAAACAAACCTTTTTAGGGTTGATTATCACAAAAACCCAGTGTGATGAAGTTCATGATGATTATGAAGATTTAACACAATGGAGGTACCTTTTCAGGATTGATTATCACAGAAACCCCAGGGACAGCACTTTCCAGATCCTCCTTCACCTTGAGAGCTCTGATCTTAAACTGTCTGCATTGGGTGCTGGAGAATTGGACACAGAAGCAAGTGATAATAGGGAACTTCACAATTGCAGCCAGAATTATTCAATACAATACAAGGACTGGTATGAATGAAATATTAAGATTACGGAAGGCTGGACAAGACTTGCAGAAGCATTCAACTAGGCAAAAAGATTACAGAAAAAAAATTCCGATGTGCAATGTCAAAACAAGTTTGTTGATAACGAATTTATTACAAAACATAATCAATCTTAACTGTTGTTTGCAAAACGAAAAAACAGCTTACACGACTGAGAATATAAATAGTTCTTTGTTCGGACACGTGGGCTGAAGAATGCTTAATTTCACAGCGATTGGTTACAACCTTGCTACTGGGTGGGTTCGATGCTAATGCAATCCTCTATTTTCAGCACTTACTATAAAGATTCTTCCCAACAACAACAAGGCAAGGCCAAAAAAACGGCACTTCATTACCGTAAAGAACCATTAGCCGAGTGTAGCGAATACAAGCAGATTGGGCTGAGGTTAAAAGAATTGTTTGCATTGTACGATGTCAAGGCAGGCAGTACCGTGTTGCGCTACACTGGATAGAAAACAAAGAAGCCTAAAACTCCACCTTTTCGGTCAGTTGATTTCTCCCCAGCAACCAACCAGTCGCCCCAAAGTTCCCACCGTTTTATCCTAAAAACTCCACCTTTTTCATCCATTAATCTGACCCAAAACACCCCCCACTAAATCCCAACCTTAAACTAAGAATCACCTTAATCTCAACCAAAATCCTAAACCTAAGAATCACCTTACTATCGTCCAGAACCCCAAAACGAAATCAGCCGCACACGTACGCACTCACCAAGCCTCGACGACGACGCGCTTCCCGTCGCTCACCACAGCACCGCCATCCACCACCTCTGCCTCCTTCTTGGCCCTCTTCCTCCCCCTCTTCTCGGCCGCCGCTGCCGGCGCCACCGCCTCCTTGGCCATCTTCGCCGGAGCTTCCCCGCCCCGCTTCCCGGCGGCCATGCTCCTGGTCTTGATTGGTGACCCCGCCGGAGACTTGCGCTTGGGAGGCATCGATGGGTGGGTTCGCGGCGCCTTTGACTCGAGAGAGAGAGAGAGAGAGAGAGAGAGAGACTAGGCTACCAGAGTGAGTGGGATGTGAGAAGGCGCGGGAGCAAAGGCCGTTTCCCGCCAATAGGGATTGCGTGCTCATGTCATGGCCCACCAACAGCCTACATAGAAACGGCCGATAGAAGCTAATAACCTCTGCTATCTTGCATGCTGTTTGATTGCATCCGATATACGTATTTTGACTGGTGCATGGTCGGTCGTCCACTTTGATAGGAGGAAAATACATGTAGAAAAACTTGATAGGACGAAAATACATGTACAAAACATATATGATATGCCCAACGCAGCTCTCGTAGACCACACAGATCCAAGATATTACTTTTTTAGGGTACTACAATCCGTGGATTAAGAAATGAACCACTAGCATCACAAAAGCGATAGATAATTGATATATATAAAATAGAGGTACCATAGTGTTCAGCTCTATGATTGAGACTTTTCATTTATAATTTATTCAGCATGATAAATCAATAAATTCTTTTCCAAATCGATATCTTTTCAAATTAATGAATGTTAACTGGTTTGCCTGATATATTATATATCATTGCACTTGCACGTATCTAAAAACAATTCGAAGGTAGGGAGGCTTGGTACCTAAACACTATGTACCTCATTTTAGCGTCATATATATATATATATATATATATATATATATATATATATATATATATATATATATATATATATATATATATATATATTCTGTTCATGATCAATCTATTCTAATCTAATGGAGTAAGCAACCACTGCTACACAACCAAGTTAAATGGCCAACGATTTCTCATTCTGGCTTTTAGAATGTATCGGTTTTTTTTTTGTTTCTTTGGACTTTTATGCTTTTTTCGCTTATCCCTCTATCTGAATTATGTATCTATAATCCGTTCTCAACAGCATCCATCCATCGTTCAGGTAGTTCAGACTTGGCCAATGCAAGCTCATTTCTCCGCTCTCTTGCTTCTCTGTCCGAAGCCTAATATATGCAAGTCAACAAGACTTGCGCACTACACACTTTACAGGGTTAACACTGTTTTTCTTTTTCTTTACTTTACTTTACCTGACTTGGACTTGCATCACCCAAATTTTGGACATCTGGCAGGGCATGAGGCCAAACTTCTGACTTGCATCTGCACCATGCATGATGTGCATTTGCTGACCCAATTTTAACGCATCTGTGAATCAGTAATCAGGGCTTGAGATGGTTGAGTTGTCACAGGTTTGGGAAATAATGGTCCCAATAAAGATCCATTCTTCGGTAATCAACTACCAAACCAGAAGGCAAACACTAGTAAGCCACCAGGATATGCAAGACTGTTAAGATAGCATCATATTAGCATGCATGTAAAAGAGACTGTTAACTTTTTTGTTCTAGGAGAAAACGTACACATCGCAAATAAACTAAGAGAACACAGGAGAATTTCTGAATTTCTCTATTCTCTCCTCGTTTTCTTTTGCTTTTTCTTCTTCTTCTTTTCTTTCAAAACTAGCTACAAGCCACCTCAATATATATGCTAATAATCTTCTACTAGTATATGTATTCGGATTTCAAGTTGGACACAACTTCAACTTGAGTTACACACGGAAACGGACTCTACTACGTCCTGAACTCTATATCAAGATTATCTCTAACAATCTCCCCCTTAATCTTGACTTGACATACTTTAGTTTTAATCTCAATGCATTATGAACTACTAGCCACGCTTCCACATGAAGCGTTTTACATGCAAGCTACATATAGGAACTTAACCTAACTGGCATAGGTTCATCCGGATGCAAAGGTTCTAAAATATTGAGACAGTTGGACTCAACTACGACTTACTAAACTAATACTTGACACAAAACAGTGACATATTTTCTTAACATTTCGATTTCTTTCCACCTTACTTGAGTTTAGACGATGAACACATCTTCTCAACATCCCTGACTCAACTCACATCTTTGCTCAGCGGCGGCCATGTGGGGCGATTCGATCGCGTCTTGGGCGGTCGATCGATCCGTCTGGCCGAGCTGGTTTAAATTGTGTGGGCGCGCATTGTTCCTTGTGGGCAGGCCCGTCACTATAACTCACTTATGTGATTGTTCACCAAGCCCTAAAATCACAAAAATACCCTATTTCATCGTTTCGACACCCCGAATCCATTTTTGACCTCCGTTTCACCAATCCAAACTCTTATAAAATCCAAACCAACTCCATTTGTTTTTATAGCATTTTGCACTTTTTTGTTTTATTTTTTCTAGCTTGATTAGATTCAAGCACGGACTTATGTTATTTTATGTGTTTGTACTAGCTTTCGAGTTCCCTGAGGCGACAGTGCAAGGACCAGAACCACGCATTGAAGTGTACGAGACAGCTGAGTTTGTCGAACAAGAAAGCAAGTTATAAGTTTTTGATCATATTGAATCTCATAAAATTTAAATTATTTAATTATAATATTTGCATTAATGTTATTTGTGAAATATTATTTAAATAAAATAAACATTTAGAATGGCATGCTAATTAGTTATGTCATACCACCGAAAAATGCTATGTTTAATTTGATGTCATATTCACCTTGACAACTTTAGTAATATTTAAATTATTGTATAAATAACTGTAGAGTAGTTCACTCAAAATTTTGTACTACTAAGTGATTTGTGATGCGAGGGATTGCCCGATCTTCACGGCGTAGGATCAATGAAGATAATTTGGATCCGTGCAACCTGACGAATTGATGGCGCCAATCACTGTTAGAACAGCAACCTGCGACAAAAGAATTCGCCCAACCACACGCTCGTGATTCCGTCTACCCGACCACTAAGTAGACGCGTCGTCGCTCTAGCCAATCACAAGGAATCACAAGAACAACGGAGGAGAACGTCCGATTCCCCTCTAGGTTGTAATCATATATCAAACTTTAGGAGGAACAAGAGCATGGCTCTTTGAAAAAAATAGTAGATTGATTTCTGGGTGGTCTCTCAAAAAGAAAAGAGTCGCAGTCTTTAAAACCTCACGCACACAGAGCAAAAACCCGCTCGGTTGTTCGACTTTGAAATCGCGTCGGACACCAAACGACCGAAGTCGGACAGACGCACACAAGGCTTCACTTATTGGGACAGTGCTGGTTTTGACGCAGTGCTGGTTTTGACGTGTTCTAATCCAAGGCTTCACTTATTGGGACAGCGTAGATAGAGGAGCAGATTTTACTAACTGATGTAAAGTCAGCTAGTAAAATGAAAAAGGTTGTTAGATATGGCAGGGCTCATCCAGTCCAGTTAGGATTCAAATACAAATGATAGTTCCAGGTCAAGCAACAAATGGAGTACAACTCAATGGGAACGGCCAAATTCATCTAGAGCCCCACAACTATATGATGCATGTGATGAGTGTTCTGACCAAACATGGCACTGAAAATAAAAGCTTGGACTTGCATCACCCAAATTTTGGACATCTGGCAGGGCATGAGGCCAAACTTCTGACTTGCATGTGCACCATGCATGATGTGCATTTGCTGACCCAATTTTAACGCATCTGTGAATCAGTAATCAGGGCTTGAGATGGTTGAGTTGTCACAGGTTTGGGAAATAATGGTCCCTTGAAAGATCCATTCTTCTTAAGATAGCATCATATTAGCATGCATGTAAAAGAGATTGTTAACTTTTTTCCATGAGAAAACATACACATCGTAAATAAACTAAGAGAACACAGGAGAATTTCTGAATTTCTCTATTCTCTTACTTGCTCCCTCGTTTTCTTTTGCTTTTTCTTCTTCTTCTTTTCTTTCAAAACTAGCTACAAGCCACCTCAATATATATGCTAATAATCTTCTACTAGTATACGTATTCGGATTTCAAGTTGGACACAACTTCAACTTGAGTTACACACGGAAACGGACTCTACTACGTCCTGAACCCTAAATCAAGATTATCTCTAACAATCTCCCCCTTAATCTTGACTTGACATACTTTAGTTTTAATCTCAATGCATTATGAACTACTAGCCACGCTTCCACATGAAGCGTTTTACATGCAAGCTACATATAGGAACTTAACCTAACTGGCATAGGTTCATCCGGATGCAAAGGTTCTAAAACATTGAGACAGTCGGACTCAACTACGACTTACTAAACTAATACTTGACACAAAACAGTGACATATTTTCTTAACATTTCGATTTCTTTCCACCTTACTTGAGTTTAGACGATGAACACATCTTCTCAACATCCCTGACTCAACTCACATCTTTGCCTAGCAGCGCCGCGCGCGCTGGGCCAATTCAGTCGCACGTCTTGGGTCGAGTCGATCGATCCGTCTGGCCGAGCTGGTTTAAATTGTGTGGGCCGCGCATTGTTCCTTGTGGGCAGGCCCGTCACTATAACTACTGTAGCAGCGACTGTTCACCAAGTCCTAAAATCACAAAAATACCCTATTTCATCGTTTCAACACCCCGAATCCATTTTTGACCTCCGTTCCACCAATCCAAACTCTTATAAAATCCAAACCAACTCCATTTGTTTTTATAGCATTTTGCACTTTTTTGTTTTATTTTTTCTACCTTGATTAGATTCAAGCACGGACTTATGTTATTTTATGTGTTTGTACTAGCTTTCGAGTTCCCTGAGGCGACAGTGCAAGGACCAGAACCACACATTGAAGTGTACGAGACAGCTGAGTTTGTCGAACAAGAAAACAAGTTATAAGTTTTTGATCATATTGAATCTCATAAAATTTAAATTATTTAATTATAGTATTTGCATTAATGTTATTTGTGAAATATTATTTAAATAAAATAAACATTTAGAATGGCATGCTAATTAGTTATGTCATACCACCGAAAAATGCCATGTTTAATTTGATGTCATATTCACCTTGACAACTTTAGTAATATTTAAATTATTGTATAAATAACTGTAGAGTAGTTCACTCAAAATTTTGTACTACTAAGTGATTTGTGATGCGAGGGATTGCCCGATCTTCACGGCGTAGGATCAATGAAGATAATTTGGATCCGTGCAACCTGACGAATTGATGGCGCCAACCATCGTTAGAACAAAGAACTGCGACAAAAGAATTCGCCCAACCACACGCCGTGATTCCGTCACCCGACCACTAAGTAGACGCATCGTCGCTCTAGCCAATCACAAGGAATCACAAGAACAACGGAGGAGAACGCCTGATTCCCCTCTAGGTTGCAATCATATGTCAAACTTTAGGATGAACAAGAGTATGGCTCTTTGAAAAAAAAAATAGTAGATTGATTTCTGGGTGGTCTCTCAAAAAGAAAAGAGTCGCAGTCTTTAAAACCTCACGCACACAGAGCAAAAACCCGCTCGGTTGTTCGACTTTGAAATCGCGTCGGACACCAAACCACCGAAGTCGGACAGACGCACACAAGACTTCACTTATTGGGACAGTGCTGGTTTTGACGCAGTGCTGGTTTTGACGTGTTCTATGCTTTCCTGCCAGATTAACAGGTGGTTTCTGTCCATTTATGTACTTAAGAATATTCCAAGCAGGACATGACAGTCAACTCCAAATTTATGGATCGTGAATTTCTATTTCATACCTAACTGCTATAATCAGAAAGATATGATGTAACCTGACACTATTAGTTGATTAATCCACAATGCAATCATATTTCCAAGGAATAGCCTATGGATTTTGATTATACTACATGTCTGATGTTGGTCTAGGAATCTTTTCTGCACCTTTCAGATAAAATTTGACAGGAGAAAAACAAAGATGATAGACTTGTGGTGTGCACCATGGTCTCAAAACTCTAAAGTGCTAGCTGGATGAAAAGACCAACCAATGGTAAAGTGGATAAAGGCAGCAGGCTGACACTTCTAACAGAACAATAGTATCACACCACATGAAGGCATAATTACAGCAATGGGAATATAGCACCTTTTCCCTTATGGCTTTTACTGCAGAAAATTAAAAAAATCTACACCTTGGACTTAGAAAGGCCTAGAAGATCTTTGCCAACATCAGATAAAGGGAAAGCGATGCTGTCCTAGATCTTTGTCCTAGATGCTAGTCAAGGATGCTAAAGCGGATCTTGTCCTTGATCTTGTCCTAGATGCTAGTCAAGGATGCTAAAGCGAATCTTGTCTAAAGCGAGATCTTGTCCTAGATGCTAAAGCAAAAGCTGTCCTAGATGCTAAAGCAGATGCTGTACAAAGACCGCAGTACAAAGACTTATTCATCATTCTCCCCCTAAGTCTTGTACGTCGTCTTGTGGGGACGTTGAACCATCCCGATCCTAGAGCGAGCTCGAGAATTTGATCCTCCCAAGAGGCTTGGTGAGCGGTCCGCAGTCGATCCGTGGTGTTGATGTAGCTCGCCTTGACACCGCCTTCATCCAACCTCGGATGAAGTGGTACTTCACCGGATGTGCTTGCTCCGTTCGTGGAAAATGGGGTTCTTCGCGAGCCGGCGGACTTGCATCCACCCCGAGTGCCACCGCCTCGGTGTCTCTACCGAGGAGATCACCAAGCGGTCGAGCGAGCAGGCGCTGAGTCGAAGCGGTGGAAGCCGCTATGTACTCGGCCTCACAGCTGGACAGGGCCACCACCTGCTGCTTGACTGACTGCCAGCTAACGAGGCACTTGCCGAGGAAGAAGAGAATCCCGCTTGTGCTCTTCTTTGGTGTCGATGTCGCTGCGTGGTCATTGTCGTGTGCAGATGAAGTGCGCGCGCGGACACCTCGGGTAGTGCAAGCCGAGTCGGAGGTGCCCGCAACGTAGCGGAGGATCCTCTTCACGGCTGGCGATGCTCCGTCGTCGGTCCGCATGAACCGATCGACGTAGCCAACGACGCGAACGCCAAAACGGACGCGTGTGGACGAGGTGGCGAGGCTACCCACGATGCGCCGATCTGCGTCGCGTCCACCTCCTCCGCCGTGCTCTCACGACTCGGCCACCTCTCCTCCATAGGAGTGTGGGGTGGGTTGCGATCGGTGAGCCCGCCCACCGACGGTGCGCTTGGCGTGGCGGTCCGACGAAGGGAGATACTGGGCTGTCTGGTGGACCTCGATCCCTAGGTAGAAAGAGAGAGCCCAAGTCGCTCATCCGAAGGCGGTCTTCATCTCCGCCTTGAACGCCTCGACCTCGGCCTCCTTGGAGCCGGTGATTATCGTCGTCGACGAGACGCCACCGCAGGGCGTTGCCGCCTTTGCCCGCCGGTGAGACCGCGACCTCGTGTGCGCTGCTGGAACCCCATTTGCTTGAGGGTGGAGTCCGACTTAGCGTTCGGGCTCGTGGTGCTGCCGCAGCCGTAGAGGGCCTTGCGCAGCGGAGAACCTGCCCTCCTTGCCGGGATGACGAATCCGGCGGTGACGGACGAGGCCTCCTCCTTCAAGTCGCCGTTGAGGAAGGCGGACTTGGCGTCCATGTGATGGACGCGCCAATCCTCCGGGCGCAAGTGCGAGGAGAAGACGAACGGACTCCATGCGCGCGACGGGTGCGGCGTCATCAAGTCGATCCCTCGCCGCATGAAACCTCGTGCCACCAAGCGAGCCTTGTGCTTGACGATGGCGCCGGCTTCATCCCGCTTCAGCTTGAACACCCACTTAAGGGTGATCGCGCGGTGACCGGCAGGAAGATCCGCCAGCTCCCACGTCTTGTTTCGCTCGACGGCGTCCATCTCCTCCTGCATCGCGGCACACCATGCCGCGTCTCTCTCCGCCTCGGCGAAGGAACGAGGCTCGCCGTCGCCGTCTGTGCGAGGTGCGCCCACTCTCAGTCGCGCCGCCAGATCCGAGGACCATTGCCGCCGAGGAGGTCGTCCGCGATGCAGAAGGCAGAGGCTCGCCGCCATGGTGGCGTCGATGCGGTCCTCGTCGTGAGACAATGGATGCGAACTCCACCATGCGCCGCTCGTCATGGACCGGCTGTTGGGCCGATCCGGTGATGTGGCCGCGGTGCGGGAGAGTGGTGGCCGGTGCGGGAGGCGTGGAGTGGGTGGTGCCGAAGTGGTGGAGCACTCGCCGGGCGGTGGCGAGCAAGGTGTCGAGGTGGACGAGCTCGGTGAAGACGAGTGCTAGCTCCCGGCTCTCTCGAAGTGGGCGTAGTCGACAACAAAGTCCTCGAGTCGAAGTCGAACCGTCGCCCACCGCCTTGTCCCACGTCCAACCTCGCCGTTGAACACAACGTCACGCGAGATGCGGACGCTGTTGTAACAGGTCAAGGATGCGGAGGCCTTGAGCCCTCCGCGTAGCCGATGAACACTCCCGAGTGCTCACGCCGTCGAGCTTACCGATGTGGCCAAGCTCCTTGGCGAACGCGAGGGCCAAGACCCGCAGTGGAGACCGCCGGCTGCGCCCATGCCAAGCCTCGTGACGGCGTCCTGCCGTCTAGCGCCTTGGTAGGCGGCGGTTGAGGATGTGAGCGGCCCACCACCGCCTCTCCCCAGTAAGGCATCCCCTCGCTGAGGAGGGCCCGAGCCATCCCACAACCGTCGGTTGCGCTGCGGCGACGACGCCTGCTCTGCGCGGTTTGACGGCGAGGAGTAGTGGCGCCAATGCCCTCATCGTTGCGATGACGACGCGAATTCAGCCGCCGTGAATTCGCCGCCGTTGTCTGTGCGCGCAGCACGCGCAGCTTGCGGCCGCACTCCGCCTCCGCAGCAGCCTGCGTGCGCCTGATGGCGTCATGAGCCTCTCCCTTGCTGCCGAGGACCATCACCACATGTAGCGGGAGAGGTCGTCGACGGCGGCAGGAAGTAGCGTCGTCCTCCCGGTGTGGCCGGTGTCACCGGGCCACACAAGTCCCCGTGCACGAGCTCGAGCCTCTCCTTGGCTCGGAAACTCGCTTCTTGGGAAAAGTCGCCTGCCCGTCAACACGCAGACGCCGCAGAAGCGCTCCACATGGTCAAGGCACGGCGGGCCTCGTACCATTTCCGCAGACCGAGCCGCCTGTGGCCTCAGTGAAGGTGCCCAAAGCGCTCGTGCCACTGCCACGCCTCGTCGTCCCGACGAGCAGCGAGACAGAGGGGTTGTGCCACCTGCACGTGAAGAATGTAGAGTCGATTTTCGCCTCGGTTACCTTGGCAAGAAGGCGGCGAAGATCCCAAATCCGCAACACCCCGTGCTCGATCTCGACCCGCGAGCCATTCTCATCCAGCTGTCCCAAGCTGATGATGGAGTTCCGCAGATCGGGGATGTAGTAGACGCCGGTGAGCAGCCTGTGCTCACCAGACACGGCGGTGAGGATGACGGAGCCGACGCCCTTGATTTCCACGCCGGAGGCGTCCCCAAACTAGACGGAGCCTCGGACGCTAGAGTCAAACTCGCGAAGAACTCCGTCGACCGGTCATGTGATGGGTGGCGCGGTGTCGAGGCACCACCCATCGATCTTGTTGTTGCCGAGCCGTAGCCAGGAGGCGTGTGCTTTGGCTCGTCAAGGTGGAGAGAAACCGCTGCGGCGGCAGCCGAGGTAGTTCGTTGCTCGCATGAGCAATGAACAGAGCCGGCTGCTCCTCCTCCGCCTGCGCGACGTGGGCCTGGCCGCGTCGTGGCTGTCGACACTCCTTGGCCCAATGACCAAGCTTGCCGCAGTTGTGGCAAGAGTCGTCTCGTGCCGGCTTTTGCTTGCCGGTGGCGCCATACTGGCGCCCACGGTCATCACCCTCAGACGTCCTCGCGCCCTGCACGGCGTCTTTGCGGCTTGCCGCGCATGCCACGCTATGCCGCTTGTCGTGGAAGAAGGCTCCCCTTCTTCTGTCACCTTGGCCGGCAGCCCCACCGCTCCCGAGTGAGGAGGAGCTTCCGCCAATGGTGACGGGTCCCGAGAGGCGTGGCTCCTCGTTGTCAACGACCTTGAGGCGACCCATCGCCTCCTCGATCGTCATCGTGGAGAGGTCCAGCAGAGACTCGATCGAGCGAGCCATCTGCTTGTACTTCTCGGGGACGCAGCGGAAGAGCTTTTCCACAGCCTCTCCTCGCCGTAGGTGTCGTCGCCGACGCACCGGCCGCAGCAGTGTTGAGGCGGAGAGCAAAGTCATCCACGTCCTCACCGGCTTGAAGGCGGTGCTCCCTCCGTCGAAGTGCTGCGGTGTAGACTTTGCGCGATCGCCGCCGATGCGTCTTGCAGCGATGGCGTCCCAAGCCTCTTTGGCGATCCGCTTGTTGGTAGCGAAGCGCATCTCGGCGGACTGCGGCGATGAGAGCATCCGGCGCCGTCGATCCTGGTCGTGGTCGGCGTCGCCGTCACGGACCGCATCCCACATATGCCGCACTGAAGCTTCACCTCATCACCGCGCCCACTCGGCGTAGTTGGTTTTGGTGAGGTAGGCCACCCGCCGCCGGGACGACGTCCTGACGGCGACTGGTACTCGTGGTGACCACGGTGCCGAGCCGGGAGAGAGCCGTCGCTGTGAAGGCCGCGCTCGCGCTCTACTATGCGCGCCGCCGTGCGTGCTTCCTCCGAGGCGCCGCCGGCGTCCGCCTGTCTCGGCCGCCGCGCCGTGGGCGGCGCGCCGCCCATCGCCGCCGCCGCGCCGTTGCCTCCTCCTCCATTGCTCAAGGTCTGCGTCGGTATTGTCATCGCAGAGATGGAGCTGGAGCCGCTGCGCAGAACCTTGACCTCCGCTGCCGCCTGACGCTGCCATCTGCCGCCGCCGCCGCTTCCACCTCCGCTCGCCGCCGCCTTGACTCCGCCATTGCCGCCTTGACGCTTTTTCGCCGCCACGTCTCTCGCCGCCGCTTCGCTCATGCTTTGCTGCTGGCGAGCTCGGCTGCTCACGACGCCGCATGCTCGAGGCGACCGATCACGAGACCGCCTGCGGACATGGCGCGCTCTGGGGGCATTGCGTGGAGGGGCGCTCGACGAGCCGCCTGCCTCCCGAGAGGAGGAGGGGCGGATGACGCCGCTATGCTCGGGCTGCCATGAGGTCAAGAAGGAGATGAGCAAGAGATGCTCGGGGCTACAGGATAGTATGGCTCGATACCACTTGTTACTCATTGGACTCTTCTTTGTTGGTGATAGCAAGATCCTTACTCTCATGGAGAGGAAGACACTTGGAGATGGGGCAATTTATGATGGAATTGCTTACATTGTTCTCTCTGCTCCCAATGTTCTAGAGGCAGTATGAATAAAGGTGTAACCAAAAGACAGCTCAAAAGTACCCCAAGAAGACTTGACAAAAACGCAAGGAATTTGCATTGTGGACTAATTAAAGGTAGTGCCATGACTTAAGTGTTACTAGATGTCAGTTAGAAAGGGATCAATAAACTTGACAGAAGTTGCAAGGAATTTGTATTAGGAACTTGTATAGGGTAGATAACAGAGAGTATAAAGTTTCACTTTCAGACAAGACGGTATGGAGCTTCAGATATTATTATCTCCATTCCTCATGTCATGTCTGATGGATGAATGCACAATAGTATTTTTCTACACTCTAATTGCTCACCAAAAAAGGAAAAAGAAAGCATCTGCCTTCACAGCATGTCACACCAGGTTAAAAATCTTAAGAAGATAATATTGATCTCAGATTCTGTATGTATAACTGTATACACCCTTCGTACAAAGGGTAAAATCAAACACCTAGAAAAAAACAACCAGAAAGCTCCATTGAAGCATTACATCAAGCTAAACATTACATGTAACCAAGTCTATAACAACAAAATTACTGTCAATAACTTATACCACACGTGTCACAAACTACACATGGAAGAAGAAAAATATATTGATCTGAAGTGTCTATAACAACAAAATTACTGTCAATAACTTATACCACACGTGTCACAAACTACACATGGAAGAAGAAAAATATATTGATCTGAAGTTCTCAATTCCTCATCATGTTCATGTTATATACATCCAATCTTCCAATTGGCATGATCAGAAGACCACAGACCAAAAAAATTACAGCACAAGAGCTACGCTAAAACACTGCATCAAACAAGTTAATTAAAGCCACCATTTTTTCAACAACTCACTGATCACCACCACTGCCGGGAGGCGACGGCAAGGGGATGATCCGGTTGTTCTTCCCCACCACGATCGTAATGTACCCGCCATCCTCCTCGCCGGCCGCCGGCGACCTCCGCGCCCTCATCGTCTCCTCCGCCAGCGCCCGCCGGTACAGCTTCTCCTCCGCGTCTTTCAAGAACTGAAACTTGGGCGGCGGCGACACCGCCACCTCTGGTTTCGCCGCCGTGGACTCGAACAACGGGTTGCACGCTTTCTCTATCGCCACCGGCGGCACCGGCGAGGCCGCCGGCGTCAGGAAGGGCGTCTCCGAGCAATGCAGCAGCTCGCCGAGGCTCCGGCTCCGGCCGTCCTCGGACTCGAGGTCCTCCTTGGTCTCCTCCTTGATGGTGAACAGCAGCCGGGGCGGGCCGACGAGGCTGCCCAGCCGCATCAGCTGCGCCTCCACCGTCTCGTCGTCATCGTCGACGCCGCCGTCGACGGCCACGGCCACCGCAGCGTCACCGCCGTGCGGCTCTTGGGCATAGGTTGAAGCGAGGGCGGGCGGCTTCTTGAAGCAGAAGAGCTGGAGCAGCTCACGGGAGGAGGACGAGGGAGAGGAGGCCGCGTCGGATATGGCGGCGGAGCGGCGGCGGAGCCGGCGCTTATGCACAAGGAGGTAGTAGAGCTCGGCGGTGAGCGCGAGTAGCAGCAGGGCGGACACCACCGTGAGCCCGACGCCTAGTCTGCTTAAAGCTCTCATCTTTCCTAACAGTGTCTCTTCCTCTTGTAGCAAACTAACTCGGAATCACCATTAGAGGAAGGAGAAAGAAAGCAAAGCAGCGAACAGAAGAAGAAGAAGATGCCTAAAAAGCTGCTTATTTGCTAATCACAAGCAAGTCAGATTCTTCTCTTGCTAAAAAGCTCAGAACTTGCTCACAGACAGAGACTCACACAGAAGAAAAGTTAGGTTCAGGACTTGCTCACCAAGACCAGATTTTGCCAGCTATATCTATACCTAGCACCATGGCAAAACCAAGAACAGTTAGAAACAAACAGCAACAACCACTGGAACAGAGGAACCTGCCAAGAACAGTGAAAAGTTGGGGCCAAGCAAGGGAAGGGAGGACACACACAGAGAAGAAGAAGAAGAAGAGCTGCAACAGTGGAAGCAGTCAAAGAAGAGGGAAGGAGAAAGGAAGTGCAGTTTCAAAGGCACAGTGTGTGTGCACCAAAACAAGAAATGCTGCAGTGATAAGGTAGGGAAGGGCTCTTCAAGGGAGGAGAGGGAGTTGGGCAGAGAGGGAGGTAGGAGGAGACCTTCACATCATCACATGGTGGAGTCCCTGCTGCTGTTTGCTTCTGCAAAAACTAAGCAAGATTGTCTTCAAGCGGGAATGAGGCAGTGAGACCGTAAAATAAAGCTGGACTGAAGGGATTTAGGTTTATTTTAAATGGCCTTTGGTTCCTATTTGGTTTTTAGCGTGATTTTTTTATTATCTATAGAGATATAATAATGTTTTTTCTATATCTATTTATTTTTCTTTATTTGAATAGTTTTAAAAAAACTAATAGCAGCGACAGTGTTATTTTAACCAAAAGCCACAACATTTTTGAACGGTGCTTTATGGATTGGTTTGGACATGATGATTAGCTTAGGTGGGCTAATTAGGGTTAAGGAATCCTTTTTATCCTAGAAAACTCAATTCTTGCCATTCTTTTATGATGATGCTGGCGGCCTAGTTTGAAAATTTTATCGTTGGAAGTTCCACTGGACTCCAAGATCCTTACCCATAAAGAAAACTGACGCCAAAATTGACTAAAAATTTCACTGATGTAGTGATGTGCATAAGCAGATGACATGGCTATGCCGTTACAGTTAATCTGATATCACTGTGCCCCTTTATTCAGTTCAATGCACAGACGCATGGTTTCGAACTTTTCTACCTGTTAGTGCTCAGGAACTTTAATCACCTCGAGACAAGGGCTATGATATGTATAATTGTATAGCACTTAACACATGCTAGACATAATCCATTGCACTAACATGATTTTTTTTTCTTTTTGAAAGACCCATTGCACTAACATGGTACTAGTAGGCTTAATCCATTGCACTGGATCCTCCTGGTCTTCTATCTACAAGATATTTCAGAAATTGCAAAATGTCCTGCAAAATGAATCCAGTGCAATGGAGTTGTAGACCTACAAGTTAGGACCAGACAAGGACACCTCTTCTCTCACCTACAACCTGAGTCCTATACAAGTATACATACCACCTTGCTTAATAGACTACTGAGAAACAAAACCAATACCTCCAGCAGCTCATACTTCAGCGTTTTCTCACCAACCATATAAATACAGATGTATACAGCCATGCATACAAACAAAGAGTATGCAGAATATTGCGACACTGTGGTCCTATGTATCTTTTCCTTCTAGAATGACAGCCTTCCAGCTACAAAGATGTATGTATATGCAAGATTTTATCCTACCTCTGTAACAAACTTATCAACAAGAATCATCTGTTTTTCTTCTTCTTGCAGATGATACTGTTAGCTTCAGAAGCTCAATGATGAATCCAAGGTGGAATGTTTACAATGAAGCAATTGGGCACACAAATCTTGAGACATAAAATTCGAAAGCTGGCTTTTACAGACCCATGATTAGCAATGAACACAAGTGCATAGTGCATATGCCCACCAATGTTTTTCCCCACTGAGCAGCCCTTTTCCCCCACACTATTACTAGTAGTATATCACAGGACCACATGAACACTAAAACAGACAGGTATGTTTGGCCTCCCTCTTATTGACCAGCCAAAATCTATGCGGTCCATAAATTCTTCATCTCATCGTGCCAGAGCCAGAAACAAAAGCAACCATAAAAAAGTAGAGAGAGAAATAATTACTAGTACTAACAGTTTTATAGTGCTGCCAGTAGTTCCAAATTCATAGGTTAGGAATTGGGTCTCTTCTTTTAAATTCTAAAAGCTATTTTTTAGCTTTTCTACGGCCACTAGCTTTTAAACAGAGTGCTTTTTAAGGTAGGTTCAACTGTCTACAAGTTAATTGTAGTACATACTGTAGCGACTTCATTTATATCGGCTAAAATTATACTTGAGTTTCTGTTGCGCCGTACTCTATCACATAAACACTCTCAAAACCATAAGCCGTAACCAAAAGAACATGTCCAGTGTTTCGTCCAAATGAGCGGTTCATCTCAGGAATTTCAGGACAGGTCTGCATATTCTTCAGAGTTGAGATCAATGACAACAATTAATGGGCCAAATCCATCAGTTTCTTCATCAGTCATCGATACTCTTCCATGTAATTAACTTTTTTGGTAGTGGAGGCGTCACAGGAGGTGTGTATGTGCTACGGAGTGCTATATCTTTTTGGTAGTCGGAAGAAGAAGAAGTTGAGCGCATGTACAATTCAATACAAAACAATAGAGAGTGGTAATGGGTTTTGCAATGCGTGGCAGTTTGCGAGGAGGGTGATCACTCCTCCTTAAATAATGGTTTGACGAAATTTAAGGTGAAAATCAGGGAACCTGCAGACAGGAGAGGAGCGTCCACTCTGCCGCTGTATATATGCATGCATGGTAACAAGATCTTAACTAGCATTGTACAGTACTAAGAGTACTAGACAGTACTGATCTGTCTCTTCAGGAGCTCTGCTTCGATCTCCATTACATTATAGCCTAGTTTTCTACTGCACTGTTCATGCATTGTTGGCGTCGGGCAGCACTGTCTGTGTCTGTCAGACTCAACTACAGCAAAAATCTGCTGATAACATCGCCCGATCCTTTAGCTTGCTCCCGCAGGCAGCCTCCAGAACAGTAGCGGGCACATGATTTAATAAAATATTATTTAATAGAAAATATCAAGATTTCCATAGCTAGCATCACGTTCTCTCGCCTGGGCCATCCCTGTTTTCATTTGGAGCTAGCTGCAATTGATCGATTGTCTAACCAACAGAGGCCGGCCATATATACATGCAGATCGTTGGTTATTAATGTCGGTCGATCAAAGCTAACAACTGATTAATTACCAAGATCCATCGATCTTCATCCATCTCAGTTACTCAATCTGTGTAGATTAAATTCTTTACGCTGCTAGCAGAAATCAATCAGTCTCTATCCCCAGTAGATGCAATCTCTGCGACTCTACACCGGCCGGCTTCAGCTTCATCCTTTTGCAGTATTAGGCCCATGGTTTTTGTCTTTTGGATTTTGGCTTATTGCGAAAAAGATTGAGAGAGCAAGAGGCGCTCGCGTTGAGAATCCATTTCATTCAATGCAACTCCTGTAGTGACTTCTATAGATATCCTTTCCCAAAGATAGTCAGAAAGAGCAAAACTACCCTTTGTGAACAATGCACTTCATGCCATATTTCTACTTCACCATATCAGGACCAGAAAAGTCTTGCAACTTCAAAGAAAATGTCTGCAACAACACAAGTGGCCACTGTATTGTGAAGACAAAGTAATCCAATGTCATGCCCCTCCACAAGCCAGTTCTGATAACTAATTAGAACGATGGATGCTAGGTGCTGCTACATGGCTGCATCATATGTACAATTTCCTGTTGTGCAACTAGCATCGCATGCCTAGAGGAAGATTAGCTACAATAAAGCTGGCTCTGTTATGGGCTGATCAGGAGCTTTTCATATAGTCAAATAAACGAATGGAAATGGTTTTTTGTTCAAAATATGTTGCACCGTTAACCAAATATGGAATACACCTCCTGCGACAGAATATGGACATGAAAAGACATTCTCACATTCAGCTTGGACGCAAAAAACAAGCAGCAGTGACCAGCATGAGTAATCAAACCAACTATCAAGTTTACGGTGTCTGAAGCCTGCATCTGCTCTCGAGTTGTACCCAATCGGCATAGGCATCTTATGAACAAAAGGCACAAGTAAAACTGAGATATCACTGTTCATGTACCACGATGCAACATCACTCAGCATGACATACTAGTCAACTAGGCCACTGGCATTGTTCCAACTCCTGCAGCAGTACCATCGCATTTATCACGAGTACTTCCTAACACGATCGATACACCACGAGATTACTCCAAGAATTCAAGCCCGAGACATATTAGATGCAAAAAAATCGCCACAAAATGCTTGCAAAACACACAATCTGCACAGATCTTAATTGAGACGTACGGCCGTCACCACCAGAAGAAGCACAGAGACGCACCTGCCATCCGCATGCAGAAGCCGTCCCACCAGTCGCGGCCGCCTGCTCCGGGCGCGCCCTCGGCGGCTGCGGCCGCCGCCATTGCGGGCTTCTTCTCCGCCGCCGCCTTCTTGCGGCGCTTGGCCCCACGCAGCGGCGCCATGACACGGGCAGCAGGCTGTTGGAACGAACAAATCAAGAAGACTAATTTTAACGGGACCTGATGAATCAAGAACCAGGGGTGTGCGTGGAAACGGGGGAGCCGCGCGGCGAGGGGACGGAGGCGGCGGCTGCGCGGTGGCACGGCATGCAGAGGCTACAGGACATGGAGAGTTGTTAGGACGAAGAGCGTGGATGATGGCTGGGTGAGTTTGGGGGGGAAGCAAGGAAGGGAGGGAGGAGAGGAAGGAGAAGCACGACAAGCATCGATGTGTGTATAGGTGGGTATTTGTACATGTATAGTATTGGCGTGTACCATGCATGTATGATTTGTAGGGCAAGGACTAGGAAAGGACGGTGTGTATAAATTTCTTGTGTATTTTATTTGTATATGTATGTATAAGTGGTGTATTGTAGAGTTACGTATACATATGTTGCCGTGGTGGGGTGGTTCATCCTAGGCTCAGTACGGTTTGGTGGGTATGTCAACGTATGTGCGAAGAAGGCAGGGGAAAGAGAGGAGAGTAGCAAATGATTCACATATATGTAAAGGAGAGAGGTCATGCACTGCAAAAGATAGTTGTCGCATTGTGGCTGTGCCGCTTACGATTCAATCGCTAGCTAATTAAATAAGCACCATATATCGCTAATTACGACTAGCTTAACATGGTAAATTCAGTTCACATGGTAAATCACTAATTATGTAGGATTCTTAGATCTGAGGTCGTCATTATTTCCTACATATGTAATAGTTTGCTTAGAGGTTACCAAACACTACTAGCTTTCGAGTTTGCTATGAAACATACGGAGGAATATGAGCGATCAAGATGGGATGAGATATATAATGTGGTTGGATTAAGGTATGCCAAATGTGGTTGAGAAGTCAATCACAACCGAGTCACACGAGCTATCATAATGAGGCTAGATCGATAAGCACTATATAGGGTCGATATGATGATAGTTTCTAAGTAGGATTCGATCTCTGCTGGTCACACACTTAATAGGCTCGTCGGATATGGATATGATTAGAGGCTGTATAAGGAGATGTGCGGGGGCTGGGGGAGGTATCCCAAAACACACCCGTCGAAAACCCTAGCCGCCACCTCTCGTATCCCCTGTCGTGCGCATTGATGCTAGCACATCGACGCATGTTGCTCCATCCCTGGACGTGTGAACTTCATTAGAGGCGTCACTACGAATGCGACTGATCGGGACAATCACGAGGAGGAGACGGTTGGACGGAGGACGTTCGACTACTACCGCAGCGCCGACGCGCTCTTCGTTGAATCGGCTGCTTCAACCCTACTTCCGCTGCACTGCTGCGTGTCAGTGGTAACGATCTATGATCTCTTACTCGCATGACTTCCTGGTTTACATGGTAGAAAAGTTTTAATATGCGCTAGTGTAGTTTATCCGTATCCCAACACCTTATGAATCTCTAAATCACACCCAGCACATCTGGTGAGCCCACAAGAGCTTCCTCTCTTGCCTATAAATGAGAGGCAAAAGCCAGCAAACCAGTACACAGCGAAGACAGAGCGGCTTCCTCCCCATAATACTAATCTTCTTTCTATCAGGCTGGAGTTCATCAAGGATCTAAACCTGAAATTGGAGCACAGAGGAGGAAGAACAAGTAGACTGGTTCCCAGCCTATCCAAGGTAGAAGCGAACAACATTAGAGCTCCAATATGGTGACAGTGAGAGAGGAGATGCGCAGGGGACCATGGGCAGAGCAGGAGGACCTGCAACTGGTATGCACTGTCCGCCTGTTCGGTGACCGCCGTTGGGATTTCATTGCCAAAGTCTCAGGTTTGAGGGGTTGGGGACCTGCAAATTAGGTATCCATTTTGCAATCCTTGGCACAAAGTCACCAGCAGCGATGCCATCCTCTCTAACCCACTGTGTTCATACCTCACCCTCTCCATGTTCATGCAGGCCTCAATCGGACAGGCAAGAGCTGCCGCCTCAGGTGGGTCAACTACCTCCACCCTGGCCTCAAGCATGGACGTATGTCACCGGAAGAGGAAAGCCTTATTATTGAGCTCCATGCTCGGTGGGGTAACAGGTTTGATCCAAAACATTCTCTCTCTATAAAGCAGCTACAGTGAAGCTCACTAACATTCTCTCTCTATATATATAGGTGGTCTAGGATAGCTCGGAGGCTGCAAGGGCGCACAGACAATGAGATCAAGAACTACTGGCGGACGCACATGAGGAAGAAAGCACAGGAGAGGAAGGTGAACATGTCACCTTCGTCGTCCTCATCGTCATTGACATACCAAACGAGCCTTCTTGACACTGCACCAATCATCGAGATGGACGGAGGCAACACTCGTAATGGCAGTAGCTGCATCACAAGTGTCCTTAAGAGCAACCAGAGTGTCCTGGATGGATATCCCATGGATCAGATATGGAGGGAAATCAAGGCACCTACCATGCTGGCCATTAACGAAGGGAAGGAGAAAGCCAACAATCTCCCCTGTCCTCTGCTGCCATCTCTTATGGGAGATTACTACTGCCCTGAGGTATTCTGGAAGATGGACGATGAAGAGATCAAGATGTTGGCTCCACAATTTGGTTATGGTAAAGGAGGAGGCTCCTGCTATTGAAGGCTGAAGCCAACTAGATCTAAGTCAGGTCACTAAGCTACATATCTGCCAACCAGAATTGCCAGTATTTATGTAGCTATGTTTGCGTTAGTATGGGTCTCGATATTTACATATCTACTGTAACATTACATTGCAGGTGTGCTCATGATGCATGTATCTATGAAGTGTGCAAAATAGCTTATGCCAGTTGCCCTTGATAGGGCACTTTATATGTATGATATAGTTGTCCATCTCCTGTGATATTTTTCAATCGGTCAAGTAACAGGGTAATATGGTTAGAAATTCATCTCTTAAACTGATGTACCTTTTAAGGTTTGATGACAAAAATTTGTGATTGAGATGGAATATTGCTGGCCCAATTGGGAAAATGTATACTACATCATTTGATGTGGGTAAACTGATCTAATTGGTACAAATTGATGGAGTAGTTCAAGAAATTTGTTGGATCTAAGAACCTTCTCACTCAAAAGCTAGCTAATGAGGTGAAAGACCTCCCCACTTTTAAGTTAGATCTCTTGCTCTTCCATAATCAATGTAGGACTATTCCAACAATCTTCCCATTCACACATTGGTGTTCCTCAGCTTTTCACCGTCCCTTCACCGTACACCGACGGTCCCTAAAGGTCCTTTCACCGTACACCGACGGTCCCTCAGGGTCACAATCCATCAGCGTTAACACACTAGTGTCCATTGAGCCAGAGATGTTAGAACCGAGCTCTGATACCACTTGTTGGATCGTAAGAGCCTTCTCACCCCAAAAGCTAGCCAATGAGGTGAAGGGTTCTCCCACTTTTAAGTTAGATTATTTGTTCTTCTACAATCAATATAAGACTATTCCAACAAAATCTTAACTAAGTAGATATGTTGATAAAACTAATAGGTTGACAGAAATTTGCACCATTACATTATAGGAATTATAATCTCCTCCCCAAGTGCTCGTCATGGGACTAGAAAATTGCATAGCTCAAGAAAGCACCAATTCTGAAGCTAAAAAACAGGCAGCAAGACTGCATGACCTGAATATCTGAAATAGGGGAAAATGGATTATTTCACCAATATTGAGCTTGGTATTATAGGTAAAAAAATCAGAATTATTTCTTCATCGTTCATGATTATGTCTATTATATTCTCATTTGCTCCCTCAAATTTTCTAATTTGTAAGTCCTAGTACTTGACAAAACGGCTTCTAGAATCTAAAAAACAAAACAGAGAACAAATAAGTATTCCTCCGTTAAACATACAGGCCATGGCAAACAAGCATGTAATTTACAATATAATATTACAGAATGCGGCAGCGGTTCAACTAAAGCAGATACAAGCACACATGTTATACTAAGCTAAAGAGTAACAATTTGTTTATTCTTATATTTAAATCCAATAGAGATGTTCATACAAGCATAAATCTAGCTAGTCCATAGATAAGTTCTGAAACAGGCCCGAAACAACAGCAACATGCAAACCCTCTGAATGCGTTCATGGGATACACTATAATTTGCATAAGCCTTTCAGCCTGCTCTAAAGGTCTCAGTATGTATGGCCTGAATGGAATTGACAGGTTTAGTGCAGAGTGAGTGGTCTATCATTTCATGTCTTAGAAAAAGGATTAGCATTAGACTTTGATAAGAAAGTTATATCATATTTGACAAATAAGATTAGCACGAAGTTGCAGTCTTGCAGATCATGCACGCAAGTAATAAGAAATTTAACGCCATGATAAGGTACATAAAAGGTGGCACTAAGTGGTACATAAAAGCTACTTTGTTGAAACTGATCCTGAAACTAATTAAGCATGGATTTTTCTTCTAATTGAGTACTAAGATAGTGCTTGGACCACCTGGACCCAACCATTGCTATTCTCTGTTGCCCCCACATCATTGCAAACTGGAGGAAAGCTTTGATATGGATAGGAAGAATTCTAAAGAGATAACAAGATTTGGTTGTGCAATGACAGGTCAGTAGCAAAATCTCAAATGCTACTAGGGGCCTGTTCTTTTTGCTGTGGCTTTTGGCTGAAATTCTTGAATTTTGGCTGTTTACGGTACAGATTACGGAGAGATGGATACTCACTTGCGATTTTGGCTGGTACAGATATTAAGCTTTTAACATGTACTACGTTTAACTTGTAGACCCCGTCTTGAGAAAATACTCCGTTTAAAAATTAGGTACTGTAGCGGCTGCCAAAAGCCGGTGGCTTGTGCCCTACCGAACAAGGCCTAGGTCATTAAAGGAGATGGAAATTAAAGGATAAGATGCAGGCATAAAATAATACACAAGGGAGAACTCACCCAGCAGAGGCTAGAAGAATCCATTCAGCACTTGGAAAGCCTTCATAGAAGAAAGTGGCCAACAAACCAAAGCTCCATCCTTTTGTTTACATAAAATAGACCTATGCATTATAAATAAGAACACTTCACTCCCAAACACATAGCAAACTAGACACGTCGCAAATTCATCGGTACCCTTTTTAACCGTTAAAGCTGAAAACTCAATCAGAAAATACATAGAAATATGAAACCATAAACACGACAAGCAACCTTCCAATGTAACCTACTAACTTCAAGCTGCAAATTCAAGTGATGCAATTCTTGCTGTTAAAAAGCTACAAGTAGATATCACTTTAAAGCCTTAACACTGGTATGAAACAAGCCAAAGGAACAAGTTGTAGGAAAACACAATTAAGCCCATTTTGCATTAGCATAACATTTCACCAGTATTTGTTCATGCCAGTTGTTTTAATTGATATCCCATGGGTAATATACCAAAAGTAGCATAGAAAGCTAGCTCCTCCTCCTCCCGTCGACGCCCGCTCTGGGCCTAACGGCCACCTTCAACGCCGGCGCCCACTTCGGGCCCGTTGTCCACCCCTGCCCGAGCCGCCATGTCGCCATCTCCCAAGCAAGAGGAAGATCGTGCTTTGTGAACTAGCAGTAGGTTTGTCGCCCCTACGAGCATGGAGGTCTGGGCATCATAGACCTCAAGCTGGCCAGCATCGCCTTTCGCGCACGTTGGGAATGGCTGGCGTGCACTGACGCTAGTCGGATTTGGATGATAGTCGGTGTGCCCGAACACCCTGTAGTCCAAAGCTTCTTCTACGCTTCTACTCTCTTCAACTTGGGTGATGGAGTTTCCATCTTCTTCTGGACTGATAGATGGCTTCTAGGTCAAGGCATATGTGAGCTCGCCCCAACTTTATGGATTTCGGTTAAAAACTCTCGCAAAAAGCAAACCCTCATCAGGGATGCGCTGCCCAATCACCAGTGGTTGGCCGACCTTCAAGGGCTCTTCTCTGCATAGGCCATTGCTGAGTACCTCAACTTATGCTCACTTCTCGGCCAAGCCAAGTAAGGATGATATTTTATGGCGTTGGACGTCCGATGGAGTTAAGGATGATATTTTATGTTTGCGTGGCTAGCACTAAAGAGGCAAGTTTGGACTTTTTCAAGGCTGCGGCAACACAACGTCCGATGGTTCATATTCATCAAGAACCCCGATCGACCAAGTGTTGTATATCTTCCTCCCGGATGTTACGCCAATTTGTTATGGAAATGCACGGCTCCTCCCAAGAGAAAAGAGTTGATGCCCTCATCATTCTAGTCATATGGATGACATGGAAGGAGAGAAATTCCTTGCACCAAGGCCAATGGAGACTAAACACCGATGATTTCCTATAGCGTGTTCAGCAGGAGTTCATGTCGTTCGAAGCTGAAAGACATTTGTTGTCGTGTCGACTCCGACCACCGCCGCTGTTTAACCTCTTGTCTTCTTTCCTCTCTTTCTCTTTTTTCTATCTGTCGTCCCTCTTTTTTATTTTGCGGGTGGTTTGTGAGCTTGTAATCTAACCCTCTCAGATCCTCCCATGACTTCCATGTCATGTTTGTACCTCCTCTTTATTAATGAATGAAACACATATCTCCTACGTTTTCGAGAAAAAATGATATCCCATGACAAGAGGAGTACATAGTTATTTCACAAGTCAATGATAAAGCCATAAATTTGCAATTAATTACATAACATGTTCTAACTGTAAATTATTTTGCTCTAGGTGAAGCTTCTAGGAAGACCAAGATATTGAAATTATGTACAGGGTAATTTGGCCCTTTTAAAAACTATGGCTCTTTTTGGAGTGTGGTGGCTTTTCGAAAGCACTCTTAACATACTACTTTTGGGTGTATTAATTAACTTATACCTAAAGATTACTAGATATGGCAAATATTACCCATAAATGATCCTAAATCGGAAACATTTGACATGGGAAGGAACCATGGATAAGATAAATCAAATATGGGAATGAACCCTGGATAGCAACAACATCCAAAAGCTATGTGTATCTTCTGGCAATTTATGCAAGAGAATGTCAGTTATACAACATGACAAACAAATGCTAGAGAGTAGAGATACCATGGATAAGATAAATCAAATATGGGAATGAACCCTGGATAGCAACATCCAAAAGCTATGTGTATCTTCTGGCAATTTATGCAAGAGAATGTCAGTTATACAACATGACAAACAAATGCTAGAGAGTAGAGATACCAGGGTACATGAAAAGCTTAAAACAAATACAGCACAGCCCATTGTCAGCAGCCATAGTTAGGGGTAAAAATCAAATAGTGTGGACCGGGACTTCAGTATGATAGATGTTCCAATCGATTTTTCAAGCTTCTAGTGGTGCAACAAAAGTTCTTATCCTGTTCCCTAATACCTAAAATAATTTGGTAAGCATTTGGAAATACCTATAGCTTAATGACCCAAACAAAGTTTTGTGACATCACGATGAAAAGGATTTGGCTCAGAATGCAAGGCTTCTTATCAGACTAGACCGGTAGACCCTCTCTATAGATCATTTCCGGGGGGAAAGACTTGTAAGTCCTTTACATACATGTCTTCAATTTAACCAATACGCCGAGAACCTGTATTTTTTTCAGAAGTGATCATAGTTGATACTCAACTCACAGAAAAGGACCGAACATGCGATAGAAAATTCAGATGGTGCCACATCGTAGCTGCTGTATACCTATTACCTAATAATATCTCCACTTGTGCGCACCATGGGATGGGTATGCGTGCTACATTTGTCGAAAACATGACCAAACTGAACTGCCAAACATTCAATGATAGATTAGTTAGCACTGCACACCTAATAGATGAGCCCTAAGTTCCTACCATGTTTCCCATCCTCTCATTGCTGCAGAAAAGAGTCCCTAACGCAGAAGAAAGAAATGTACTTTGGCATAGCAGTTAACAGATCCGCAGCATTGGGGGTTTGGAGCAACGAGCTCTCCACTACCTTCGCGATTACGTCACAATTGCAGTCCAAGCACAGCCCGAAACGCCAAGCACTAATGCACAACTGAACGAATGTATACGAGCAGGGAAGGGAGATCGTGGAGAAGCAGGGGAAGTGGCTCAGGCTCTCACCTCGTCGGCGGCGGCGGCGGATGAGATCTCCCCCCTCGTCGGCGACGAGGAGCAGGCCGGGCTGGGGTTTGGCGGCGAAAGCGGGTGCGGGGTATGCTTGCTTATCGGTACTACTGTAGTTTAATGCTATGCTTGCTTTAGGCCTTGTGAAGTAAGTTTTTTTGCTTATGACTTTTGGTGAAATTTTTATCGGATTCCCCCGGTACTACTGTAGTTTAATGCTATGCTTGCTTTAGGCCTTGTATGAAGTAAACACCAAAGCAAGCTGCATATCTCACGTCTCCCTTCAGAGGCTCAACTGCAACTACGACAACACGAAGAAGCCAGCCACAAGTTCACTACCTATGTAACGGCCTAGGTTTAAATCGGCTTAAGTCTAACTCTATTACCTCGTCGCTACACGTTCCCTCCCTAGCTCCCAGGTGACAGCCATGGCTCATTTGCTCCTTGCAAATATATCGCCGCCTATCATGGTTGTGCTCCTTGCCACTGAGGTCAAGCCAGATGCCACAGCTGCTCTTAGCCTCTTACCAAACCGCTTAGTGGCCAATTGCCTGTTGATCTCGTGCGCTAGTACCATTAGGTTTGACGATTGTGGTCTCGATCAGTGGAGCCTAGCTAAGAGAGATATAGAGAAGATGTGGAGGAAGGAGATATGTTAGGGTTTGAGGGGTCTACGGATGGGCTAATATGCCAGTCTGATGAGGTGCAGATGGGTTGTTAGGCCATGCTACTTTAGATGAATTGGAGAGGGGAGATGTGAGAGTTAGTTGAAATCAGCTGGGGGAGAGGAGATGTGAAAGTGGTTTGAAATCGATTAAGGGTACAAATATGAAACATTTTATCTAATTATTAGTATATATTGTAATATACCTATTAAATATTAGGTATTATATAAAAAAAATTTGGATGTTCAATCGAACACCCTTAAATCAAAACGGATGGATGCACGTGTTTGTGTTGGTGGTGCAGTGATGAGCAGCATGTATGAAAGTGAGACGGTACGGTATATAGAGTGAGTTTGGGAATTAATGTGGCCGTTCGATGCAAATCAGACGGTGAGATCGATGATGTGGGCACTCGATCTCGCAGGATTTCTCTCTGAATTTTTCGCTTCTGGGTGGTGAAAATGGCGTCCGGCCGATGGGCCACATTCAAGGATCTGCTACGGCCAACTCCATCCAGGCCGTCGCTTCCCGATCGAGCGGCCGGCCCAAGGCGTTTCTGCTTCCGCAAGCATCTCTCCAATCCATCCATCGGACGGTTAATTTTGTGTTCAAGGAGTAACAAGCAATCGATCGACCTGATTCATGCATTCTAGTACAGATTAAGTCAATTGAAATGCGTTGTGTTGCTCAATCTGACCATCAACACAACAGACCAGTGTTGCTGGTATTCGCAGTATGAAACTAGCTAGAGGCGTGTACGAGGCAGTCGAATCAGAAACATTAACTTGGTGACACAGGGCCATTGGCAGCATAACAAAAACAGGAAACACTACTCTTTCGTTTATTGCATTACAACAGTAGTTTCGATTTCTTTGTAACAATAATCTATGCAAGTTCCATTCAAACAACTTCTCACCACGACATGTCTGGAAAACAAACGAACCACATCTACTGTGAACTGCTGCTGCTGCAACTACACACTCAGTTATGCTGCAGCCATGACGCATTCAATTGCTTCTTTGCAGATCCCAAACTACCAACTTCTTGATTTATGCTGCAGCCATGATGCATTCAATTGCTTGCTTGCAGATGCCAGTCATTGTCGCTTCTGGTCCATAGACCTGCAGCGGATTGTTCAAATCAGAATCAGCGCATCTATGTCAACTGTGGAGATGGTGATTCACAACTACCAGCAACAAACGGATCAACCTTCTCTTTCACAACTACTTTCTCAGCTAAAAGATTTTCATAACCAAGGAGATGCTAGATCAGTACCTCAATGGGAACGCCCAGTTCTGCACCAAGCTTACGCATTTTAGCCAGTCCAGTTTGGTAATTTGGACCACCTCGTCGAACATAAATGTGCATTCTTGAAGCCTTCAACTTGGATTCCTGAAGGTAAATTTTTAAGTAAATTAATAATCAGGTGAATAGATGTGGAAGTGGTGCCAGGGCAAAGAGAACATTAGCCATAATTCTAGATTGAGTGGTCCTATACTCCTATGTACCTTCTCTCTTAAGGCCCGAATGATGCCATTGAATGTGGCAGCAACATCAGTGAAGTTAGCTATACCCCCTCCAACGAGAAGAGCTCTCTTGCGGCCATCAGGATCAGCAGTTGCACACTGCATTGCATATTATGGTTAACTCATGAACCTACATGGAGTGAAGAGCAGTGCAATAAAGGTTATCTTGAGTGCTTACATCAAGTACTACTCTAGCATACTGCACAACCTCCTCCTCATTGGGAGCACCACTGTACTCTGCATAATTTCCCAACTCTGACGCATATCCCAAATCTCCAACCTGGTAAACAAAAAAAACTTAATTTTGTATACAAGCCTAATTCAGGTCACAGATGCTAACATGAAATACTTCCACAGCTAAGCTAAAATCAGACAAGAACTCATGCTTACTGTATCAGCGTATATGACACTGGCACCACCTCCTGCAACCATTGTCCAGATGCGCCCCTTTGGGTTCAAAACTGTGAACTTCAGAGATGCACTCGTCTGAAAGAATGACAATGCCATATCACATTTAGTGCACAACTCAACAAAACATATAATAGTTCAGTGCCAGTATTCATATTTACATTCATTTGCAAACCAAAGTGATGATAATATATTGGTAGCTCATACTTCAGGGGGGAAAAGAGAGACCAAAAGTGTAGTTTCAGATGTGGATACCTTCTCATCCAGTTCATGGATAAAACTTTCTGTAGCGCTGAGAACTCTTCCGAATGGTAGAGGGAATTCAATGTTTCCCCACCTGCACATTGATGAGCAAGATTTAATACAATAATCACATCAAGAAATCGAGTCCTCGGGAAGTTTGAAACTTACTTCTTGAAGTTCTTGAAAGCTGCTGTGTCATCTAATTCTCCTCTCATGTCCAGAGGATATGGCTCCCCATTCACCATGGTGAATGGGTTCATCTCAAGAAATGAGAAATCCAAGTCTGAAAAAGGAGCAGATTCTTGTGAATATGACAAGTAAAAAAAGCTACCAACAAACCAAATTACTACAAATGGCAATGGCAAGTGAACTTCCTCCAAAACTATAGTACCTTGGAAGACATCAAACACTCCTTTAATGAAATCACCAATTTTTCCACGAGCCTGATGTTCAAACAGATAATGCAACAATTATGAACATGTGAGGAAGAAGATCAACTGCGCGAGGTAAGGAGGCAAGTAATGCCACAATAGAAGTACCTCCAATGGAAGGGTAGCAATCAAGGGAGCACATGCATCAGGTGTCATTGGCATCTCACTGGGAAGAAAGATTGTCTTAACCTTGTCCCAGTTCTCCTCGATCTCAATCCCTCCACACTCTGAGAAGCTAATGGTGCTGCCCAGTCTCTCTGACAGAATCGAAAGGTAGTACTCTTGATCATGGGGCACAAATGGCTCAACTATGAAGGTTGTAATTGGAGCCTTGCAGCCACCCATCTCGACCTGAATAGCCCCAATGGATCAGAAACAACTCAATTCATCCAGCACAAAAAGGATTAGTGTGAACTGGTGTTGAATTCCATAACGAAACTACCTCAACTCCCAGCCGCTCCTTCACAAACTCCTTGACTTGAGCAATATCTAGGTTGAGGGCCACAAGGCCACTCTTCCCACGCTTCCCAAACAGCATATCGGGCTTCACGACCAACTTTGTGGTTGACAGCCATGGCTGCTGGTTCACAAGCTCCACGAAGTCCGTTGATTGTGTAACCTTTCAATATGCAAGTTACAAAATCAGTCAAACTAATATTGTCAGACGTCAAACAACAAGACGTTACATCAAATCAGAAATATTACTAAGACTGAAATCACCCAGAGTACAGTTTATCTCATTCGAACCGGTCAATTTGAGTTGTGCCTACTCCTGGTGATTCCAAAAGTAACAGGTACTGGGTTATTTATTCCAGATGAACTCACACCGCATCAGGACAAGGTTCCAATCCCCAAGAAACAATATGTTTAGTGTCACTGTCATCGCCCTACGGATCCAGGTGATGAAATAACTAAATATATGATCTACACACACCTGAACAAACAAATCACACAGCGAAACAAAACTCCAGATCTAACTAAGAAGGCAAGACTTTTTGCAAGATTCGTACCTAATACAACTGCAAGTATCAAACTGCAGAAGCCATTGCTCATAGTTCAATTAAAAATCGCACCTTTACAAGCTACCCCTAAACCGCCGAACCAAGAACACTTCCTGTCATAAACCTATCAATCCCAATGCCTATCACTCGATAAATTGCGTCTTCCACACGATCTCGAACCAGATCCCCCTTATAATACCAACGGAAGATAATTATATTTTCTCCCAGAAAATCCTAAACAAAGAACTATTTTTGGTCCTAAAATTTACAAAGGTCAGCCCATCGTTGGCAAGCCGCTCATAAAAATCGGATCTTTACACCCTTCCAGGCCGAATCACACTAGTCCACATGGAGCGCACACGGCCGAAATGTAAAGATCCATTCAGGGATCACCCGAAAAGTTTGAGATCAAGAACTGACCTGGGCGGAAAGGATTTGGAGGTCGATGCCGGCGAGGCGCTTGAGGTGCTCCTTGAGGAGGCGCTTGGAGTCGTACTCCCGGATCTTCTTGCGCGCCATGGCGGCGACGAGTCGAGGGTTCTCGAGGCTTGGGCAACGGCGAGCGCCGCGCAGAGAGCGCGCGCGCGAGGTGGACTCGAACGTAGGTGTCAGGTCGGTTCGGTTGGGTGCTCGTAGCGTAGAAGAACGGAGAGATCTCGAGATTATATATAGAGGAGTTGCGTAAGATGGGATCTAAGTAGAAAGCAACAAGCATTTGGTTGGGCTGCATTGACAGTCCACCATCAGGTTTCATTCTCTAATTAAACAATGGGAGAGAGACGCCTAATCTGCTGAACACCTACTTTTTTATTAGAAAAATGTCTACGTCACAATAGTAATTGTCATGCCATGTAAGATGGACGATAGTAATATTTATAGGTCAATAGTAGAAGAGCTGTAGAAGTCTTGTGAACATTTATACACATGATTTGACACACAATTCTCACCATGGCTCGGTACCGGTTCTAGAATAAAAATAACACGAGCTGTTATACTTTTACATTTATTTATCAATATATCCATTAATAATACGGTAGATAGTAATATATTCTAAATTTTATAACATCAACTAACTTTATAACAAAGTTTAATGATAAATAACTATTTGTCAGACAAAGTACCAAAATCAAGAAACTTACTATTAGTGAATAATCTAGGATGAATCCGAGAACCAAATATAGTTAGCTATTGAAACATAGTGAATTAAATATTGAAACACATTGAAACTTTTCTAATTCAATTGTTGCAAAAAGTAAAACATGGCATTCTAATATTAAAGCCTTAACCTATAAATATTTTAAAGATCCTAGAATTGAAACCTTAAAATCTAAATCATAAAATTTAGTACCTATTTTGGTTGGCTGATCATTACTTTATTAGTTATAAAAATCATTGAACTTTGAAGGAAGGAGCCAGTCAGCCAGGACGAGACGATGAGTGATCGTGGACATGGCGTTGCTACTTGATTGGTTTGGGTCTGGTGTTGGCTTGGATACTTAGGCTTTGGGCTAGCGTTGCCACATTGGCTTAGTGCTAGACCGGTGGTGGTCCACGCTCGATTAGTTCAAGTAATCCCTGTTATTTTGTTCTCTTTTATTATCGGTTGATATGCTATGTTGTGCCAACTTTAACTTATATGTATTTTTTGGAGTGTCTTATTTTGTCAATGCCCAGTGTGTTTTTATGTTCTTTTCTCCTCTTGTTTGTCAAAGTATTTAAGCCTTCTTTTTTAGATAGATTTAGTTCTTAACGTAAGACATTAGATTTATGTATCAACAGAAAATACGTCTTATAAACTTGGATAGGAAGTATGTGTCATATTTGACAAAACAATACTATGGTTTTATTTTTTTATTGGTTCTTCATGCTATTTAGATGTTTAACCATGTGCTGTTTGGAACGAAATTTATGGACATGATTGTAAATAGTAGCAGCATGGAAGAGCACATCCATTCCTAAGTTTTTTTGTATTTAGGGATTGATCATTTCTTTTACACTGAATGAGATGGGGCAGGTGGTTTGGTTTGTTGCAGGAGGGGGAGAGTTTGGTGTTGGATGACAGGTGATGGGTTGTTTGACCGACAGAATTAGATGGGGTGCTGGTAGTGGAGGTAGGTGGTCGTTAGGACGAGATGGAACCCTAGGTAGCTGCTGCTCTAGCTTGCTTAAGGGCCACACACGCGCAACCAACCCGAAGCCCCAAAGCAACGGCAGCACAGTTTGTCGCAGCGAGGAAACCCACAGAACTGCTACAGCAGATTTTGTAAAAGTTGGCAAAATTCAGTTTTTGTTGTCCGTCAAGGGCGAACTGACGGGTCAAAGGTTGGCGGTATGACTACTGGTTCGGTGACTAGACTCTGGTTGACGGTCTGATTGTCGGTGTGATATGACCAGATTCTAGTTGGCGGGTGTTTCTTTAGAAAGCGTGTTTTAGAGTTGGGCAAGTGCTGAAATTGAGTTGGGTATTGTGACCAGCGTTAAAGATGCGATCACATTGGTGGACCGATCAGTGGTTGACGGATTGACGATGCGGTCCAATCATCTTGGGGAGAGCGGTCGAACCAGTGGCTGCGACCAGAGAATAGTGAGAGATGTTTTTGGGTGGTTTGAGTGTGTGCACAACATGGGTACCATTGGTTGGTTGTGTTGTATTTTGTAATGCATTGTTTTGACTAATATGAGTCAAGTGCATTGAATTTGTACTCGTGATGATTTTTTGGTCTTTGGATGTGCGTGTGGCTTGGAGAACATTGGCGGTCAGTGGCAAAGGGCCGGTACTAGACAGTAGAGTTGAGATCCGTGTGGTCAGATAAGTCTAGGTGGGGCTACATGGTTCACGTGGTGATCATTTGGGCTTATTTTTGGTGGCTCATGGCTAAAAAGCACTGTAGCTAACTTAAAAACATTGTAGCTGACAGAGGCTTATTTAACATAATTAAATTTAAAAAAATTAAAAAATATAAAAAATATGTTAGCCCATCACAGACAACGCAAACGAATACGGGAAAAAAGAACGGGCAAAAAAACTCAAAAAAAGCCAAAAGTTTAGAAAAAGACGAATTTATGAATAGTAAAAAATAAGCCAGAAGTCAGAAGCTGAAACCGAAACGATCACAGCCTCAAATGGAAAGCCCATAGAAGACAAGAATTATGAAGAGACGAGTTTGTGCATGTGGTGCGCCGAGCGACAAGACCGATGCATGTAGAGACGGTCGGAGGAGATTGAATACATGAATATGTAACGACTAGTCATTGGACACTACGGGCTACGTATTAAAGTATACAGAGATACTTTGATGTAAAGGTAAAGACATAGTTAAGGAAATGTGTCTGTAAACTTTGTCAATAGTATTTTGTTAGTTGGCCAAATACTGGTTTAATATTTTGATCAAAATCACAAAGTGAAAAGACACAAAAGAGAGTTTGTTTGGGTAAGAAGAGCCAGGATTGCTAAGTGGGTCAATCACCCTCTATCCGATTACTCATTTGGTACTAGACAGTTAAGATAGTTTATTCTTTTCCCTGAGGAAATGGACAGATTAAGCTAGCCCGCGTGGGCAGCAGCATTCAAATGCGTTTTTGCAGTAGCCTCCATGGGCCCACGTGGCTTGGCAGGTACGGTTGCACATGTCCGAGTCGCATCCTGGCACAGGGACGCACACCTCCTCGTCCATTTCGTCTACATCTAAAACAATGAACAATGCAATTTTCTACTGATGATTAGATCCAACATCAACATAGATTGTAAATGATCGAACATTGTATGATCATTAAGATGTGATGGAAAACAATAGATAGAGGATATAAGAGCGAGTACCGTGAACTTGGGCACGAGAGGGTGAGAAAACAGTAGCCATGACCATAAGAGCAGCAGCCAAGAACACGACCTTCTTGATCATAAGCGCCATCGAGAGGGAAGCTATTTTGATCTGATCGATGTGTGTTGCCGTGCAGGAGTTTATATAGAGGAGCCATTCTTATTAATAGCCTTTTATTCTCTCATGCATGCATTAATTGCTATGCTTTCACCCTCAGTGAAATTAATACTCTCCTTTTAATATCACATCTCAAACTTAAAGCGTATACATATCTTTTGGATTGATTGCGTGTTACTAGCTGTTAACTTTTGATATCCTCCTCCTCCTCAAAAATTTCAAATTTTTTTTTGAATTTTTAAGTGAATTTTTGAAAACTTTCCCTTTTCGAAAATTCCCAGCGGAATGCACTTTCCCTTTTCGGCATTTCCGCCTTCCTTTCTCCTTGACGCCCTTCCCTCTTTTTCCGTTTCCTTCTCCCGCTGGAGCCTCTTTCCCCTCCCGCTTTCTCCCTGCGCCGGCGCTCGCCCACGCACGCGGTCCTCTGCCGCGCGCTGTGCCACTCCGGCTCGCCGTCGCCGGCCGTCCCCGACAACGCCCCTCTACCATCCGGACCCACCTACCAGTCCCTCCTTCTCCTCCTCCGGGCGTTGCGTCGCCGCCCGTCACTGTCATCCACCTGCTCCTGCATGGCTGTCGCGCGCGTATTCACTCGCTCGCGTCACCCTATCACTTCCCCGTCGCTCGGACAACCTCCCCCGTCACTTCGGCTGTCCGCCCACGCCGCGCCCCATCCCCTCTCCCCCTCTTTTTCTCCCGCTCCGCCCGAGCTCCTCTGCACTCCACTCCAGTGGTGCCCTTCTTTGCCGCCAAGGACCTTCACCGTCACTAGGGAGCGGCAGGGGCGGACCCAGGGCCCGGCGACCCTGGGCCCCTGCCCGGGCTCATCTTTTAATGTGCACCGTATTTTTAAAGATCGTCAAACAAAATTAGCTACAGCATTCTTACACTAGAACTCAATTCATGTAGTTGTATTCTCTTGCTAACTAAATTAGCTACAGCATTAACGGATCTGTTCCACCGCAACGCATCCCGTCCGCCCGCCATCCTTTAAAATCTCTAGGCGGTGAAGCCTAATAAATGAGAGACCAAGCTCTGATATCACTTGTAAGATCGAGGAGGCCAACTAGAGGGGCCAGAATAGTCATTTTTAAAGATTTCAATTAAATTCTATTTAAACTATTTGGCTAAAACCAAGTATATAATACGGAATCTTAAATTAATTTGGTTTAACACAAATAAAGCCTAAATCAATTCGAAAAAATCGGCCTGAAAGTGTAATCCTTGCCACTTGGTATCAAACAATTTCCTCAATTGCCACCCATCGGCCTTCACGGTGTTTCTCCTCGAAGCAAGTACTTAAACATTGGAAAAAAATGTACATTGGTAAAACAAGAGTATTAAGGTTAACTAATTTGAACATTGGAAAAAAAAATGGAGAGTAAAAAAGGGTCGTTAATTCCTACGTGCGTGGCATGTTGAGAAGCTAGTAGATATGATCACAAGAGCCATGTAAACGACGGCCATGGAGTACACGATCATCGTCGCATTGCTCTCGACGAGTGCCACGAGGAGAAGCGACCCTGTCCTTTTTTTTGTTTCAATGTGCAGGTGTTCGCATATATAGAGGCACAATCAAATTTTAGGATTGATTCTTGCATTTATGTTCTCTCCTACATTAATGTTTGATATCATAATGCTAAGATTTGATAACGTGTTAGGCAAACAAATGATATCAGATTTTTCGCCTTCATGTATACTAAATTTTTCTCCTTCTTCCTTGAGTTCATGAGGTAGTTAGTAGAATCAAAGTTAAATGGTATGTGTCATGGACTCATGGTTAGTTCAATCTTACATGGATATGACCGGCCGAGTCCTATAGGATATTTTCAATTGAAATAGGTTTTCATCGGTAGACAGGCATACATGCATGGCTCGCGTCGGACCGCGGCCGTCCACGGCGTGCGTCGTCGAGATCGACTTTATTTTATCACTTCACACAGCGAACATGCATGCATGCATACATAAATAAATGTTGGCATCTCGTCTTAACAATTTATTGATCATCAAGCAATTAAAGCAAGAATTAATAGCCTCATCAAACAATTATTTCTCTTGTTTTTTTTCTGCGAGCACCGCTCGATAATTTCTTATGCATGCGATGTGAAGCAGGCAGATCTAGCTACGCTACGCTGTGTGGCTGCAGCAGCAGTAGGCAGAGTTGCCGTCTTGTTTGCAGTGGGCGCCGGTCGGATCGAGGTTGGAGCGCAGGCAGGTAGCCTCGCACCTCAGCAGGCCACAGTAGAAGTCCTCCACACACGTCTCTATCAGCACTCTTCTTCGCGTCTCTACTCCATCTACGCATTGCACAAATTAAAGCAAATTATACAGTGAAAACATGAACGGCCGGTATGTGTGTATGCGTGATTAGCTAGCTAGCTACTATATATATATATATACCTGCTGTTGCTGCTTGGCACGGCGAGAAAGTAGCAGACACGACCAGAAGAGCCACGAGCAGCATGACTGCCATGGAGCAGTGCACGGCGACTCTCCTATCGTTGACGAGCGCCATCAGAGAGACAGCTACTAGAAGTGCTTTGGCTTGTGTTACTCTGGATAGCTACCTAATTGTTCTCGCTAATCGATCTGCTATTTTCAGTACGTACCCAATTGCCCGTGTATAATGCTAGCTTATATACACAGCTAGGCATGCAGCACGAGGCTGAAGCTAATCTGATTTGCTAGAGAGTTAATTCTCGCCATTCTATCCTCCACTGCATCTAACGTTTTCCTTTCTTTCGATTAATTGACATGCAGGCCTTGGTTTAACCCATATCTTGACTAGCCAAGAATGAACTCTCTCTATTTCTATTCTCCACTGCTAATTTTTTTTATTGTTAATTGGAAACTCATTCCCGATCCATTGCTAGCTTTGCTATGTATATCTGTATCTCATCTTTGGATGCCATTCATTGGCTGCTAATTTTCATGTATCCATATCTCATTTTTGGATGCCATTCATTGGCTGCTAATTTTCTTGTACCAATTAATCATTGTCTTCGGCTTCAACGCGCATTCTCACTGTCATGCTCCACTGTGGCCCATGCCATTTCCAACGAGCTTTTCCCTCGACGCACGTGTCACTATGTACCATTTTGTTTGATCTCTCAAATCCCTTAACCAATTTCTTCGTTCGTGTAGTGTAGCGCCAGATCCAGGCCTTCTTCACCAACCCCCATGCATACGTGCAGAGCTATTAGTACACACAAATCGGTCATGTACTCAAAAAACGGTTTTGCTATTTTACAGTCGACTGAAAAAAATTTATCTCTCAGTTATCTAAAGTTATACTCTCATTCATCTAAATTGTAGTGTACTAATTCACCTCCTCCTAAAATTGCACTCTCATTAACCTAAATTTACAGTATAAAAAAGTGATTAAAGATAAAGAAAAAAAACAGTCGCCTCTACAAATATGTTGTATGCTTGTAAATAGTAATTATTGCCTTGTGCACGGCAGGATGGGAAAAGCATAGCTGCCATGGCTACAAGAGCCGCCAGGAAAAGAGCCCTGCTGGTGTCCTTCCTGAGAAGAAGCGCCATGATCGAGCCCTTAATTCTCTTGTGTTTCAAACTCTTGTTGATCTTATCTGGTTCAGCTGAAGTTCGATTCTTGGGTGAAGTATTCAATCACTTGAGTTGGATACAATGATCAGCAATCTTTGCTAGACTTGTGCACTGTGCCTTCTGTGCACTGTGCACTTCGAAGGGAGACACAGGTATTGTACGCTGAAGCATACTACTCATCACGTATTATACAAAATACAATGTAGTGTGCATATATTTATACAATAGCTAACGTCACAATGGGTATTTGTATCTGTACAATGTATTGTACCCATGTGAAGTGTAGAGAGGAGAGGTGTGTACACGACGGATGTACCGTGCATCTTAACCAGCGATGATGACTGGCACCGTGGTGCACACCTGGCCAGAGGAGTACATGGCGGCGGTGGAGTACATCATGATGGCGGTAGCGGAGGAGTACATGGCATCGGAGCTGAGAAAGAAATACAGAGGAGGAGCACATCGAGGCAGAGGAGGTGCTCCGGTGAGATGACCCGGTGTAGGAGGCAGCGGAGCAGGTACACATCGGGGAACATCGGCAAGGAAGAAGATGTGTATATCAACAGTAGAGGGGAACATTGATCTTGAGGTGTACCTCAATAGAGCTGAGGAATAACAGTTAAGTGTAGAGAAAGGATGTGTACACGGCGATTGTACCGTGCACCTTAACCAGCGATGATGACGGCCACTATGGTGCACACCCTACCCAGAGGAGCACATGGTGGCGGTGAAGTACATGATGGCGACGGCGACGGAGGAGTACATGACATTGGAGCTGAGGAATAAATAATGAGGAGGAGCACGTCGAGGCAGAGAAGAGGTGCACTAGTGAGATAACCCGGTGAAGGAGGCAGTAGAGCAGGTACACATCAGAGAACATCAGCAAGGAAGAAGATGTGTACCTCAACGGTAGAGGGGAATGATGATCTTGATGTTTACCTCGACAGAGCTGAGGAAAAAGGGTAAAGTGTAGAGAGGGGAGATGTACATGGTGGTTGTACTATGCACCTTAACCAACGACGATGACAGCCATTGTGGTGCAACCTGGCCCAAAGGAAGAAGATGTGTACCTCAACGGTAGAGGGGAATGATGATCTTGATGTTTACCTCGACAGAGCTAAGGAAAAAGGGTAAAGTGTAGAGAGGGGAGATGTACACGATGGTTGTACTATGCACCTTAACCAACGACGATGACAGCCATTGTGGTGCAACCTGGCCCAAAGGAGTACATTGCGGCGGTGGAGTACATGATGGTAGTGACGAAGGAGGAGGAGTACATGGCATTGGAGCTAAGGAAGAAATACGAATGAGGAGCACATTGAGGCAAAGAAGAGGTGCACCAGCAAGGAAACCCGATGCAGGAGGCAGCGGAGCAGGTCCACGTAATACGAATGAGGAGCACATTGAGGCAAAGAAGAGGTGCACCAGCAAGGAAACCCGATGCAGGAGGCAGCGGAGCAGGTCCACGTCGACAAGGAAAAAGATATGTACCTCAATGGTGGAGGGGAACGACGATTTTGAGGTGTACCTCGACGAAGCTGAGGAAGAAGGGTGCACAGATTAGGCGATGGTAGCCATGGATGACGATCTTAAGGTGTACATCGTCGGAGTTGAGGAAGAAGGGCAACATAGGTGTGCTCGATGACACCAGATCCATCGGCTGTGGCCTCCGGAATGCCGGATCCGATGGCAGGGGCCTCCGGGGCGTCGAGGATGGTAGTGCATGAGTGGTGCACATGGACGTCACCGAGGGCGGTGCACCTTAAAACGGGGCGAGATTTGGAGCGGTGGGGACAGTGAGCGAGAAGAGTGGTAGTGGAGTGGGAGGGAAGAGAATGACAGATGGGCCCACGGGTCAGAGGCAGCGCAAGCGAATAAAAGTGTGGACTTGCTCCGTTGCTCGTGGTTTTGTGCGTGGCGCTCCACACCCCCCCAAAAAAAATAAAGACATAGAAATTAAAAGTCATGGGCACAGGCCAAAAGTTTCAGTGCCCATTGAAGATCCCGTGTTATAAACGAGGCCTCGGTGTCTCAAAATCAAAAGCACTGAAACTTTGCAAAATCAAATCAAGGTGGTGATCGGTTCAGCTGAAAGCTAAAAGCTTATGGCTGAAAATACTATAGTTGGCTGAAAAAACACTGTAGCTGAGAGAGGCTTATTTAACATAATTAAATTTAAAAAAATTGAAAAATATAAAAAATATGTTAGCCCATCACAGACAACGCAAACGAATACGAGAAAAAAAGAACCGACAAAAAAGCTAAAAAAAGTCAAAAATTCAGAAAAAGACGAAATTATAAATAGTGCAAAAATAAGCTTAAGGTGGTGTTCAGTTCGGCTTATTTTTAACGGCTTATATTTGAAAACATCTTGTGGTGGTGAAAAAAACATCAGAATGATGAGGCTTATTCAACATAATTAAATTTAAAAATTGAAAATATAAAAATTTGTTAGCCCATCACGACAGTAAACGAATACGGGAAAAAAAGAACCGGCAAAAAAGCTAAAAAAAAGCCAAAAATTCATAAAAAGACAAAATTATAAATAGTGCAAAAATAAGCCAGAAGCCAAAAGCTCAAACTATATTGAACGGTGCGTCATAAGCTTAAGCCATATTGAACGCTGCCTTGAATGATGCTACTACTACTTTGCAGTTCATCTGTTTGCTGTACCTTCCAGCCGTGTGGTCTTTGATCACCACCTTCTAGTGAGCTCTGCGCTCATACAAACAAAGCTCAAATAAAGGTGCCTTCCAACTTCCATTAACGTGTGTTCAAGATAAAAACGTCAACGGCATTTAATGTATCGCCAGGAACAGCTTAACGAGGATCACTCGTTACAACCACCATTCTGCGAGCATGGTGCCTTGAGAATGCAACATCGGTGCAGCAACGTGCTGCAGCGATAATCTCAGGACATTTCTATTATATGAAGAGAAAAAAAGAGGGGGGGACGGAACTTATATAAAAAATGTACAGATTCTCAGCAGGTTACGGTTGCAATAGACCCTCAGCACAACAAGACCACACAAGACCACCTGTCATCTCCAGTCCAGAGACCAACGAAAATGCAGCAAAATCCGTCTTCCCAGGTAGAGAGTCCTTGAAACTACCAGGAGTCAACCTGTTCGGCAGGAAACCCATTCTCCGTGATACATCGGATTAAAAAAAAAGAAAAGAAAAAAAGGCACTGCTCTAGTGATTAATCTCATTATACATCAGGGGCTTCCTTTGGAACTGCTGGACCTGGGAATGCTTCAGCTGTAGAAAAAGTTGGTGGTATTGCAATATCGGCAGTCCCTTGGAAAGGTTGGTTAGCCTGTGCGCTGCCAACATTGCCATCGTTCCCACCCATGAACGGCCTACCCTCCTGGACCAGGCCACCAGGTGACATTGCAGACGTATCGGCTACTGATTGTCCAGGTACGAGTGCAGAAACAGGAGGTACTGAGCCAGGTACAGGTACAGGCCCAGGGCCGGTTAAATCAGGTCCTGCTCCAGTCGCAGGTGGCAGCACATCAAAGCCAGATCTTCGCCGGGGCCTGCATTCCAATGCTGCACCCTGGTTGTGGCTTCTGCTCCTGCTGCGACTCCGGCTGCGGCTGCGCGTCCAGCTCCTACTGCGGCTCCTGCTGCGTGACCAGCTCCTGCTACAGCTTCTGCTCCTACTACTTAGGCTCCTACTATCACTCCTTCTGTCATAGCGTCGCGAGCGGCCTCTTTCTGGGCTACGGCTGTAGCTCCGGTCCCGACCCTTGTCACCAAATCCTCGACGGCCATCATATCTTCCCCGCCCATCTGAGATGAACCGATCATGTGGGCCTCGGTCAGAACGTCCGCGCCCTCCAAATCCACGCCCCCTCCCACCACGTCCACCGGAGAAATCACCCCGACCTCGTCCACCAAAACCAGAAAAATCACCCCTGCCACGTCCACCAAAACCAGTAGTATCACCCCTGCCACCACGACCACCAAAGCCGCCAGGACTTGCTCCACCTCTCCCACCAAAACTACCAGGTCCACGGCCCCCTCTCCCACCAAAGGCACTAGACCCAGGACCCTCCCATCCACCAAACCCACCAGGGCCCTTCCGTCCACCAAACCCACCAGGGCTGTCCCGACCACCAAAGCCTCCAGGGCCATCCCTAACTCCACCATAACTACCAGGGCCACCAACAGCAGGTTCGAAACGACTACCACCCTCAGGCCCATCCCAACGGCTCATCCCACCAGTCTGGTTTCTTGGAGCCCCAGGTGCACCCCGTGCAGCCATCTCTTGCAGCTGTGGAGGGACATGCTGATTAGCACCTTCCAAGACTTTCACCAAATCACCAGCATATTTCCAATCTTGTTCGGAGAAGAAAGTGTATGAGATTCCAGTGGCCCCAGCCCTTCCTGTACGCCCTATGCGATGCACATAGTCCTCGATCCCAGATGGAAAGTCATAATTGATCACCACTCTGAAGAAACACATTATGCAGTAACCCAGTGTCAGCAGTGACAATGAGCAACAGAAGGACAATAAAAAAACAAGCATATCATAAAGCACTTATAAGTGCCATGTGAGACAATATCAAAAGCAAGCATATCACCTGATGTCTTTGATGTCAAGTCCACGTGCAGCAACATCTGTGGCGACCAATATTGGAGCCCTGCCAGTCCGAAACTGATTAAGAACATGATCCCTTTCAGCCTGCGATTTATCGCCGTGAATACTTGCTGCACCAAAACTACGACCAATGCCGCGAGCAAGCTGGTCACACATTTTCTTGGTTGAGCAGAATATGATGATCTTTGAGCCCCTTTCTTGAGCTATAAGAATCTGCTCCAAGCGCCGCTGCTTGTCCATTGGCAGGACCACCTCTACATACTGCATCCATACACAGGGGGTAACCTTAGAAATGGATCATCCAGAAGAAATGGCCAAATAATACGACAGATCAACGGCGTCATATTGAATTAGGTGCTCAAGAATTCAATTTCCAGACAGTTTAAACATTATTAGAACCCTGAACAACAATCAGCAGTTGCCACCTTAAGAGGCAAGACCTAGAGCACCCTAAATGAAGGCAAACAAACAAATGTATGCATACGACCGTATGAATACCTGTGTGATCGATTTGTTGGCAACAAGTTCATCAATGCTACCAATATTGACCTGCACAGGATCTCTCAGTAAATCCCCAGCTATTTTTGTAACCTCCTTTGGCCAAGTGGCAGTGTACATCAGAGTCTGTCTATTATGAGGAATCTCATCCACAATCTTCCGTATCTGTGGCTCAAAACCCATGTCTAACATACGGTCAGCTTCATCAAGCACAAGTAATGAAACTTGATGGAGGCTAATCTTCTTCATCTCCAGAATATCATTAAGACGTCCAGGTGTTGCTACCACAATATCTGCTCCGCGCTCAAGTTCTCTTAGCTGAGGGCCCTTTGAAGCTCCACCATATAGGCACTGGGAAAATAAATCAATAATGAATATCAATTGAAGGACTGTGATATGTTAGTGACAGAGCACGACAAATACAGCAATTTTTTCTACAAGGCAAATCGATAACAAAATTATTATTTGGTGCACAGGTTCATGCAAGGCCACTCCAAGAACGAGTTGGTTTCTATAGTTAACATTGGATTGTTTTGGCATCCAGACTCGATTCTTTTGTTGAGAACCAGACTTGATTCCAAGCATTCAACTAACAGCAAACTTTCTGGAGAACCAGACTAGAGTCTACAGATGTATTTAACAATTATGCATTATCCTACAAGACAAAAGTTGTAATGTAATTGCCATTATTATGATCAGCAGCCATCCAGTGTGTTCAAGACAAACAAAAGCATATGCGGAACAGGTCATAACTTACTGTGCAGGATACTCCAGATGATCGGCCAAACTTGACTGCTTCATCCTGTATTTGTGAAGCAAGCTCACGAGTAGGGGCCAAAACCAACACAGTAGGGCCCAACATTGGATTGTTTTGGCATCTCCTCAGATGTATAAAAGCAGGAATAAGGTACCCTAGTGTCTTCCCTGATCCTGTCTTGGCAATAGCCACTATGTCCCGGTTTTGCAGTGCAACAGGCCATGTTTGAGCTTGAATTGGAGTGGGGTTTAAGAATCCAGCTGCATGGATCTGAAATGAAAAAATAAATAAATAAGAATCAAAAGCACATGCGCATCTGCAGAGAATTATAGGCAGTCGGTGCCAAGTAAAGAAAAGATATCTATAATGAGAAAAATGCCAAATGCTATCCTAAGTGAATATGGCTGCTTACTTAAGCAACTCAAGGCATGAAGAAGGGGCTCTTTGTAGATTCACAGTGGCAGAGACAAGAAGCAGGAAACCTCAGCCACATTTTATAATCTGAAAGAACATCAATCCTTCCAATACTTGTCAGCAGAAAATAGCCCCAAGTATGTCACTATACTACTATAGTGCCCAGAAGATGGGCACTAGTTAAACTATGGTATCCATCATCAAAGCACATGACATGTGCTACAACAATGAGCAGTACCATGTGCTGTGTTTACTACCTAAAAAGCTAATTTTGACTTCTAAGAAATGTTTTTATGGCCCATGCTCACAAGAATTTCTAGATGAAGAAATATAAGAGACAACAATTTTACTAATGCATCCACCAGTAGCAAAGTGCAACTCAACAAAACATACCTCTCTCAGGATCTCTGGAGGGAATCCAGTAGCATCAAATGTCATAAACGGAGGAGGAACATTCTCACCCTGAATATTTTTAAGAAACAGGATAGCCTGTGACAAAGCTTTACAGGAAATGAAAAACAGAACATGAAACATTGGTAGACCAGTTCAACTAGAAAAATCAACAGGTGACAGCAGAAGTGTAGAACATGCACTTGTAAACCCCAAGAGGGATTTTAAGCTCCTCGTTCTGTCAAATTTACTGAGCTGTACATAAGGCAACAGATCACACTAAAATTATTTACAACTGTAGATCATGGGTTATAAATACAAAGAAGTCCAGCAAACAATGCATCATTTGGGCTTGTGGTATTTCAAAAAGATTGTCTCTACGTATAACAGATTAGAAAATTTAAATAGGATTGTAGAAATATTTCCCTCTCATGTTTTCTGTATTGGCATTAATATTGCTGCGATTAATCGGAGATGTATGCAAATGTCAGTTTTTTGTATGCTACAAAAACAATATAATTCTTGTCTTGTAATGTTAGACATTAAACAGAACCTCCAAAACGCTAACATGTGGCTGAATTATTAAAAGACCTGTTGCCCACATTAGGAACAGCATGCTAAAAATCTTTAAGAAGCCACAGTAGAAAGCGAAACAGTATTATCATCATCCGGAGAATATTTTAAGCTGTGAACTGTGTTTCAGTTTTTTTTAACAGAATATAGCCATGCAATTGACTCATTACCACTGCAGTGACTTCATGGTGTTGACGATATTCATCAGCTGAAGAGATGCTCGGGAAATCCAAGGGAGCAAACATTCTAGATGGTGGCCTCATTGTAGCTCCACTAGGAAATGGACCATGGTTATGCAGGTTTGGCACTGAATGTGGAGGTGCCATGTTATAACCACCAAAATTATCTGGCTGAGGATAAGCTGGGCCATTCCTCATATCCTGCTGTACAAGATTATGAACTCGCCAACTTCAGAAATTGAGGGAAATGTGGAGAAAATTGATAGAAAGAATTGAAGCCATAAGGGCTGTAATTTGAAGTATACAACATACATCATTATCAGGCCTTTTTATGTTTCTTTCCATAGGAGTTTTCAATATCAATCATAACATTCCGATGGGAAAATTCATTTTCATGAGAACTGACAAGTGATACCACAGCAGGGAACTTTATAATTTACTAGTGTGATATGACCTTTTATTTAAGTAGTAAAAAACACGGGCTATTGACTTCGTAAGAATTAACAGTGCTGTATGAAATAATATTACCAGGAGGTTTTGTGAAGGTGGGAGAGCAGCAAGCTTTGGCTGGTGCTGGAGAGCATTTGTTCCATCAAACCTGCCAGTAGAGTGAAGGTCATTTCTTTCAAAGTGATCCTCACTATTGCCCATCTTGAAACCCATTGGAGGTCGAACTGGTGAAGGAACAATATGATTTGGAACTGCATGGCTGCTAGCCGGTTGCTGTCGGTAGTTTGTATCCACTCCACCTTGATGCATTTGAGCAGGTGAGCTCAAAAAACTCATGTTATTAGTCTCACCTGGAGAAGATCCACCAAGATGATGCTTTCCAGGATATGATGGCCCTCCGACTCCAGGAATATTTAGCTGATTATGGGCTCCAGGAAGTTGATGATTAGAAGGTAACTGCTGGTTTGAAAGAGGAGCTTGGCCACGCTGCTGACTGAGTGGTAATGAAAAGCCAGTCTGCTTTCCTTCATGACCTCCCACCTCGTCAACCTTCAACTCAGAACTTTGTTGCCCATGTGACACTTGGCTCAGCTGGGCACCTACATGGCCACGATGCTGCTGTTTTCCATGCTGATGAGTGAACTGAAAGCCATGCTGGAGTTGGCCCTGTTGAGAGGGCATTCGAAGTCCTTGAGACTGTGAAGCTTGCAGCACTTGTGAAGCCTGGGAAGGTTGATGAAAGCTCGGTGATTGCTGTGGATGTTGCACTTGACTCTGAGGGATCCTCATTCCCTGCGGCTGCTGACCTTGATTGTAAGCAGCATGTGGCATTTGTGGCTGCTGGCCTTGATTGTAGGGAGCTTGCGGCATCGGCGGCTGCTGACCATGATTGTAGGTACCTTGTGGCACTGGTGGCTGCTGACCTTGATTGTAGGCAGCTTGTGGGATCGGAGGCTGCTGACCTTGATTATAGGCAGTTTGCGGCATTTGTGGCTGCTGGCCTACCTGATATGAATATTGCGGGCCCTGCTGCTGCTGCTGGGGTTGCATATAAGGACCATGCTGGTATGGCATTGACTGTGGATGTGCGTTGGGGTAGTGAGGAGCTGGTGGCTGCTGTGACACCTGCTGGTTTGGCATCTGCTGCTGCTGATATGGCCCCTGTTGTGCTTGCTGAAATGGAGCTTGATGCTGAGCTACATGCTGAAATAGCGGTTGCTGACCCGGCTGTTGGGGCTGCTGCTGCCCAAGCTGGCTAACCTGAGGATATACCGTCTGACCGGGACGTTCCTGCTGCGACACCTGCCCAACTTGGCCTAACTGCATGCTAGGCTGTGCAAAAGCCCCTGGTGCTGATGCTGGCATGGGTGTAGAGGTGGTTGGAGGAGGACCGACAGGCAAGGGAGGTGCAGCTGCCGCAGGCTTCTCGTACTGGGTCACATTTGTATCAGGATTCCAATAGTAGAGCGTTGAGCCATCGATTAGTCCTTTCCATGGGGCAGGGAGCGTTGGGTCATCAGGAGCAAATCGCGGACCCGATGAATCTGCGGCAGCCTCTGCAGCCGCCATGACCAACAACAAGAGTCTTCTTGCCTAGTATTCCTAATGCCTCTCTTCGTATGCCGCGACCATTACGCGACTGTCCTGCAAGCAGGTAAAAGATTCTACTTCTTTAATTATCACCTTGCTCGAAACCATAGCACTTCACAAAGATTTCTTGTCTGCGCTACCAAACAAATCCATGGAATCTGAATCGACATGCAGCAGAACTGCAACCAACCCTACACCCGAGTCCGAGCTAAAGCCCCACCCTAATCGCAACCGCACCACACCAACGATCAATCCCCACAAAAACATCAAATCCAATCTTGGGGAGTATCCAAAAACAACTACCGGTAACCCCCCGAGAAAAAGATGAAAAAAATAAAAAGCTCGAGAGAATCTAGCAAGGAAATCGGCGGGCAGGGGAGGGAGCCCAAGATTACCAGATTGAGAGGAGGAATGGACGGGTCGGGAGCGAGACGACGCCTCCCTCTTCTCCTCCGGGAGAGAAGAGAGAGAGAGAGATTTGAGAAAACCCTAGCAGCCAGCCACCAGCTTTCTTTCTGTAGTGCCCCCGGATTTCTTCTTCCTTTTGAGACGAACCCTTTTTCACTTTAGACCTTTCTTTTTATGATATATGTCCAGTCGCTTGCCAACATAAGCGCGCGGCCCCTGCGGATTTGCCCGACTGCCAACCAGAGCCGTCGTACTTCGTCGATACCGTATCACCACGTATTGATACGTATCACCATATCGAATACATAGAGCACGGGTATGGTATTTCGACGATGTATCGGGGCTTCATAGCCAGACTCTATCCCAGCACGTTTGTGCACATACTATTCACCTTCTTCGCCGCCTTCCATCACCTGTTGACCGTCGATGGATCGCATTCAACAAGCTCGTACTCCACCTCGGTCGCCGATGAGCTTCGACGGTCGGACACGTCGCTGTGACTCGACGAAGCGCCAGCGATGGTGCGATGAGAATGCTAATCGCCGCCACGGGCCATTCACCGAAAACGTAGGGCGACGGCGGTGACGCGTTTGTAGGCAGTGCAACGACGGCACAGTCAAAGGAGCAACGGTAGCGGGGGCGACTGCTATAGAACAAATCGTGGGCGAGGCTACTAATCGACGCACACAACACAAACAAGGACAACACTTGGGCGCGATGTTTCGCCAAGGGCACCGGGCTTTAAAGGCAAAACGTCTTTTTTGGGCGTCCCTTCGGAAATCACGCCACAAGACAAGACGGCGCACGACACGCCAACCACAAATGGACACGTGTCCCCTGATACAACATATATTCAGCCTGCTGTTGTAGGGATGGCCTCTACTGGCATCTATTCAGCCTGCTGGACCAAGAGGCCCCAATAAGACATGTAAAAGATATGTGTATCCTTGAAATAGTACCCTGTGGTAGGGGTATTATTGTAATAAGGTCTTATGGCTATATATATATATACTTTCTTGGGTTAATAAGGAAGGGGAGATAGTTCATTTCTCATACTCACTATAGTAGTCTCCTCTTTTACTGTTTGGCCTATAGCCACAACAGTTGCTTTGTGGCCAGCTATCAGTTCTTGCAAAACATCTTGAAGAGGTTTTACCTGGAATATATCCTTATACTGAGAAATGGTACACTCTTGCTCTTTGCTATTATGCAGTTGGTCAGAAAGAAGCAGCACTGAATTTTTTAAGGAAGTCTTTAAGTAAGCATGAAATCCCAAATGATATAATGGCCTTGCTATTAGCTGCTAAGATATGCGGTGAGGAGTGCCATCAGATGCGGTGAGGAGTGCATCTGAGGGTGTCGAATATTCAAGAAGAGGACTCACAAATGCTGAATCATCAGATGCTCATTTGAAGAGTGTGAGCCTCCATTTCTTGGGGAGTTGTCTGGGTAAGAAGTCTAAGATTGTTTCATCGGATCACCAAAGATCTCTCTTGCAGACAGAAACTTTGAAGTCACTTACGGAGTCAACTGCTCTTGACGGCCACAATACGGACCTAATATTTGACATGGGAGTTGAATATGCTGAGCAGCGGAACATGAATGCTGCCCTGAGATCTATTTCCAAAGGTTGGAGGTTGCTATCGTTGGTTCTTTCTGCACAGCAGAGATACGTGGAAGCAGAAGTAGCAGCTGATGCTGCACTAGATGAGACTGCATAGTGGGATCAAGGGTCATTACTTAGAATAAAGGCTAAGTTGAAGGTTGCTCAATCTTCACCCATGGAAGCAGTGGAAGCATACCGTGCCCTTCTTGCTCTTGTTCAAGCCCAAAAGAATTCCTCTGGATCTTGCAAGAATGATGCAGAGGTTTGTTTCCTGACACCATGCACAAAAGTACCATTTAGATTAGTGTAACCTACTCACCTTTTAGTGTGAAGTGATCAAAAGTATAAAACCTTTGTTTTATGAACCATCTAGTATATCTCAATTTGCTTGGTTCTAATAGAAGTAGAGGCGTTTTAGATGATGTCTATACAACACATATGATTAGCCTTTTGCAATAGCTTGACATGGGTTTACATTTTTATGCTATACAAAATTTCACCCAAGAGAGATGGTGCTCTTCTAACATTAAACTGCTTTTAGGTTACTTCCAACTATTCAAGTGGGCTAACTCTATTTTTCTGATGGTTGTGCCAGGAACTACCATAATTTTTATCTCTTAATTTTTTGGTAGTTTCCACATTCACTCTTCACTTGCTGTCCTTCAGGGAGAGGATGATAGTGTTAGCGAGTTTGGAAGCTGGCAAGGTCTTGCGAATCTGTATTCCAGTCTCTCACACTGGAGAGATGCTGAGATATGTTTGCAGAAGCCTAGAGCCCTGAAATCATACTCTGCTGCAACACTGCACGCAGAAGGTGAGGCAAACTTCATCACTACTCTCATGCTATTTAATCCATGGAGTAAGCTAGTTACCTATTTTGCAGTGGCATCATATAAATAAATATAAACGCTTGACTACTTTCAAAATGTGAACTGCACAACTGACCTCATTTGCAACTAACATCTACTACATTACTATCCAAATTGCCGTAGAATTTAAATTTAGTGTTTGGAAATCAGATGTCATTTTCCTTGTGGAGCTTAACCAAGCCTCTGACCCCAAAACTCCTGCCTCTGCTTTTATCCCCCTGGCCATAAGAATTTTGGAAAAGGGTGGTGGTCTGCAGTACGTTGCTCCCAGGTAACCAGTGCATTATCCACAACTTGATTATCTTCAGCAGGTTATGAATTTTATTAACTTGTTGAATAATATTGTGGAGCAACCAACACTGTTCTGCATTCAAGTATAGTGGAAAAATTGGCTATAATTTTCTCAAATTGTAGCAGAGTTGATATAGCTTAGTGTGGAAGATCCTAATCCCTAAAACGCCTGGTTTACAAACAGGCAAATACCGGTCATAACTGATGACAGCGGTTATTTGGGGTAACTGAAAATTTTCAAATGCTACAGCTCACCAGTCACCACTATCAACACTCCCTATTGTACCAACCTAAACTTCTGATCACCATTCCATCACCTAGACCTAAGTAGCTTGACCTTAAACTCCTTGAATGTCCTACGGTGATTATAGGGGAAGTATTGCACTTGTGACTAATAGTTACCTGTTCGAAGAATAGCTTTGTGGTAAAGTAGGCTTCATCTTGCTTTTCTGTAGTTGTAAGCATGGAATTTTAAAGTTGGCAGGTAGTACATCCTTCCTAAACCTGAACCTTCACCATTTTTATGATTTTTTTGAGGTCAAATTTCTATAAAATATTGAGACATGAAAATTCTCTCCATTTCGCCGTGTGCAAAGTTGAAAGCTAATCCCTGGATGCCATTCCAGGTTACATGCATGAGGCACGTCAGTAGACCAAGGATGCGCTGGCTGCCTATGTCAACGCATTCTCAACTGAGCTGGAGCATGTACCCATCCAATGTGGCCATCGGTTTTGCTTGTTCTTGAGCTAGATTTGTCATTTCGGGTTTGTAAGAGTTCTAGTCCAATATCTTGCTGAAATTACCTTTCTAGGACATGTGAGAATGCCTTAGATTCTTATGAGTAAGTAGTAATTTGAATTTTAGGGATTTTGATGTTCTTGTGAATTAGATTCAATTCTCTTCAATTTGGTGAACTCAAACCTATGAACCTTATAATTCTTGATTGGTTTAGGTTCATATTAACTTGAACAAATCTTATGCAAAACATAAAAGTGTTTAGACGAGAATTGGACAATTTATTGAGATTTAAGCTTTTGACCCGAGAAGTTTTTAGGTCTAGAAACAGGGGACCAGTTGGACCGGTCCCAAACCTACGGTCAGACTGGCCCCGCAATGGCAATTCGACCTGGCCCTGTGCAGGAGGCTGCTGATTTTGTTGGCTATTGTTTCTAGTTTTGTTTTGCTTAGCCTAGTTGATGTGATCTAAATTTGGTGACTATCATAGTCATTCGAATAAAAATTTTGAATACCTTAGAAGAAAAATACTTTAGGAATCATTCTCCCTCTCTAATTGTCAGCATCGGTCCTAGCTTTGAGCATTGAAGGTTTGTGATACTGTGGTCGTCGCTTTCTTGCAACTTTATCAAGGGTGTAGCTTGCAACACGTAAGGACGTACGTCATGTTAGGATAGAGAAGGCTACTGCTAAGTGAAGATAGCCAATTAACCTGTCAGTATTAATCTGAGTCTAAGTTACTGTGGATAACTGTGTACTGTTTTTATAGTAAGCACGGCCTTAGATTTTTTTTTATCTTTTCAGCCCAAATGATGTCCGCAGTATTCCTTCCTAGAAACTAGCATTTCTGTTTTACTTCAGCACTAGTGTCATATCTGCTGTCTGCACATTACAAGGCTGCCTTTTAGCTTAGTGGTTAATCAGATGTCAAAATTTAAAAGCTATAACAATTCATACCAGCATTTTCAAAAAAAAAAGTTCATACCAACTCATGACACAAGGTTCTCTAAGGTATAACTGGACAATGCTAATGCTAATTCTTGATCGTTTTTATAACCAGAGGAGCACTTAATATGATACCGTGTATGAGTCTATGAGACATAAGTACTCAAACGGGTCGAGCACGAATCAAAGCTTGAATAAATAACAAGGATCTTGGACAGAATCAGTGAACTAGAGAAAGAAGAGGCCCTGTTTGATTGCTCATATGACGTGAAGCAATGACTGTTGTTTTCTTGCTTTCTCACTCTTGGAAAGAATAAGTTCCATACTTTTCTTTCCTCCTACAACTTTTCACCTCTGATTTCACATTGGCATGGTAGAAAAGGAGCCAGTGTTTGGCTTAAGGAAGCAAAGGTGAAGGAATCTCACTTAGTGATTGCCTTTGGACCTACCTTTAGCTAAAGGATCAGGATTTGTTCTCTTAAACACATGCTTTCAGTGGAAACACTTGTCATAAGCAGCGGTGATAATCAGGGCCTACTTTGTTGAGTGGTTTGCATGGCACTTTGCTTGTGTCTCCTTTTCTCCCACTAGTTCCCCCCTTTGGGTGCAAAAAGTTCAGTAGTAGCTTGGTGGGTGGTTGGGGTAACCCTTCTATTGGTTCAGGACTAATTGGTCTTATCCATGGACCATAACCTTAAGTTTTGCTTAATAAGAGGAGAGAGTATCTTAATCAGAAGCATGATTTGCATGATGAATGCCTGCTAAGATATAGTACTCAAAGTCTGAAACTTTATATAAATATTTCTGTATTTAACTACTCTTCCTAATGTTCAGAGTGGTACTGACAGTGTAACCAAAGCCTGAATGCTACTCACCACTAGCAAGAGTGTTTTGCCATGAAGGAATGACCACTCCATACACTAGGCTTAGCTAGCCAATAATTGGTCAGGGACTTCTCATTAATTAATATGTGCGTAATATTACGCAGCAGACATTGTTTCAATGGATGTGCACTACCATAGCTTCACTTTGGCCTTGCGTGATATTTTTTTGAAAAATGAATGATGTGGATCTAACAAACCAAGAACAAATTAACTGACATTCTAGAAACTTCAGAAATTTTGCGTACTTCTGAGAACTCCCTTGTCTTAATGTTACACTACGGAATGGAAAGGTCCATTTTGTTTTGTCTTACAGGAACAATGAATATGATCTAAAATCGTCATGAAACATCAGAACTTTTGCAGATAAATTCTGATCTCTGAAGTAGGATTTCCGTTTCCATGTCATGTCCAGAGCAGGTCAAATTAACAGAGCTGTACCAGTACGTCTCTCTCTTCATGGCTCCTTTTGAACGTAAAGATCTTCTAGAAAGTTAGTTAGCATTGCATATATACAGAATAGGAGTCCACGCTACATCAAAAATATGAAGTGGTAAGCACTGTTTTGCTTTTTGACATCATGATTCTAGAACGCTAAAGCTGGGACATGCTTTCCCTGCCATTTCCTACTCTGTCCTCTCGAGAGGGAGAGCAGTCTTCACCAGCAACATCACATTCTCAAATCGAGTCAAAAGTGTCAAAGAAAGGCAATATAGAGAAGGTAGAAAAATTGGAGTTTAAAACAGGATATGAAATGCTTGTTGCATTTCTATTGTCTCCCTGCTTTCCAATGTCCCCACTTTGCAGTGAAGTTCAGTTGAAAGGTACATATGCAAAGAGATTGGTCCCTTTCTTCTCTCTGAATCTGATCAAACTTTCAGCATGCATCGCGGGTGCGTGTAGAAATCGGCAGCACACCTAATGACAAACTATACCATTGCCATCTCTTTCAGCTTCGTCTAATGACTACTTAGCATCTAAATTACTTCGGTCTGCAAAAGTTGTGTGTGCTGCTGATGGCCGTGATAGGCGGACGGATTACATACTGGATTCACGTACTTTTTATAAAATTTAAATTCTACTCAACCAAAGTGTACGCATGGTCTCTCGGTTTCTCTCTCGCACACGATGCAGGACAAAAAAAAGATATCGGTATGGGATCAAACAGCTTCGGAAATTTAATTTCAACTAAAAGGAAATAACATTGACTAGTTAGATGAAAGTTGAAACTCCAGTTATCTATTTGTAATTTGTAAACCATGGAATAGGAAACTATGGCACGTGAAGAAACATGTGTAATTCCCGGTGCTCTGAACATGCATAACGGTCTCAAACACAAGTCATTGATGCGTTGGCTACATGCTGCACTAGATGCAGGGTCAAGAGAAAAGATCAGATTAAATGGTTAATTTCCTACGTCAAAGGAGAACGGTGCACGTAACCTGCACGCCTATGGAAGGCGAGCTGAAGTTTTCCTGGCTCTCTACGTAGAAGTCCAGACAGGCTGGGATACGGACATACATCGCGTCGTTGTCTACTCGTCATACTCGTCATACACATTGCCCTTTTGCGCTTGAAATACACATTTAAATACTTTGCGTAAAATAACGTCAGCTAGTCTTTTCTTTTTCTTCTGAAACCTGTAGAATGAGTACTCCGGATGGCACCTTAGATGGAGCGAGGGAGAGAATAGAGAAATTCAGAAATTATTTTATGTTCTTTAAGTTTATTTGCAATGTACGCGTTTTCTCCTAGAACAAAAATAACAAGTGGTATCAGAGCCTAGCCAAGAATCAAGTCGCTAGAAAAATCATCTCAGCGATTCCGTTTCAGCACGCCTCGCGCGGCGCTCCTGAGGCGCACGTTGCTCGTCTTCGCGCAGCTCTCCGGGAAGAAGACACGCACGGCACGTTCTTCTGTTTTCTTGATCCAGATAAAGTCAAGCAGTAGCACCAGGCTTCCTTTCGGCTCTCGGTCGGTGCGAGGCGAAAAGAAGATACTCTCGGTGAGCATAATTTCTATGCCAAGAGGGAAAACCCCAAGCCGAGAATGAAGAAAGTGTTTCTTGCTAAAGCGCTAAGCGATGATGAATCAATAATGCTCTGATGATGAGTTGAGTCAGGGACGTTAAGAAGATGTGTCGCCGTCCAAACTCAAGTAAGGTGGAAAGAAATCAGAACGTTGAGGAAATATGTCATCGTTCTGTGTCAAGTATGAGTTTAGTAAGTCGTAGTTGAGTCCGACTGGCTCAATGTTTTAGAATCTTTGCATCTGGATGGACCCGTACTAGTTGAATTGAGTTCCTACATGTGACTTGCATGTAGAACGCTTCATATGGAGGCGTAGCTGGTAGTTCATAATGCATTGAGACTAAAAATTGAGTATGTTAGGTCAAGATTAAGGGGGGATTGTTAGAAATAATCTTGACTTAGAGTTCAAGACATAGTAGAGTCTGTCTCCGTGTGTAACTCAAGTTGAAGTTGTGTCCAACTTAAAGTCTGAATACGCATGCAAGTAGGAGATTATTAACCTATATATTGCGGAGGCTTGTACCAGTTTTGTAAGTAAGAAGAAGAAGAAAAGCAAGGGAAAAAGGGAGTAAGTACGAGAATAGAGAAATTTAAAAAAAATTGTGTTCTTTTAGTTTATTTGTGATGTGCGCGTTTTCTCTGAAAGAAAATTAACAAAGATCAATTCTGTTTGATAGTTACTTATAGATCGATACGCCTCCTTTGGAAAAGCTTTGGTTACATCAAAGAAAGCCTAGCCTTTGTTCCGTCGTGGCGTTGTCCATTTTGCCTGTTTGGGCAAGTGAGGGAGGCAAAGTTGCCCTGCCTCCACAAAAAATTGGAGGCTAAACCCATTTAGACATAGCAGAGATTTTTTTTTCTATGGGAATCACAAGAAGGAATGTGGAAGTGACGTACTACTCCCACGTTGTTCACATGGCCGGGTGTGTTGTCATCACGCTGTGATGTTTTATTACATGAAACTTGGCCGGGGGATCGATGCAACATTGGATTGAACCTGCCATATAGGAAGGAAGGAAGGTCATCGGAGCCGTCCTTACCCGGTCATTAAATTTATTACATGAGCTTTTTACCGGTTTTTTTTCGTATTCGTTTGTATTGTCCGTGATAATCTAATATATTTTTTCTATTTTATTTTTAAAAAATTTAATTATGCTAAATAAGCCACTATCATCTACAAGCCACTGAGCTTTTTCTATCCGTCTTGTCAAACTTTTTTCCACAGAGGAATTCCTAGTCAAACCTTTTTTTCCCGCATAGGATGAATGGACGTATCTTTTCCCTAGATTGCGCAAAATGCTTGCTATTGTCATTCGATTTGATGGTCCACATTAATCTAGCTCCCACAAATATCTGGCATTCGGAAAAATCTGGACCGTCGAAATGCACATCCAATGGTCACAAGGGCCTCCATATCGTTGGGGGCGGGGAAAAAGAGAAGGAAGCTTAGCTAGCTAAATGAGAGAGTAAAAGTAGTCTCCGATCATCTCTTTTCTTTTCCTGTCGAAGGAAGGAGTCTATAAAAGGCGTTGCAGAGGCAGCCTCTCTCTCTGAATCCCAGCTCCTCCCTTCCCTTCTCTCTCTCTCTCTTCCTAGGACGCCACCAATCAGTGGAGATAGATGGTGCTGCGGAGGAGCAACAGCCGCCCCTGCCCGACCGCGCAGGAGCTCCGGCGCGGGCCGTGGACCGTGGACGAGGACCTGACGCTCATCAGCTACATCGCCGACCACGGCGAGGGCCGCTGGAACGCGCTCGCACGCGCCGCCGGTAAGCAATCGACTTAATTGATCCATCAGTTATACGACCTGATCGATCACCAGTACAGTATGAGCTAGTCGCACAACCAACCATCGATCAGTGATCTGTCCATACACCAGCTAGCTAGCTAGGACAAAAATAATTTTTCGCTTCTTTCCAGGGCAAGCAAGGACGTCACTCAGTACTGAACCAATCATTTTGTCCCCCATGCATCTGAAATTTGTTAAACCCATACATTACTGTGCGAACTGGGAAGAGCTGCCGTCACGTAATCAGTCTGTAAAATTAACTTATATATGTAGGGCTGAAGCGGACTGGGAAGAGCTGCCGTCTACGGTGGCTCAACTACCTCCGGCCGGACGTCAAGCGCGGCAACCTCACCGCCGAGGAGCAGCTCCTCATCCTCGACCTCCACTCACGGTGGGGAAACAGGTGATTTCATTATCCATCCATCTGCCAACCGCATCACTTGTACTAATTAACCAATCAACAAACTATATATATAGAACGTACGTAAGAACTAGCAAGTTTTGATTCTAATTGGGTTTCTCCTCTATCAATAATAATTAGGTGGTCCAAGATAGCGCAACGCCTGCCTGGGAGGACCGATAACGAGATCAAGAACTATTGGAGGACCAGGGTGCACAGGCACGCCAAGCAGCTCAACTGCGACGTGAATAGCAAGAGGTTCAAGGACACCATGAAGTACCTATGGATGCCTCGCCTAGTGGAGGCGAGCACCGTCGCCGGCGATGGCTACGGCAACGACGCGCCATGTGTCTCTGGGATAACGATGGCTACTACTGCCTGCTTGGAGAACTCCCCTAGCATGGTTACTATTAGCTCGTCTTCGGACTCGTTCACGTCGGAGTCACATGAGGAGAAGAGCCTGCATGTACATGGCGGCGAGAAGATCAACAACTATGGAGAGTGGATGCAGGACGCAGATCATGAGTTTTGGTCTATGCCCGTACAGCCTGACGATCAATTACAGGACCAAGAGCTCAATGGATGGGTGCAAGGCTTTTCTGAAAATCTCTGGAGCTTGGAGGACATATGGAAGATGCAATGAATTATAAAGGGCCTATATATATGTATGTATGGGGTAGAATAGAGAGACCAAGATAGGAAGAAGTTTATTTATTTCTAGCTTTCCTAGCAATATTACTGTAAGAAGGGCCTATTCAGTTTCTTCTTTTATTATATTTTTTGTGTCATTCTCTCCTACAAGCATGTTTCTCCTACAAGGCTTTTCAGAAGGAGAGTTTGTATATTGATATATTTTACTACTACATTGATGATTGGTTTTTGTACTACTACTCATTCGCAATGGCCCCGCTCAGAAGAGCTTATTTTGGCTTAAGCTTATTGGCTTAAGCTTATTTTGGCACTATTCATAATTTCGTCTTTTCCGAATTTTGACTTTTTTTGCGCTTTTTTGTCGGTTCTTTTTTTTCTCGTATTCGTTTGCGTTGTTTGTGATGGGCTAACATATTTTTTATATTTTTTAATTTTTTTAGATTTAATTATGTCAAATAAGCCTCGTCATTCTGATGTTTTTTTCACCACCACAAGTGTTTTCGACCATAAGCCTTGACTTTCGGTAGAACCGATCACCACCTTAGGCATGCACCCTTATCCAATCATCAATTTAGGCATTGATGATTGGATACTTATCTCGATAAGGGTCGTTTCAACCGGTTACTGGCTACGGTTTCCTGCTGTGGTTTTTAGCTGTTAACTGAAATTGTATTGTAGCGGTTGTTGATTTTTTGTTATTCAATTAAAAATAAATAGAGAAAATAAGAAAAAAAATAAAAACAATGTCATATCTCTACAGACAATACAAAGAAAAATAAAAAAAAAACAAAATTAAAAATTAACATAATTCAAGTGACTTCTGGCTCTAGAAGAAGCCAGAAGCCGAAGTCACTGAGTGGGATTTTCCATTGTTTGCCCATGCATCGATCTCCGCTGCATTTCTCCAAGGAAAACGCTGTAAATAAGAGTAAGCATGAGTTGTACTTATCGTCTATTGCTACAGTATCTAATTTTTAAACGAAATATTTTCTCAATACGTGATCTATAAATTAATTATAGTACATGTTAAAAACCCAACATTTGTATAAACCAAAATCGCAAGCGAGTATCTCTTTCTGTAATCTCTATCGCAAACAGCTGAAATTCAAAAATTTCAGCCAAAAATCATAAGCCGCGGCCATATCAAACAGGCCCAAAGCTTGCTTTGGGAGTTGCCTGATCTCCACTCATTTTGACTTGAGTTTTTAGTTTTTGACTTATTTTCATTATTCATAAATTTTTTTCTGATTTTTGAGCTTTTTGAGCTTTTTCTATTTCTTTTTTCCCGCGTTCGTTTGTATTGTACGTGATGAGCTAACTAATTTTTCTATTTTTAATATTTTTTAAATTTAATTATGCAAATAAGTCACCTTCAGCTATAGTGTAATTTTAACTAGCTAAAATACAATTTTAGCCATAAGCTGTAACTTTTCAGTCCAAATAAACGGCACCTAACGCCTTTAGAATAGCACCGTACATACATATCACTAGATATGGACTAAAAAATTTAAGCGGGTGCATGAATATCATGCATGTGCACACTTTGTCAAACAAGTACTCATTTGCAACTGAGAAAAAAAAAAAGAATTGCAACTGTATTTTATAGTTGAAGCGCAGCTACGTACAAGCAACCTAGCAGCGGCCCACTGTAGGAAGGACGCACCTGCTAAAAAAATGCCCCATCCATACCCCGGTATGGAGACATTAGAAACATTTTATCTCACACCATATTTTAAGATGATTTCATCTATATATTTTGTCGAGAAATACTTCGAACGACCACATCCATCGTTCATGGCTGCTGCTTAATTTTTAATCAGCAGCGGTCCACGTCCGGGCTGTCAGATGGTCCACGAGATTAAGCAGAGGGAGGGAATTAATGCGTGATTAGCTATTAATGAATCATTAGTAGGAGGGCTAACGAATCACAGTCGCTGCTGCTTAATTTTAAATCCGTCGTCGCACGTCCAGGGACAGGAGGACTAACTAATCACAATTTTTATTATTTAACCCTTTTTTTAAATCTATCTTTATTAACAGACTCACCTATCTTACTTCTAAATCTGATCTTTTTTATCACGCCACAAACAACACAGTCACACCACCACCACCACCAGTGGAGTGGCAGGGTTTGGCATCAACTGTCAACTACGAAAATTGAGGTCGTTTGGAAGTGCCGTCCAACTTGAAACTAATAGCAAAGATGAGTTCATTTATCAAGCTACGGGTGCTTTTCTTTAAGAATCTATCAAACAACACATGGTTGCTTCAGCACGGTAGGAGTTGTTCGACATCGAAACACCATCTTCAAGATGTCTCCTTTATGCCATCCCCCAGCGTGGTCATCCAAAGCTAACCCACTTGGGCTGCCAGTTGCCGATGCCGATAGAACTTCGAAGCAAGCAACAAGAGTTAACAGAACAGACAAAGAATCCAAGCTCATCAAGATAACGGCCAAGAAGGATTATATCAGCTTTACGCAATCTATCTTTCAGTCTTAATAACAGGTGGCTCTGCATAAATCCAGGGCTACAACAAGGTACGACTTAGGAGGAGAAATCGTTGTTGTAATTGAACAAACTAGCGCAAAAGACTATTGTCAATAGATAGAGATCACTTATGCATCATATTCCTCACTAGCAAACTTGTTCTCGGGATAGAAGACCGCAACCACTGGGTTCCCACCAAATTTCCTTCCGTGCATTGCAGTCTTTGCTTTGGTGGCACCGTCGACATCTGCGTACTCCAAGAACACCTGCAATCGAAAGCTCATACATCGGAACAATTTCATACAATACAGACGCTCTGCAAGTTTGAACCGCATTAAACACAAGATTCACCTTTCCAACTCCTGTGACTGGCTGTCCACTGGGATCAGGACGTGGGATGACAACTTTCACCAAATTACCTGACGAAAGGAAGTATAAGTGAGTAGAATATACAACATCAACAAAGGAGCAAGAATGCATAGGAGAATAAACTAACAGAAATGAATCAAACTATAGATCAAGGCAGAAAGAACGTTCTGAAATGGCATACCGTAGGACTATGGAACACAGAAAAGGGACCTAATTCAGCAGATGATCAAATGGGTAAATTTCGAAAGAGAAATAGCGGATGAGAAGTTTGTGGTATTTACCATATTTGCCTGCTTCTAACCTCATGTCCTCCATGATGTCCTCATACTCTTCATCATCTTTTAATTCATCTGCAGTAACCACCTGGGTCAGGCATACAACCTTTGTAGGGAGCGCTCCAACTTGATACACAAGTTTCTGTACAGGAATATCTAGAGTCAGAAGCCAAGAAACAATTGCAGAAATACAGTCTAATTGGCATAAGAGAATAATTAGTTGACCATGGGTGACAATTAAATAGTTGAGCTATACCTGTAATTGCACCTGTTGCTGTGCCTGCAACAAGATATTTTCCTGCTCTGGTCTAGGCTGAACCGATCCCTGGTTTGCTCGTCTGACAGTAAGAGTTTTGTCTCCCATCTTGATACCATTTAGAGCAGCACAGGCAATGTCAGTGACATTGAGGTCCTGGTAGACGCAGAACGCATAGCCCTTCGAGTTACCAGTCTCCCTATCCTTCACGAGATCAAATCCTCGAAGAGGCCCAAAGGATTCAAGCAACTCCCGAACTTGAGCCTCTGTGAAGTAATAGGGAAGACCACCCACAAAAATACGGTCTGGACCTTCCAACCCTCCAGCTGAGCCTGGTGTTAGGCCAACTGCAGCAAGATTCAGATTGGGGCATGGCTGGCTTGGGCCCAGGGCAGCTGCCAGAGAAGGATTATAGTCTGTTGGTCTTCTAACCTTCACTGGCGCCCCTTCAAACAAAATGCCATCCAGGGCCATAGCGTTGCTTGCCTCCTCCACAGACCTCATTTCCACAAAAGCGAATTTCTTGTCATGGTTTATGTAGACATTAAGAACAGCATCACCGGGACCAGCAGTGTTTCCTCCAATAGCAGCCATGACTTGATTAAAGTATATTGCAACTGACTGCGGGAAAAAAAACCAGCGTAACCAACAATAGCAAATTATATGCATCAGGGTGTTCGCATGCTTTTGGCTTTGGGGTTGATGGGGGTTGGGAAAGTGATTCAAGTATATGGACCTGTTCATTAGCACTTGGGGGAAGGCCTCCGACGTAAACACGCCGAGCATGCCGAGTAGCCTGAGAGAAAAAAGATGTTGGCACTTGGCACATTGTTTTTCAATACCTGCAGTAAATTATAAACGAAATAACTCAATACCTGTTGAGTCATTGCTTGCGGCTGGATGACAAGGGGATTGAACTGATTCAAACAAATGAATTTGATTAAAATCCAACAAATAATAAAGTCCATACATAAAATAACAAAAAAGTAATAAAGGCATTCAAACAAACGAATTTGATTAAAACCCACAAATAATAAAGTCCATACATAAAATAACAAAAAGGTATACAGGCAAAGGTTCTTTCGACACTGAAGACATTAAAAAAAATCAGGAATAATCACCTGCCCAACACCAAAAGGGAGCATGTTTGGAAACATTCCAGGAATAGAAGAGCCCGGTAACTGACCTGCAATATATCAATTTATTTCTAGTAGGAAGCATAAACAATTAGCAAGAAAAAATATTGCTCATTTAAAACTGGTTACTTCTCACCATCAGTCTGGATCTAAAATAGATACAGCTGTGAAGTATTTCATGTCAAAGAATGGATAATATATGTGCAAGGAGAAATGTAATAATCATGAAGCCAGCAATCAGTTATACTTGCTAGTTGAAGATGAACAAGACGATATCAAACCAGAGCACTGATTCCTCCTTGTACATTAAAGCTACAGTAGGCCGCTCATTCCATTGGCAGCAGTGGGGCAAGTGACCCAAGAATGCCTTCTTACTATACACGATTGCCTTCTTACCATACACATACACAAAAACAGACAAACAACAAAAGAACAAAAGCAAAAAAAATTTGCTCAGTTTTCAGTTACCAAGTAATAATAAAATGGAAAGTTGCAAGTTATTTGTACCAGAAGATACTATCAAAGATATAAGGGCATCTCCAGCAGATGGGTACCTGAGGGGTGCTTATGGGGAGAAAGCACCCATTGGTTGGTACTTTCTCTCTCCTTTGGCACCAGTATCTCTCCAAGCACCACATATGGTGTTGTGACTACAACAAAATAATCTTTTTTTCACTCTCTCCTTTCCTCTCGCCTTATTGGTGGATGGTTCTAGGTGGATCCCACTAAGCATCTTTTAACACTGTTTACATTGGAGTTACGGGTTCATGTTAAAGTACTTGGTGATATGGCACCTCCAAGAACCGACACTACATCTATTGGAGGTGCTCTAACAAGGACTGCAAACCATCGTGGTGCCCTATGTTATCCACCAATTCCAAGTTCAAAAAATAACATTGGACTGGTGATATGCTAGGAGCTTCTGGCAATTGCAATAAGAATTTGTCCCATCCGACTGGGTGAGAATTGTATAACATTGTAGTGGAAGTAAATGAATGGCATTCAGCAATGGCTACAATTCATTTCGAACAAATACACATGAACATCACTTACCCAATCCCAACACAAGGAACTTTCTTAAGTCCAAGTCCCAACTAAAGATAAACTATACAAAACTGCAAAAATGAAAATATAAACATTGAACTGAGTTGATGAGAGCATACTTGGTGTTGGAACAGCAGGAAATGGAGTAACCACAGCTTGCGGTGGTGGTGCCAGGTCGAATCCACTAACTCGCTTGCCACTTCAACACAATGAATATTAGTGACTAGTAAACTCGCTTGCTACTTCAACACAATGAATATTAGTGACTAGTAAGAAACAAACATATAAAAATGGAAAACAGAAAAATGCCATCTCTCTGAGAATTAAATTAAAAACTTAGGCATACATATTCATATATACATTGCACATGGCTCAAATAAACATTAATCATAGATGTTGAAAAAAACATATTGATTTGGATTTTCTGCATGGCTATCCTCATTAGAATAAGCAACTTCAGGATGGTCAAACATAACCATGAGAGGAAAAATTACTATGTATGTTGTAGCTGAACTGAACAAGATGCAAATAACAGATTACTCCAGATTCCAGAACCTTCACTTTCATACCTTTTTGAACGAGACCTAGATCTGTGATCCCTGCCCCTTGAACGAGACCGTGAGCGAGAGCGATGCCTGCGATGCCCATCTCTTTCATGGTCTCTTCTCCTGCGTGTTGTTACCAACATAAACCGCAGATGAAATCATGTATAAGATAGCTGTGGGCCTTTCACTATTCATTTTGGCATGTGTAGGACATAGTTAAATAACTTATGAGGAATACACCACATATTCACAACTGATATTTGCTTGTGTTGATTTCAAAATTCAAAGGCCAATACTTTCGACATAACTAAAGTAGCCAACATTGCAAAAACACACTGTTTCTAAAGTAACAATAAGGTGCACACAAAACACAAATGCATTAACAGCAGTACCTTCCAGAATCACGGCTTTTGTGACGATCATGATCATCGGAACGATCTCGGTGTTCCCGTCTTTCACGGAGATGCCTATGGTGGCGATCCCTATCCTTGTCCCTGTCCCGATCCCTGTCCCTGTCCCAATCTCTGTCCCTTACTCGATCTCTGTCATGGTCCCTGTGACGCTCCCTGTCCTTGTCTTTTTCTCTCTCTCTGTCTTTATCCCTAGATTTCGACAATCCATCTTCACGTAAATGTGTATCGCCCTGGAGATAGGATGATTTTAGTTTGAGCTCACCAACACAGAGACACATGATAGGCACAAAAAAGAAGTGTTCTTTGAATGAGATAACATAAAAATGTCGAAGCAGTGCAAGATGCTCCAAGTAAATGTGCATTGAAAGCACATTTATAACACATAACAAAGCTGCAATTGCTTATTCAAGCAGTTTCAAAAATCATAGTTAAACATTGAACCTTTATGTGTTAAGATTGTATGACTTTGATATGTTAAAAAACTGCAGATGAATTCCATTTTGTTTAACAGCAAAACATCCAAATTCAAATTAGCACATCCACAGTTCCACACAATTAAAAATGAGACTGACCAAAACTTGTTATCCTCCCATTGCAATGGATCTATCAGGACCATTCAAACCCCTTTTTTTCCTTAAAACTCCATAGCACTCAGAGTCTCACTAGAACCAAATCAGCACATATGCACCCAAACTAAACAAGCACAAAGTTGAACTTACTTATCCATAAAACTATTACTGTTGCTCTCACTCAAATCAACTTATCCATATAGCAAAATATAAACCTTCCTTGTATGCACCAATTCCACAACCCCTGCTCACACCAATCAAATTGGCGAATGAACCCTACTATACATGAAGCGAAAGCAATCAAAAGGGGCAATCGAATTTTACACAAGCGGCACGCCGAGATAAAAAAAACAAACAAATCTGGGAAATTCCCCAAGGAACTACTCCCGGCTAGCAGATCAAGCCAGCCGCATCTGCATCAAACGGACCAATCGAACCCCCGACACAGCTTCGCCGCGGGATTCGCCACGCCAACCCCTACACCGCAGCGCAAACCGTCGCATCTAAGCCAAAAGAAAGAAGAGAAAAAAGGTACGCTCGAGCCCGTGCTAAGCACCACCACTACTAGGACGGATGGATGGATCGAGCGGACGCAAAACGAAACCCTCACGAGTGCCCCCTCCACGCGCCGCCAAAAGCTCGGTGTAAAGATGGGAATCCCCCACACCCAGGACTCAAAGGGATCACCTCGGGGTGGCCGCCGCCGACGTGGTCGTCGGCCATATCGCGTCGCGCGCTTGGGTCAGGGAGGGAGGATGGGGTCGGAGACTCGGAGGAGGGCTCTCCTAGTTCTTTTGGCTACTTCCGTTCCATTTCAGCTCCTCCAGAGCCCGACTTCAAGTGTGCTCCGGCTCTAGCCTAGAAGCCAGGTTCTGGAGCTGCTCGCTTCAATAATTCACGGGTCTTTGGTGTTCAACTCCTACCACTTCACGACATGCTTCATCCTTTTTATACTCAATTACTCATCCGAGCAGATTCCATGTATTAGTCATGGAATCATGGAATTAAAATTTAAGGCATGTGAAAAATTCAATAAAATATGAACTTTTTTTCTATAAATGGGGGCCATCCAGTCTCCATTTTCCATACCTCAAACCTAACTTTCATCTCTCTGTGCAAAATTAGTGAGAAAAGAATTATAAGATTTAAATTAATTAATGTTTCTTATACTGCAGAAAATATTACAGAATGTATTATTAAAGTTTTAAAAGATTTTGGCCTCACGGATAAGATTTTTTCTATAACTTTAGATAATGCAGCTGTAAACACTAAGACTATGAAAATTCTTACTCCTTTGTTTAATACTTATGCACAATCTTTCTTACTGCATCAATGTTGTGATTATCATATTATTAATCTTATTGTTAAATCTGGTTTAAAAAGATTAAATGCTTGTAGTGATTCTTTTAGGGATGCAATTTCATATATTAATTGTTCGAACTAACGAATAGCCGCATATAAGAGCTTTTGCGTAGTAATAAACGTCCGTCCTAAAAAATTTGGCTTAGACTTAGATGGAACTCTACTTACCTTATGCTTAAACATATATTGCCATATAAGAGCACCTTATCTATTTTCCTACACACCAAAGGTCATCAATCTCGTAGCTCCTCCAGTAGAACCAAGTTAGAGACACTGAACTTACTGAAGACGATTGGGTTGTTGGTGACAAATATTTTCTTTTTAGAACTTTTTCATAAAGCTACACTTTGTATTTCTAGAGTATATTATCCAACATCTCCTCTAATTGTTCATAACATTCTTGAAATTACCACTCGCCTAAAGGCTTTTAAAAATGATCATGTACTACGGGATATTGTAGTTGCCATGCAAACTAAGTTTTTAAAATATTGGAGGGAAATTCCTATTTTATATGCATTCACCTTTATTTTGGATCCTAGGGCCAAACTCCAAGGATTTGTAAATGTATTAAAACTTTTAAGTGATGCTACCGGTTTAGATTATTGTACATATTATAGAGTAGTTAAGGATAAATTATATGAGGTATATGAGAAATATGAAAATAAGTTTGGGTCCGTGCGTTTGGAAAGACCCCCGGTAGCCCCTAGCACCTCTAAGGGGACTATGCAATGGTGCAAAATATTTTGTTCTTCCTCTAGAGATTCTCGTGCAGGTGCAGGTACACATCAGTCAGGAGGAGGAAGACGACAAAGCACTGGAGACCTATCAAGCTATCTCAACAGTGATAGCGTCAGCTTCGAGCAAGAGTTGAACATCCTCTCATGGTAGCAAACCCAAAAAGTAACATATCCAGTGCTATCCATATTAGCATGAGATGTGTTGACTATGCATGTCTCTATAATCTCCTCGGAGTTAGTGTTCAGTCTATCTGGAAGAATAATCGAGGAGCGACGAACAAGTCTCTCGAACGAGATGGTCAAAATCCTTCTGACCATAAAAAACTAGGAACAAGCTGAATCAAGACTCCAACATACTGCAAAGAATAGAGATTTAGAAGAATCTTTTGAGAATTTATATCTGGATAGCAATGAATAGGATTATCAATATTTTTCTTCACATATAGTCACTAATGATCTTTATAGGTCGTACTCTTTTTTCTTTACCAAGATTTTCTCAAATTGTGTTTTTACTTGGTAAAGTTTTTAACGATGCACCCATCCCATGTAATTTAACAAGTTAATAAAGCTCATTATGTCATTGGAAATAATTATCTTGATGATTAACAATGTCTACAATTTTCTAAATTTTTCCTTAATTTTTTTTAATTTTTCTTAATTTTCTATAATGTTCTAAATTTTTTATCTTTTTCCCTGCTTAATGGGCCGACCACTGTAGCAGTTGGTAGCAGGCGTCAACACGGGTAGTCGTGGGTGACATAGGTCATCCTTGTTCGGCTACCTACAGGGTATGGGCAAGCGGCTGGACACTATAGCAGTCATGGTCGGCTGAGCGAAGTGGCATGGGCAAGCGGCGACCACTGTAGCAGTCGTAGGCGGCTGAGCGAAGCAGTAGCGACTGGAATCGTAGTGAGTGAGTGGTCTGAGTGGCCGGCTATGTCTATATATATATACTCTGTAAGTCGTTGAGAGTTTTGAGCCAGTGTATAACAATGAAAAACACAGTGAAAAAGGTGCGTCAGTTTGCATCGCATAATTGTGGCTTCGTTCGTTGTGTTTAGTCCTGTTCATTGCTCCACCTTATCATTCCCACCTCCGGCAAGTCGTCCACGACCGTGTATCGGAGTCCACAGTCAAAGCGTGTATTTGAGAGAGCCAGAGCCAATCGCGGGTGAGCAGGTCGTAAACGAGTTACGACCGCTGACCCCGAACCAGTTACGACCACTGAGTGAATGTGTCACTAGTACTTGTATCCCCTCTTCGGGCCTGCTCTGTTCTTCGTCCAACAATAGAACGTTTATGCGTATTGATCCTCGGATGATTTCCCAACATCTGGTATCAGAACACTCAGGACGTGTTTCGACCGAGTGTTGATACTTGGAGGGGATTAAACCAACACTGCCGCCTGAGTCTTAATTTTTGCATCTTTTTCTGAAAAATCATTACTGATGCCAATTAATCTAGATAATAATATGGAATTTCGCACGAAAGTTTATTTAGAATTTGGAGACAAGTTTGTATTTGATTTATATCCACCTTTGTCCCGCAATTCCCTTGGTTTGACTACTAATAACACTGGCAAAAAAAAGTCGAAAAATAAAACAAGAAAAACACGGGGCATTCCGAGAATTGAACTCGGGACCTCTCGCACCCTAAGCGAGAATCATACCACTAGACCAAATGCCCGTTCTGACAATCTTCTTTACAGTTTATATATACTTGTATAGTATACTAAGACAGTGCACGGACTTCGACACAGTTTGCTGCAGAGCCTGCAGTACGGATACTAGGACAGTGCACTGCTGCCGCGGAATAGGCCAAGAATTAGGAACTCATTTTAGTTTGACCTTTTGTTTATTTTTTGTTATTTTTAAATTTCGTTTTTTTCTTTGATTTTTCAGTTTGTTTTAGCTTTTTTGTCATTTCTTTCTTTCTGTATTTGTTTGTATTATATATGATGAGCTAATATGTTTTTTATTTTTTAAATTTAATTATACCAAATAAGTCACTATCAGCTACAGTGAAAAATAAACTAGCTACAATAAAAATTCAGCCATAAGCCAAGTTTATTCAGCCCAAATGAGCGCCCTGGTAAACTTAGAGGTTGATGCTTGACATCATTGGTTGATCAACTTCTGTACACCGTGCACCTTATATATATGCATACTATTTGCATTTCAGATAGTTTACAATCTCAAAAGAAGAATGGATACGTTAAAGACGTTAGTTACAGTTGCTAAGTCCAGCATGACACCCCAACCGTTTGATGAAATAGCTAGCAATCATTCCATTCATAATTTAAGTTATACGATACTAGATCTGCTCTTGATAAATCTGATCCCTATTAGATTTTGGGTTGTTTTGCAGAGAATTTTGGCATGTAAACTGATATATACTTGTGCCCGATTTATAGTTTGTTAAATTGTTCTCCCTGTGTTTATCGCCAACTGATATGTTAGCTTCTTAAAATGCGTCACGTCTGATCGCGCGCACTTGGCAGCAATTAGAAACCAGATAGTGAGCAGAACAACGATCCTACTCATGTCATCCCATCCCAGGGCTTACATAACTTCTGAATTCATAATCAGTTCATGAAACCTAACTTCTGAACTCATTGTCAGTTCATGACGCCATGGGAAAAAATCCCTTGCAAGTTGCACGCATCAATTATCTAAGCAGACTTTTGCTTGTAGCAACCAGCAACATTGTATATACGTCACTCCCTCCATCTGTGACCGCAGCTCGGGTTGCAGCACACGAAGAACAGCGTCATGCCTTCCTCGCCCCTCGCTGTGGCCTGCAAGAACAAAGATTGTCAGTTTCAGACATTCCGTAGTTGCTAAGTCTGACCTCTGAATGAGCTTTAGTACTCTTGTGTACCTGGAAGAAGACGGCTTCGCCGTGGCCACAGGCGGAGCAACGGACGGACTTGGTGCGAGGCAAGGTCGGGTCGCCGGCGACGTCCTGGAGCACCTGGGTAAACTCTCCGGCGGTGTGGTGCACCACGTTCCGGTAGACGCAGTTGCTGTCGGCTACCTCCTGCGGTTCAGGCACTTGCAAGGTAAGCAACTGTTATTTATATTAAGCAAGAATGAGATATATTGAAAATGCCTTAGAGCAAATAGAGGAAATTGTGCAGGATGCATGCATGATTTTGTATTATGGCACTGACGACAATTGACCACCTAAGCTTTGAATTTTAGGCTTGCTGCCATCCAAGCTTCAGTCATTTTCTTTCTGAAGGCCAATGCTTCAGACAGTGTGGCGCTTGACATCCTAAATTGTAACTTTTAGCTCGAATATGAACCACAATCAACCAAATAAGCACATTCTATAGTATGATCTAACTACTGATGTGTTCTGTATGGTACAGTGATTCATAACGTTGTTGATTTTGTTTCAAAATAGACTAACAATAAACACTGAAAGTTAGAATTTTCTTTGCGTACTACACTGATAGCATATGAGCAGAACTACTTGACTGAATGTCTCTTTCTTTTCTTTTTTCCTTTTTCTTTTTGGTCGCTCAATTTTAGTTCAGCTCATAGCTGTTTTTTTTTTCATTTCAATCCATTACACATGACTGTACTTGATTTGGATTGAAACACGCGGCTGCCCTTACACTCAGTAGCAGTAAAGCTATGAACTCCTGACAAAATTTTGAAAGGTAATTCCAGATCTTTGCATAAATAACAGAAGAAGGAAAGATATTAATTTTGAGAACCTGATGGTCACAGTTCCTGCAGGCATAGAGAAGAACCTTCTGCTCCCTGTCTTCCTTTGGATACAGTATGTTGTTGCTGCCCAAAAAGGAGCTTATACATGAATCTCTCCTCAGCAAAGCAAGAAAGGGAATAAGCACACCATCCTCTTACCATTCACGGCAAAACTTCATCGTACTCATGGCTGCAGCTGCCTATCTGCTTCTTCCAGGTCTTAGCTCTTCTTGCTGTGTCCTGTTCGGGGTGAGCTCGATCAGAGATGAGAAAGAATAAATCATTGTATCTAAAGTAGGCACTTTAAATCAAATCGATGTTTGGAGAATCTCACCTGAGCTTCCTGACGCCAGTTCTGATTTAGCTTACCTCAGCAGTCTGAAGGAGGCTGGTAATAGAGACGAACTTGGATGGAGATGGAGCTTTCTAGGAGAATGTGGGGCTTTCTTTCTAGTCTTGTGGCATTCTAGGATCAGCCTTTCTGTCTCTCTCACCACTCCAATCTAGTACAAGTAGCAACCAATTTAGTCTTGTTCAGATTTCAATTTTCACATTTTACTTTGGAAGCAGTAGATTACGGGCCTGTTCTTCAGGCCACAAATCGGTCGGCTTTTGGCAGTCGCTACAGTACCTAACTTTTAAACGGAGTATTTTCTCAAAATAAGACCTACAAGTTAAACGTAATACAGGTTAAAAATTTAACATCTGTACCAACTAAAATCGCAAATGAGTATCGATCTCTCTATAATCTCTACTTAAATGAGTGTGTTTCACGGCTAAACACCAGAGAAGTTGGACCATCATGACGAAAACTGTGCAGTTATTCTTGGTGACCGTTCTTGTATACAAATTGGAAGATTTGTCGTCGACAGAATTTGGAACCCGTTCCAGTTTAATTCAGTTCAGATTGCACACACGGCCCGGGCATAAATATGTCAATAGCAAATATTTTAAAACACATTTTTCTCGTGAATTCTCGAAGCTTCACATTCATCCTAACTTTTCCATCCAACGTTTCTCGTGCTCCGAATGGCACAATTGTCGCCACAAACTAACGACAATAAAAAGTACTTGACTCCATGCATCACCAACAATGCAAAAGGTTAAGGTAGATTGTAGTAAAAAAATATATCAAGTTCAGCTGTATTAGCCAAAATTGCATGCTACTACTTTTCTGTGTGTACTATCTCTCGTAAACAATCAGAATTTAAACATTTTAAGTCATAAACCGTAAACCATCTGCCCAAAAGAACCTACTCATTAGTGTTGGCTTCGCTTGCATGCCCCCTCCATCGACCCCTCAAATGTTGGTGTTAACTCGTGAATTTTAGAAACCTTGAATTCAAAATTCCAAACATTCTACTCAAACCATCTTACTTTCAACCATTTCAAAATTTCAACTCAAAATTCATAACGTCCACTAAAAATCTCCAACTTTCAACCCAAATTTCCTAACTTTTTACTCAAACTTTCAACTCAAATTCCCAAACTTTCTACTAAAAAAATATCAAAGCTTCCCGTCTCAAAAAAAGATTGCAAGCACTTTCACCTAAAAATCAATGGCGGCAGCGGTGTCTAAGCACCGTCGGATCTATTGTAGGCGGTCGAGATCGATGAAGAGTAAGTGTTGGAGGTAGGTTTTCGTACATGCCCTCAGCTTATTTCGTATTCTCATCGAGCCCACCGAAAGTGAGTAACATATGGAGGCTGACGGCGCGGAGCTCCGGCGAGCCGTGGCAAGGCGGCGAAGCCGCGAAGAGAGAAGTTGTTGCGAGCGCGCCAGCGGCTGGATACGTGAGCCCCACCTCGTCGAGGATTGGCACGCCAACCGAGCCCCACCTAGGCGGTTGAAGAGGCGGAAGGGAGTCGTTCGGCGAGGTTCGGACGGAGCGGGAGCCGAAGGTCGAGCTCTTCATGGAACCCCATCTCCGTCTTCGAGCTCACCTGAGGTGACGCCTCCCTCTTCTCCACGCTGTTACGCTACACTATGATGCATCATTCAGGTGCAGAATTAGGTGCCTTGCAGATTTAGATGTTTCTGACAGTGACAATTTAGTATTTAGATGCAAACCAAACATTGTCTAGTGTATAACTGTGCATGTGTGCCTAGGCAAAGAGATTAGAAAGATTCAGTTGATTCTGTAGTAGTGGTGAATGACTACAGTTCAGGTGCAGAATTAGGTGCCTTGCAGATTTAGATGTTTCATACAGCGGCAATTTAGTATTTAGATGCATACCAAACATTGTCTAGTCTATAACTGTTAGAATGATTCAGTTGATAGTACTATAGCTAGTAAACAGGGACCAAAGTGAAAGGGTGAATGGCCCATTAACATCTGGTCATAAGGCAATAGAGTTATCATTTCATCAATCAATGTCAAGAAAGTAGCCAACAATAGCTCTGTGGAAGGAAACCATTTTAAACAAGTTGTTATCCTGTCCTTTTGCTTTGACCCAGACGACAAGCAATTCCAGTATGTTAGTTCTACTAGTACAGGCTATTAATCAACCTGCTACTCTAATTTCTTTAATGCTACAAGTAATTTTGTAACCACTTTTACAAGCTGATCAGATTGCATCTACAGAAAGTGCGCTGCTATGGTTGTAAAGGCGTTAGGTGAAATCAAAGACATTTCGATCGTGTATTGAACAACCGCTAGCTGGAGAAAAACCGTACGCCGTTCCAGGTTGGTTGTCCGCTAACACTGACCATAAAAGACGGCGTTAACGCACATATATAGATATTCATGGTGACCTTTGGATGTTATCATGTGAAATGAAACTCGATCGGGAAAGTTCACTGTTAACATGTCTTGTCCTTTTAGGCCCCTTTTTCGAACGTGTAATCTCGTAGGATATTGATCCACACAAAAGCTAAAAGGCGATTTATGATTGAAAGCAGGCGGTCATTACGTGTTAAAAAAAATCAACACGCTATGATGATGATCGAATGACTAGACAGTCCAGAATAGATAAATTATATAGATCTCCATGCATGTTCATTGGTTAATCCTTAGTTGCGCCAAATTGTCTTCGTAAAAGTAGTGAATACCTGCACCAAATTAGTTGGCGCCACTTTTTACCAGTTTACCTGTCCATGGCAGCCAAAGATACAACACCCAACAACCTTCACGCACACTACGACAACATTACAAAAATCCTCTCATTTTTAAACTGTCAATTATCAGTTACAACGATACTCTTAATCCATTTTTAAAGGCACGTACTACAGTATAGACGGCAGATGTATATAATATATATCTATATCATCTATAGATATGACTAAAGATAATCTATACAATAGATTGTCTGTATAGTTGTCTATAATAGTCACATATAGATAACTTATACAATTGATTGTCTGTAATTGTCTCATATAACTAATAGGTTATCTATATAGTTATTTATATAACGATATACATAGTAGAAAACCGTTTACAAGACCGTCTATTAAATGACGATATACATAGTTATTTCTTGTGCCTGCCTGTGGTGGTTGTCGCAACTCGCAACATACAGGAGAGCCCTTTTGCTTGTGCACTTGTGCTATATAAGCACACCGCGTCCCTACCCTTCCATCTCCGCAGACACCTTGCAAGAAAGAAACCAACATCCATGCGGCGCCTCCGCCTCCTCCTGCTCCTCCTGCTGACCGGGGCGGCGGCTCTGGCCGGCGGCGCGCGGCCGCCGTTCGCGTGCGCGCCGGGCGGACCGGCGACGTCGCTGCCTTTCTGCCGGCAGTCGCTGCCGCTGCGGGCGCGCGCGAGGGACCTGGTGGCGCGGCTGACGCGGGCGGAGAAGGTGCGGCTGCTGGTGAACAACGCGGCGGGGGTGCCGCGGCTGGGCATCGCGGGGTACGAGTGGTGGTCGGAGGCGCTGCACGGCGTGTCGGACGCGGGGCCCGGGGTGCGGTTCGGCGGAGCGTTCCCCGGCGCCACCGCGTTCCCGCAGGTAATCGGCACCGCCGCGTCGTTCAACGCCTCCCTCTGGGAGCTCGTCGGCCGGGTACGTACCTCCTCGCCGGCGCCGGCATTGCCGCCGCAGCGCGCGCGAACACGGACGCGCGTGCTGCGGGCTTTCGCTTGGTGTCTGTTGTTATGCGTGCATGTGATGCCTCGTGTGCCGTGGCGTCCTTTCCTTTGTCGTCTCTGTCCTTCACCACCTTAAATCAATTTATTTCAGCTCAAAAATCCCAAAGTGATAGCACACAGATCTAGCTAGTGTCCAATTCGGAAAAGGTAGGAGACGGTGGAAATCGTAGTGTGGCCAATGGTTAAGGTGCAACCATGTGCAAGCCAGCTAGCCAAATCAACTTTAGCCCACTCTGATCTCTTATCCAAACAGCAAAATTATGAATATTGAAAGAGAAATGCTAGAGTCCGGACGTCCAATCTAGATCTAACTTTGTACGCTCAATTACAACATTTTTCGTCCATATTTATAACATTTTTAGTCTATATTTTTTGTTGTAACATTTTTATTTCGTGTATGCAACATTTTGATTTTATGTCTGTCATATTTTGATTTTATATGTACAACATTGAGATTTTTATCAAATATTTTTGTTGCATTCATGAAATCAAAATATTTTATACATGATTGGAAAATGTTACAACTGAGCGTACCGCAGACGTCTAGGCGCTAGCAAATCCCATATTGAAAAGAATTAAAAGTGACACCGTCTAAGAAAAGACAATTAAAAGTGATTCCAAGCTGACCATGTAGCCAACGGCCAAGGTGAAGTGTAGGAAGTATTTTCCTACAGAGAGGGTCCATAGGGACAGAGTTATGATGTACGGTCGGTCTCATTTAACTTGTAGGTTGGCACGGCAGTTCGACAATTGAGTGAAACCGTTTGTAAGTCCCCGTCGAGTCATAAGATGGAAGTAGTAGTTTCAGGTACATAACCTACTTTCGTACACGTTTTGACATTGGTCGTCAGCTCTAGAACGACACAACTTTATGGCATTGCTGGGCTCTGTATGTCAAGATAAACAACTATAGATTAGACTCTAAGCAAGTTGCTTAGAGTTATGATGCTGCTAGACTTGTGTGTCTGATCTGCTGCATGCATGTTCAGTTCCAAACAGAAACAGTAAAAATGGCTTGAAATAATTTTGATCACGAGAGCACACCAACGAGCATCAATATGCTGCATCCCACTCACGTGCGATGCTTCGTTACCTGATAGATTCTTCCTGTTTTCGTCTATAACTGTTCATGCATTCGGTCGACGGCGTACGTATTTTCGATCTATAATTGTCGGTGCATGGGGTACGATCGATACAGGCGGTGTCGGACGAGGCGCGCTCGATGTACAACGGCGGGCAGGCGGGGCTGACGTTCTGGAGCCCCAACGTCAACATCTTCCGCGACCCGCGGTGGGGCCGGGGGCAGGAGACCCCTGGCGAGGACCCGGCCGTCGCGGGCCGGTACGCCGCCGCGTACGTCCGGGGACTCCAGCAGCCGTACGGCGGCCGGCGGGGCCACACGCGGCTGAAGCTGGCCGCCTGCTGCAAGCACTTCACGGCGTACGACCTCGACAACTGGGCGGGAACCGACCGGTACCACTTCAACGCCGTCGTTAGCCGGCAGGACCTGGAGGACACCTTCAACGTGCCGTTCCGCTCCTGCGTCGTCCACGGCCGCGCCGCCAGCGTCATGTGCTCCTACAACCAGGTCAACGGCGTGCCCACGTGCGCCGACCGGGACTTCCTCCGCGGCACCATCCGGGGCCGGTGGGGACTCGCCGGCTACATCGTCTCCGACTGCGACTCCGTCGACGTCTTCTACCGCGACCAGCACTACACCCGGACGCGCGAGGACGCCGTCGCCGCCACGCTCCGGGCGGGGCTCGACCTCGACTGCGGCCCGTTCCTGGCGCAGTACACCGAGAGAGCCGTGGCGCAGCGGAAGGTGAGCGACGCCGACATCGATGCCGCCGTCACCAACACCGTCACCGTGCAGATGCGCCTCGGGATGTACGACGGCGATCCGGCGAGCCAGCCGTTCGGGCACCTCGGCCCGCAGCACGTGTGCACCCCGGCGCACCAGGAGCTCGCCCTCGAGGCGGCGCGGCAGAGCGTCGTGCTCCTCAAGAACGACAGGATCGGTCGCAGACCCGTGCTGCCGCTCTCGCCGGCCTCACACCGCACCGTCGCCGTCGTCGGCCCGCACTCCGAGGCCACCGTGGCCATGATCGGGAACTACGCCGGTAAACCGTGCAAGTACACCACGCCTCTCCAGGGCATTGGCAAGTACGTGCAGACCGTGCGCCAGGCGGGCTGCGCCGACGTGGCCTGCCAAGGGAACCAGCCGATCGCCGCTGCCGTCGGCACGGCCCGCCGTGCCGACGCGACCATCATCGTTGCCGGCCTCGATCAGAAGGTCGAGGCCGAGGGCCTGGACAGAGCAAGCCTGCTCCTTCCTGGCCGCCAAGCGGAGCTAGTCTCCGCGGTGGCGAAGGCCTCGAAAGGGCCGGTGATCCTGGTGCTCATGTCCGGCGGGCCGATCGACATTGCGTTCGCGCAGAACGACCGGAGGATCGCCGGCATCCTGTGGGCCGGGTACCCCGGCCAGGCCGGTGGGCAGGCGATCGCCGACGTGATCTTCGGTCAGCACAACCCAGGTACACTTCAACAAGTTCATCTCATTCAGAGTGATTGAAAAACAAAATTTTTAGACGACAAAAAGACAAATTGGTTGAAAAAGATCAAAATTTTTAAGCAAGAATATTAGTTTGATTGATTTGGATTGGAATTGTTGCAGGAGGGAAGCTGCCGGTGACATGGTACCCTCAAGATTACCTGCAGAAGGTGCCCATGACGAACATGGCTATGCGCGCCCATCCGGCGAGGGGTTACCCCGGCCGGACGTACCGATTCTACACTGGCCCGACGATCCACCCGTTCGGGCACGGGCTCAGCTACACCCAGTTCACCCACTCGCTCGCGCACGCGCCGGCGCAGCTCTCCGTCCGTCTCACGGGCCGCCGCGCCACCTCCTCCCTCAACTCGACGACCCATCCGAACCGCGCCGCCGTGCGCGTCGCGCACGCACGGTGCGAGGGCCTAAGCATCCCCGTCCACGTCGACGTCAAGAACGTCGGCGACCGGGACGGCGCGCACACCGTGCTCGTGTACGCCGCCCCGCCGGCCGCTGCCGCTGGCCACGGCGCGCCCGTCCGGCAGTTGGTGGCGTTCGAGAAGGTGCACGTGCCCGCCGGCGGCGTCGCCCGCGTGGAGATGGGCATCGACGTCTGCAACGGCCTCAGCGTCGCCGACCGGAACGGGGTCCGAAGGATCCCCGTTGGCGAGCACAGCCTCACGATCGGCGAGCTGACTCACTCGGTCACGCTCGGAGTCGAACAACTCGGGGTATAGAAGCTAGTGAAGAATAGGATTCTGCAGCATTCTGGGGAATTTGATGATTCGGGATGGTGCCACTGTCTCGGCAAAGGTAGAGATAGGAATTGTAATGGTGCCTGTTATTGAAATGGTTGATGTAGCACCTCACATGTCATTATAAGATTCTATTATAGAATATCATCCTCAATGTAAGAATAAATAAAAACAATAATACAAATCAGGGAAAATTAAACTTTAAAAGTAATTTATTAAAGAACCAATGAAAACTCGAGTGCTTCTACCTATACATGATGCTATTATTTTACTGATCTTTTACTTAAGAATGAAAAGAGCAAACGTAATATTTGAAAATCTCAGTAAGTAACCAATTTCTAATGTATTACCCGTATAATGTATTTCCAATTTCTTTTAGTGTCTTGACAATCTTTTATTGGATCCCACTGCACGACACTTGCTACTGGAGGTCAGCCAGCGTTTCTGTGCAAAGTTTATCCATAAAAATGTTAAAAAGTTTTTTTTGTGTCCTATTTTATTAAGGGGAGTGTCTATTGCCAAGGCGACTGAAATTTTTTTGTCTCTCAGTCACTTGAAGTTGCACTTGGAAGGGGCTTTTTTTGAGGGCTGTTTTTTGGAGGGGTGCGGTTTAGTTGATTGAGAGTGCAACTTCAAGTGACTGAGAGACAAAAAAATTTCAGTCGCCTTGGCAATAGCAAAACCGTTTATTAAGCATTGAGCTTAAAGCTTAAGTTTCTGGCACTATTTAAGATTTTTTATTATAGCCGCTGTTAGTTTTTTAGCGTAATTAAATTTTAAAAATGAAGAAAGAAAAAGGTTACGTCGTCAACAATACAAATAAATAAGGGCAAAAAGAAAAACAAGAAGAAAATAAAATTAAAAAGTTAAAAACTAAAAACTGAAGCTCAATAAAACAGTACTACTAGTGTGATTGTAATGATAGGTGTTTACACTTTGGCTTTGAATCCTTCTGCTTGTCCCTTGTTTCACTTGGTCGCATTATCTGTCTTTGCCCTTTGTGTTGCGATTATTGCTGGGTACTTACTGAGATTTTTAAATCTCACGTTTACTATTTCCCTTCTCAGGTAAAAGGGCATTGGATTGATAGCAACATGTATAAGTGGGAGCACTCGAGTTTTAGCACTGTGGCTTGCCACTATTTTGTTATTTATTTTATTTGTCATTTGATTAGAAGTGGACCAATTCCATATTTCAAACACTTATTTTAACTTTCGTTAATTACTTTAATAAAGTAATTTAAAGGTTTTAATTTGTGTATGATTTCTACTGTTGTCTTTTATTATTTCTTTTTATTTTTGATAATAACGTTTCATAGTAATGTTCTAACTTGACTGTATGTGAGGTGCTACACTAGGTCTAGCTAAAGAGACACCGTAAGATAACTGAGCTAAATCAGCACGGCGTGATACGGTCTGAAGTACGGTAGGCCTGGAACATGCCGGCACGACCAGTGCCCACCACCTCTAGTTGGAGGCAGCAGCAGCCAGCAGGGTCTCGCCAAGCAACTACGAATTTCCCGCACTCCCGCCGCCGCCGCCGCCTTGCATACGCTGCCGCCAGAGAGGAAGTGGAGGTGTGCGCAGAAACGCGGAATGCGAGGGGGAAGTGGTCGGGGCTCAACGGCGGAACATGCCGCAGCGAGTCGGGACGAGGCCGTCGTCGTTGCTGCGCTTGCGCTTGCGGGCGCGGAAGGTGGAGGCGGCGGTATCAAGGAGGAGGAGCATAGCGACCGCGGCGGTGAAGTGGGTGAGGAGGAGGAAGGGTGGGGGCGTCATCGACGGGAGCGCATGGTGGTGGTGGCCGCGCTCCACCAACGCGGTGGCGCGGCCTGCGTGCACCCCCGTCCTTGAGCTGGAGGGAGAGCGCTAGTTGGTGGTGCAATTTACTCTTTCTTCTTCTTGAAGGAAATTGTGAAAACCCCATGTACATTGTCACTCGTCTCGTAAAACCCTGATGTCGATTCTTTTGCTTGTTAGAAATCAATCTTGCTTGTAGAACAAGGGCATACCCTGTTTCCCATGGCTGAAATTGCCAGCGTCAACCGATGTACATCCTGCTATGAACTTTTTTCACTGTCCGAATTTGCATATCGTTTTCTAGTTACTGCGTTTGCTTTCTGTTTGCCCCCTCCAGGTGTACATTAACACTTCTCATAGAGATCATATAATTCACACCTTGAAATGAGACATACTCTGCAGCAAAGCAATACATTTGAAATAAGGGGAGACACAAAAACGCACTGAGAGATTGGATCTTCAGAGAAGCAGCACGGGTGGATGTGAGCAAACATCCTGAAATTCCAGGAGAAAATTCATACTATATAGCATATGTATATGGATACCCAATCAAAGTCAGAGCACTGGCAAGAAACACAAAGAAGAGCTGTACAAGTTTGAAGAAATGAAACTCTAGGTACATCAATCTCCATGCGCAATTACAAGACAAAAAAAACATCTATGACAACTCGACTACTCTCATCTCTGCACTTACTCCCGAAAAAATGGTAATTTTGGCCGAGAACATTTTAATGGTTTCTATAGAAACCCGGGGTTTTCCATGTAATTAAAAAAAAAACAGAAAAGGAGGTAACTTTGGCCGGAACCATGGTTCATCTATCTTTTTGACGATCTCATGATTCATTTATCTTTTTTCTTTTTTTGTACTCCACAGCGACAGTTGCTTCACAACGAAACTGAACTTGAGCCTTATTGCTGTTGTGGAGCTCGTATTTCAGCTCCAATTCTTGCGTCTCACTAAGTGGTACTTTTTCTTGAGAAAGCTGAAGATACAGAGAGCGAAAGATTAGAAGACAAGATAGATGATTGCAGAATGACAATACTTATAATTGGTATTTTCACTAAGATGAACTCATTTATTTTGCTGGAACATAGTGCATACACCGAGTATTACTACTGTTATTTGTGCGTGTCGTTTAAATCAAGATTCCCCATATTGTTCATAAAAAGAATTGCCTTTGTTGCGCAAATGAAAGAGAGAGAGAGAGAGAGAGAGAGAGCCTTTAAGCAAAGTCATGTGATGCAAATACACAAAGCTAACGTTGGAACCTGAAGAATTGAAGCATGTGAACGGGGCATGGAAATACTTCCTACTCGCCGTTCCTCTACGGCGGAGGGCTGGTGGACTGATCCACCTGTACCGGCAACTGCACCTCCAACCCTGGAAGTTTGTAATCCTGATGAACCAAAATGTAAGCTTTTGGATGAAAACTAAACATCCAAAAGCTTGGATGATAGAAAGGAATATCCAAGATTTGCGTGGTCAGTAAGTAACTCTGATCTGATCTTCCATGAAGAAAAGAAAATTCCAACATACCTATCTTGCACATATGGACTGAACTGTAGTTTGGAATGATCGAGTCTACCTGAATTTTACTCTAGGCCAAATTCACCACAGACAGAAATACTAGTCTGCACAAAAGAAGCACAACAGTGTACTAGCTAGCATTTTTAAAAACAATGTGCTAGCTAGATAATCGTCAATCCTTCGAGTGAAATGATGAGAAAAGTATTGGTCAGTTGTACATCATTTTAACTCCTGCAGACATGTGAAAATTTGCAGATAGATGCGTAGATATTACCAGAAGAGAGATTAATCATGTGCATACTATACCAAGGTATACTCCCTGAACAACTGCTAAGCACCATCGATCCCATGAGAGTAACAGTAATGGCACAAAATATGGTCTTACCATAGGTGCCTGTACAAAAAAAAAAAAAAAGACAACATAAGTTCTCCACAAATAAATATCAGAAAACTGTAAATTCGTAGTCCAGCAGTAAGTTTCATCGAACTTTCAGATCTCAACTATCTGTACACATACTTTATGCACCAAAAATCACAAGTAACTAAACATCTACCAGCCAAGTTCTGATTTGATAGATATAAGAAACAATCAGAGCTAGTTGCGAACTAGCTGTACCTCTTTGCAGGAAGGATCAGCTTTGTTCAGGAGTCTCACCAAGGTGAGGGTCGTGTCGACGTAGCTGACAAGAGGGAATAGCTGGAGGTAGAAGGTGATCTCACTCTGCACCTCGCGGAGCTCGTCGGCGTGCCGCGCCCCCATGAAGCACCGGTACAGGTAGCTGCGGCCCTGGCAGGATCTGACGAGCCTGTACGCGCGCCGGAGCGTCACCTCCAGCTCCTCCACGGGGACCTTCGTCTCCGGCTGCTGCATCAGCTGAGCGGCGTGGAGCTGCCTGAGCAGGTCGCCGATCATATTGGCGCGCCGCGCGAGCTGCAGGCAGGTCGCCCTGTTCCTCCTGACCGTCTGCGCCGCCTCCGCGATCATCTTGATCATCCCGTAGGCATCCACTCCTGCGAACTGCGCGATGGTGGCAGCCTGACCGACTAGAGCCATCCTGCTTTCCTTCGATTCAAGGACTAGCCTGCAGATCTTGGATGGACAAATGTGCTGTTCTTGCGGAAGAACAAAATGTCCACCGAGTGCAGGAACCCAGTGCTGGCTACTTATAAAAAGGGAAGACGAAAACTTTGAATCTCTACTATATGCTTCAAAACTACTCCTATCATTCACATTAAGCATCTTATCTCCGGAGAATCTCCAATGATGTGACTGGCCACCATTTACCAACATTAAATTGTTCGGCGTTACCTTAATTAACTTCTTTTAGGAGGTGCCAGTGATTAATTTCTTTTTTTAATCTCTACTATTGTCTATTGACATTGTTTCAAAAAAAAAGAAGAAGTATATTGACATTTGAACAAAGCATAAGATGGCGCCAAAGTTAGGCGATTTCCGAGAAACTTCGAGGTTCTATGCATGATCTGTCAAAAATGAGTGGCTGGACATCTCCCTAATAATTCTTGACCCCAAATGAGACAGACCTTTGAGACTTCGACAGATTCTAAGTAGGTCCTGGAATTTTGGTTCTTCTGGCTGCTAGAGTGCGAAGCTTTCCACCCTCTTCGCTGCACAATAATGCTAGCCTGTTCTGTCCAATGGGGATGGGTGGCTGGTCCTACATGCCCAGTATTTCAAGGTTTGATTTTTATCTTGAGAGCTAGACTGCACCAACCATAATACATATATGCACGGACTATATGAGCACCATTCACCATTTTAAGGTAAAGAAAGAGGGGAGATTGTACTGACACTTGAACGAGCCATCAGCCGGCGTTGAAGGTAGGAGCTTTCCATGAAGCTTCTGCGCTCCATTTGTGATGTAGACCAACTACGACGCCATGAAAGAGACCTCTGACCAGTTCCAAGTTGGACTCATCACAGTGTGTTTTGACCAAGTAGCCATGCCCCACGCTCAACCTCTCATGCTTCAAAAAACAAATCTGTCTTGCACCATGGATGATGAAGCATTGCCACGAATAATCTGGTCAGTTGAAGCATTGCCACGAAGAGCTGCTCTGCTAGTGATCTCATTGAACAATTCAAAGCTATACCTGCATAGAGCAAACAATAATGAGCGCATAGCCGTAGTGTGTCACTGTATGCATAAATATTATATTCATTAAAGAAACTATAACAGGCTGTTTTCAGGGTTTTCTTAAAGCTTTTAAAAGAAAACTCACCATTTGGTTTTTTCTGAAATTAATTAAAGCTTAAATGGAATTCTTGTGAATTAAAAAGATTTAATATGACTAATCAAAACTTCAATTGTTGCAGAGAGTATTTCATTTGGATTCCTTGTGTCACAAGGAATTTTTTGAAATTTTTTTCGGATTCATTTGCTATTTTCTAGAGCTCAATAGATTTTCTTATAATTTCTTAAAATAGAAAATCTCTAAAAATTCCCTAATGCCATTTGGGCCCAAACCCTAGCCCCGGCCCATTTCTTTCGGCCAGGCCAGCCGCACGCAGCCGCGCCTTGCCACGCATCGCTGATCCGCTCGGCCATACCATGTGTCGACCATCCGAGTGGCCTCACTTGCCAGCCGTTCGATCTCCTCTGAGCGCACGTGTCAAGCATCCGGAGCCTCGAGCACTGTGCCTCGTCTTCAGCCCAGACTTCGTGCGCACCGTCTCTGACGCGGTCTCTCGGTGTCTGTGCCGTAAATTCACAGTTTGCATATCCAAACAACAAATATTCATAGTTTGCAGATTATATGTCCAGACTGCGGCTGGTTAATTTCAGACTATAAAAATTAAAAATGCACATAGTTTGACAGTGTGCCATCTTCACAGATTTCCTTTTTTACAATTGATAGGTGCTATTAACAGATCTTCACAGATTTGAAATGTGGCTAGTAACATATAAGTATATAACAAATTAAGAGTGACTGAGTGAGGAACTTTAAATAGCGTAAAATGTTAAAAGGCGTATTTGGAAGTACGAACACAGACCAGCGACGACGAGCGCTGGCCACCGGCGCTGGGAGGATAAGCGGCGGTTGTTGGCGATGACGGACCTGCGAATTGGTGACGGCAAACCGACGAGCGGCGGATGGTGAACCAACAGCAGCCACAGCCCAAGGGACTAGGAGTCCAGGACTTGGGGAAGCGCTGCCGCTGGGGGGATGAGCGGTGGGTCGGTGACGGCCGGCGTACAGCGGGTCGGCGAGCAAGGGATGCACGTACTCAACACTCGAATTGGGACCTGCTTGCCATGTAGAACTTCTAACCCTAGCAGCCACCAGCAAGTCTCGAGTGAACTTCTAACCCTAGGCGGCAAGGGCCTCAAGAAATTAACTTTGTGATCCAGCTCATTCTTTAGGGCCTCAAGAGTAGTTTGGGCCGCCCTGCAAGCACCATCACCATGCGACGGCGCAGCCAACGAGAATAATCTAGCTCCATACTCAAGAAGAGATGGTAATAAATACTTAATGCTTCTTTATTTGACAGTTACACGCAACGAACCCAGTAATAATCGAAACAAGAAATCAATCCGCACTCTAGCTACATCAGTTTACAGACGAGTGACCAACTTATAAATCATGCATGATCAGAGCTGAATAACCAAAATAGCTCATTCGTCAGCTGGTTAATTAGCTGACGACGTAGCACTTCTTCCTGATCTCGCCCTGCGCCCCGGTGAGCACGCCGACGCCGCCCATCTTCACCATCGACTCCGCGAAGTCCCTGAAGAACTCGGCGGCGTACAGCCCGGTGGCCTGCCGCTCCACGTAGCCCCGCGTGAAGGCGTCGGTGAGCAACGACGAGTCGGAGTGGAAGAGTCCCCGGCGCTTGGCCACCAGCCGGTAGTAGTCGGTGTCGAAGGTGAGGAAGCTGCCGGGGTCCATCTCCGCCAGCGTCGTGTTGTCGTCCAGGCTCGCGCACCGCGAGCGCAGCCGCGCCAGGTAGCTCCGGTCCAGCGCCGGGTCCACGTCGGCGTTGTTGTCCGCGCCGGTGAAGTTGTACAGCCGGTCCGAGAACGCCGAGCAGTGCGCCGTCCCCAGCGTGTGACCACCTACGTACATAATTCATGGTACATATTGTTAGCTTAGCTAGGCGAGCTCGGATTTTGAACATCGATCGCATTCGCTCTAAAAAAGTTATTCATCATCGTCCATCACGGAGCATGATGTCTAACTAGCAAAGTGCGCCGCGCATTCGCGCGGTTATATTTATTTCAATATTTACAGTATTAATTAATATAACTTACATATTTGAGAATATATTTATGCATTTTGTAGGCTATTTTAATTTTAAAGATATTATAAACATTAAAATGATAATACAGAAGTTTGAAGGAAATACAATTTGAGAAATATAATTGAATTATGAGCTTTGGTTGAAGAAATGGCATCATTCTTTATGGCTTATGACTTATGCTACAGTAACTAGCTTTTAAACAGAGTGTCTTTTCAAGACGAGGTATATAAGCCTACTGTAGTAGACATTGTACTGACTTTAGCTATACCGGCCAAAATCGCACACAATTGTCTCTCTCTCCGTACTCTTTCTCGCAAACAATCAGAATTCAAAAGCCATAAGTTATAACAAAATAGAACGAACCCAATAAGTTGTTAGGGATCTTATAAACATAACAACTCTCCATCATGCATAGATCATGTAGTTGTATGGCTATATTCTATCTTCAATAGCTACTCTTTTTCAAAATGTATGCAAACACATTTACCACTATTTAATCACAAACAATATGTTAATTGTATGTGCGGCAAATTATCTTATTAGTGTTATGCTCATGCATACACTGATACACCATGGACAACCTATTTTAAACTTATCATCCCCCATATGGCGGTCGGCTACCCCACCTAACTACGTATCTTTATCTCTTCTTGCCATCACAACTTTTATGCTTCAACCTCCAACAGCAAACTAATTCTTGATCGATCTCTCTCAACTGCTACCCCTTCTAATGCAATATTCTACTACATAGTTATATTCTACTTCTCTCTAATTACTGTTTAATGTTGACCGCTATGACTTAGTTAGGAATTCATCTGGAAACCAAATTGTTGTTTTTATTTAATTTTTATATCATATTTTAGTTTTTTGTATTGTATTTGACATGGACTATTTTGCTAATTTTATTTTATTTTTTATTTTGAATTTCAGTTTCTTCTGGGTTGTATTTGATATAGACTCTTTCTTTTAATCTAAACCATTATAATCTAGACCTGCCACGATGGACAGTGTAGATCTTTTCTTTTTCTGTGATTAATGTGGTAATTTCTATCCCTTAAAAGTGAGCATGGTAATTTCTTTTGCCTCTGTTTTAATAATATAATAGATATCTACTCTTTGAGAGTGAAAATGATGTCTTCTTTTACCTCTGTTTTAATAATATAATATTCCATTCGTTATTTTTTACTTGATGTTTTTTACTTTTTACAATTTTTAAGATGCAACTTTGACCATTGCTTGTTATAACTTTATGTTAAGATATACTAATAAAATTATAATTTTATGAAAGAATTTCTAACAACAAATCTAATGATATATTTTTTCATAACCAATCTAAGTAGTTTTAAACTATTGATGATCAAACTTTAGAAAATTTGACGGCACAGATTCTACAAAGTCAAGTAGAAAAAAGAACGGTGGGAGTAGATTGCACATGACACAATTAAGCATGTAGGGTCTATTAACAGCCTTTGTTAAATGTTTAACGTTGCCAATATGTTGGGTCCAAACGTGACCCGCCACTGGCGATCAAAACCTGCTCGATGTTTTACCAGTTGGACTGTATAATTTAAGACTATAAGCGATCAACTTTTAATTTTGCTTTAAATTAAGTGTGTTAGCTAGCGTAGTACGTACGTACTTGTTTCGTTTAACTGGGTCATGCATTAGCCACGGTACATTAATCAGCTGGAAAAAGCAGGCTAGCTAGCCGGCCAGGATGTTCATGCGTGCATCATTCATATATGCAAGGTTAGTTAGTTACCTGACAGGACGACAATGTCCTTCAAATCGAGCCCTTTAGGCGCGAACAGTTGGATGAGCTGCGTCATGTTCGACGTCGGAGGAGGGAGCTGATCGGTCTCGTTGGCACTGGAGACCCGGCCGTCTCTCCGGCCGAGCGGCACCGCCCAGTACGGCCCCTTGGACTGAAACAAATTAACACGCACGCACGCGATTCGTCAGTGACCAATCTAATGCTGATCTCAAGTGCAATCTAATTCTAATCTAATGCTGCTTTCGATCTTTCGCATGCACGGACGCACCAGGACGACGGCGTCCCTGGCCATGAGAGCGAGGATATCGGCGCAGGAGACGGTGTCCGGGCACACGGCGTCGAGCTTGGCCTTGATCCTCTGCACGGAGCCGAAGCCCCGGAGGCTCTGGTTCGGTGGCGCGTCTTTCTCCGCCACGTTGTTCGCCGTCGAGTCGATCAGCACGGAGCCGTCGCAGCCCTGCATTACATTGTTGTTGCGTCACAACTGATCTGAAACATGCAAGATCTGATTGCTAGCTAGGTACCCTGATGAAGCAGTCGTGGAAGTGGAGCCTGAGGAGCGGACCGGCGAGGGTTGGCGCCACGGTGAGGATCCTGATCATCTCCTCGCGGACAATCTCCTCGACTTTCGGGCACATCTTGCCGTAGAACCCGACCGACAGCTGAGCCACTGCTGGGCTTGCCATGATCACTGTCACCACGGCCAAAGGGATCATCAACATCTTGAGAGCCTTACTTGATGCCATCATCATCACTAGCTCGCTCGATCTTTAATTAGCTAGCTTGTTACAATGGTGTATATGGAGATGAAATCAGCTGTGAGAAGTGAGCATGGAATGGCAATGGTAGCTATCTAGCTGCTAAGTTATAGCTCCTTATATAGGGGCCTACATGCCACCCTAGCTACTGCCTCTTTGACAGCCTAGTGATCACTTCAAATAATGGTAGTAAGTAGGCCATGCATGCAATTTGGTGATCGAGCAAATTAAAGGAACAGCTAGTTAATTAGTAGAAATGATTGTTTTTGGGAAAGCCAAGTGAGAGATACAACTAGAAGCTACAATATAGTGCACGATCAACCTAGCCAGCCAATGCCACATGTGATTTGGGGCCTTGTGAGTGTCGTTTGTTGGTAGAATCAGATGGTTCCATGGTCCTAAGTAGTATCGCATGCACATTTGAGCTGTGCATTCCAGCCAGCCCTTGCATGTTACCTCCAACCAACCCAAGTAGGTCGTGCTGCTCTGTCTCTCTCTCTGTCTGTCTGTCCATTCATATAATTTCAGCTGAAACTTGACCAACGGAAGCATCCAAAACGGTCGATGCATGGATAGGTTATACTATTACTTGCTGTCACCTTTGGAACAGTTCAGAGAGAGAGAGAAAGAGAGTGGCAATTACTAGGAGAGAGAAACATTGGATGGAATGATTGGGGTGAGATTCAGAACGAAGGAGAGTGGTGCTAGAGAACGGGCCGGTTCAGACAGTTTCTGCTCTGCTCTTGACCACTCTGCTCTGTCTGGTGGCAATCTCTCTTGAGAAAGTTCTGTCCAAGCAAGTTTTGTCGTTAGATCCAGGTAATAACAGGTACGAGACGGCACTTCTCACCATGAGCAGCTTACCGCGCGACTCCGCGACGTACCGGCTGGGGTCGTACGGCACCGCCTCGTCGGCTGTTACATCCCTGTAGAACAACGTGCCGTCGCCGTTGTCGCTCGCTGCCTCACCGTCCAGGTCCTCTTCCCCGGCAGGCACAGTATGGCCCGGTGGACCCAGTTGTTCATCATGATCGGGGGCGACGCCACGACGAGGTCACCGGTGGTCGACCGCATCAGCACGGCCTTGCGGGTCCCTGAACCTCTCGGAGACTCGGAACTTAACTAAAGATAACCTGCTCCCTCGCTAGCTCCCCTCCCCTTCTAATTTCTAGAGATGTATATCATGGTTGAAATTAGCTAGCAGTCCAAGTTGTATCCTAGAGAGCAGAGGCAGTGTCAATGTTTAACACCATGTATGTCCGTGAACCTGAAAATGCAGAAGTAGCAACAACAAAACAAACAAATTTACACCAAACAAAGCAGAGGCAGAAGTATCTCAGATCTCAACTTCTTGAATATGAGCTCGCCTCAACATGATCCCAACCAACCATCGTAAGTTTTGGGATTTGGTCAAGTGATTTTACAAAGATTCCGCTGTATCTAGATTGGCTTTGAGCATAAATTGAGGATTTTGGGTTTTGAGTTATAGATTGAGTTAGTATGACCTGAGTCATTAGATTAAGGTTGTATGATGCATACATTGGCTAATGTAGGTCAGGTTATGAAGAACTTATGCCTGAAAATGAGTTCTTTGTTTTTAGATGTGCAAGATCGTTTGAAGTCAACTGTGGTCAACAGCAATGATCAGGGCTAGACTCATAGAGGAGTTGAGACTCAGAACGATCAAGTATGCTGGAGTGAGATGATGATCTCAAGCATGGCACGAGAAAAACAGGAAATGTTTAAGGTGAGTTTGAACGGCAGGATGACGTCATGTGGCTTGTACGGGTCAAGTAGCTATGGTTCAGTGAAATCGAGACGGGAGAGATTTGGCGATGCGTGGCAAGCTAGTGGTGCATCTACACGTAGTAAGTATGACGATTACTTGTAGTGGTTGGTGATGACCAAGTCAAAGAAGGATATTTTGGTAATTTGATTAAAATACCTTGGAAGTGAGGACGACATTCCTTTAATGTTTAGTCTTCAAGAATTAGAGTTTTTAAATAGTTATATCGGGTATGTGTATAATTGGAGCCTATAAAAGAAACTTCTGGAAAAAAAACCTATAGGATGGTTGTAAATTAGGAAATTATATATTTAAAGACCTTTGTCCTGCGTGGCAAAAGTACTGTGATAAGAAGATGATGTCTTTAGCTATTGTTCCGCTACAATATTTTGATGAGTTTATTATTTATTAAAGTAGTATTTTACCGATTAAATAAATAATAATCTGATGTCTAAGCGTTATAATGACACGAGGTCATATGTGGGCACATAGTGACTTGGCTTCACGCTCGGACACGTTTCAGTGATCAATCTCTTTAAGCCGGAGACGTGTTCTCTTTGCTGATAACTAAGCGCACTGTGCACTCTGCACTTCTAAGACAACGTAGGTAGAGGAACAATCTGCATGTTTCTTTCCTTTTTCTTTAAAGCCGACGATTTTTAGCTTTTGCTACAGTACCTAACTTTAAAACGGAGTATTTTCTCAAGACGGAGTTTACAGGTTAAACGATCTACACGTTAAAAGCCCAATATCTGTACCTGCTAAAATCGTAAGCGAGTATCTGTTTCTTCGTAATCTATACCGTAAACAGTCAAAATTCAAAAATTTCAGCCAAAAGCCATAAGCTGCATCCGAAAAGAACAGGCCTAATCTGACGCATCAAACTTGAACATTTCATTAGGTGGTCACGTGGAGGGCTGTTATGTAGTAACAGTCTATTGAAGGGGGGAATGTGAAAAGTCACGTGTAAAAATAGTTCAGGGCGCAAAACTAATCGCATTCGAAATGGTTAATTCCCACGTGGCTATATACTCATAAGAGTAGTGGACAAAAAGCTCTTATGAAATATATAGCCATGTGGAGATTCTTTTATAGGCTAACACCACATTCAATGATACATTTGGCATCTTCATGCATATAGATAAATCGACTAAAGAAATAAGAAACACCATGAAATTAAGTTGATAATGACTTTTTATGGACTATGTCATAAAAGATTAAGGAACGGTTAGAACTTGATGACAAAAAGCATGTTTTTGTTTGTAATTTGAAAATGAAGAAATAGGTGCACTGATAGTCTCCTTAAAATTCTAGACTACTTATGTTCAATTTTTTTTGTCCATAGGTAAAAGGAATACATTACCTATTCCTTGGTTAACTTATTCGGTATCACAATGTTAGTGTTGATAATACACATGATATGGATCCAATACACCCAAAGCGTATCGTATTCACATATGTTAATGATGTAATCCAAACTCAAAATAAAGACAATTTTAGAATGGGGTCAAATTCCATAGAACAAATAAAGGGCATGTTCTTTACGGCTTCTAAAAGCGGTTTTTGGTTTTTGCTACAGTAACTAACTTTTAAATGAAGTATTTTCTTAAGACGGGATCTACAAGTTAATTGTAATACACGTTAAAAGCCTAATATCTGTATCAACCAAAATCGCAAGCGAGTATCTCTCTCCGTAATCTCTATCGCAAACGACCAAAATTTAAAAATTTCAGTCAAAAACCATAAGTCGCAGCCAAAAAGAACAGGCTCAAAGACCGTCTCCCAAAAGTTTACAACTCAAATATCGCCATAAATACCTGCTTAAGCGCAATGCTATAAGTACCAAATACGAGCACAACATGATATACCAATTCGAAAATGAACAATCATCCTGTAATAAATCAGTACAACATGATATACCAATTGGAAAATAGACAATCATCACATAATAAATCAGTACAATCATACGCCACCACACGAAGGGGAAAAAATAAATCCCAAAATCTTATAATACACACCTTCGTCTTCCTTGGTCTCCCATTGAAAGCCAAACAAAACCATTTCCAAAGAAAAAGAAAACCCGGAGCCAAAAGAATTCCTCTCCAGTGGAACGAAGGGAAAAAAAAGGAGAAGAAACCCTCGCCTCCGGCGAACGCCATGGTGGAGACTCGCCGGAGCTCCACTGCCGCGGCCGCTGCCAAGCGCTCGAACCCTTCCTCCTCCTCCGCCCCTCCGCTGAAGCGTCCCAAGGTGAGAGCCCCCCGCGGATCGAAGAATCTCGTGTCACCACTTCCCGATTTGACCCCCGGGCTAACCGATCTGAACCGTAAGCCTAATCAGGCGGTGGTTCCGGCGTCAACGACGGCGTCAGCGCCAGGGTGGACCGAGGAGGATTCTACGGCCGCGAGGAGCACCGGCTCGGCGGAGGACGCGGCGGCAAAGAAAGGTGTGGACTTTCGGGCCTTTTGGATGCTAGGGTTTGGTGGGATGGCTTTGGAATCGAGTTTTTTGGGTTTTGATGCTTTGGTGCAGATCAAGGAGGGGATAAGCCAGCGGTTGCTGCGGCGGAGAACTCACGCAGGAGGAAGGAGCAACAACAGCAGCTGGCGGCGCCATGGGCCAAACTGCTTTCGCAGTGCTCACAGGTGAGGGAATTGGTGGCCAATAATTGGGATTTGGGAATTCTTATTGTTATAGATGTTGTAGGAATTAAAGTTAAAGTTTGTAGTTTTTGATTATGGGCTTGGTAAAGACTCGATTTTTAGGACGCTTAGGATTGTTTAGGGTTAATTTTAGTCTGTTTGTGGTTTTTTGCAGTTTGATTTGATGGGTTTAGTGGGGGAATATTATTAGTTTTGTCGTGTAGAGCTTGGTAGTGGACTAATGTTTAGAGTTCTCAGTCAATGGTATTGGGCTGCCTGAATTTGATGCTTAGGTCCATTTCGAGCTAGCTTTTTAGCTGCTTGACGGGTTCAGTACATTGGATTTGTCATATGTAGATATTTATGTTGTGTTACAGCTCGTAGGGATCAGCACTAACAATTCTTGACATATGGTCTTTGGAATGTTCTCGTCTTGAATAGCCGTTTTGGCAGTACATTTAGTTGTTTAGGTTGGTTTTCTTCTCTAAGTCAGAAGTAGGCCTTGCTACCATGGTCAAATTTGCATGTTGATAATGGTGACAATCCGTTCAGATACTAGTTTTAGTAATGGTGGATAAAGCTCTTTGCCAAATGTCTTATTTATATCATCCAAAACTGCAAGGGGTCAAACTGTGGAGGTTTGACTGACCTCAATGACGGAAAAATTGAAGATAAAGCAAGTAAGCAACAAGACAACAAATAGATCAGACACATGATATCTTTTCCTAGAGAGCTAAACACATGCTCTCATAATCAAACTCCCCAGCAAAACAGGTAGAGGATACAATTGCTCTCACCTGTGACCTTCCTCTCGCATACGGATAGAGAGATTCTGAAGTGCAACTTAACCTTTTGAATTTGGTTAGCTACTCATGTGCATGCCTTATCCATGCATGTAGGATTGTTAACTTCGTTGATGAAGTGCCAGAAATCCCCCTGGATCATTCTTGTTAGAAGTAATCTTGTTTCCGTTGCTTAGTCGTATTCGAGTCCATATACGTGTACGTGTTCTAGCCGTGTATACGTATACAAGTATTGTTTTCGAGTCCGGAGTAGTTGCCATATACAAGTTGTATCCATACGAGTAGTAGCCAATTCCTAACCAAGTCCGTTTCCAGGTCTTTGTTGCTTCCGTATCTAAGTCAGTTATATGGGTATATAATCAAGGGAGGAAGGCTTGTAATAGTAGGTAACGAGGAAGTTGATCAGGGTGATGGGAGGAAGCTGAGTTTCAGCAGACTAATAAAGAAAAAGAGAGAACAGGTGCTCCAGAGATCGTCGTGTTTTGTGCTCCTTTGAGTTATTGTGAGTTTGTTCGCGTGTGTGGCAAAATTATCTAGTCGACTAGAAGATTGCTTTGGTGCATGCAACGGGCAGGTGGCTCCATCACGCACGTCAATTGAAGCAAGCGTGTCCAGTCGGAGGCAGGGCCGGCAAGTTCACGGTGTCACGTCATGAAGGCACACGCGCCTCTGGAAGAAGTTGACGACCGAGAGCAAGGAAACTTGCAACAAGTGGTATCGGAGCCTGTTGATCTTGGTGTTTCCTAAAGATCTTGGGCGATAAGGCGAAGGCCCAGGGTGGGCTAATCTCCCTCCAGTACCCTCTCCTAACGACCAACAATTACCCGTTGTGGGCAATGAAGATGAAGGCGAACATGTGCATCCAGGGAGTCTGGGGTGCAGTCGATCCGAAGGGGAAGGACAAAGAGGTGGATAACAAGGTGGATCAGGTGGCTTTGGCTATCATTTACCAAGCGGTGCTAGATTCGATGATGCATCAGCTCATCGGCAAGGAGACGGCACGAGAAGCGTGGGAGACGCTTCAGACGATGCATGGGGGAGTTGATCGTGTCAAGGAGGTGCGGCTCCAGAATTTCACGAAGCGAGTTCGAGAATCTCAATTTGGGAGAGACCCAGTCGGTGGACGAGTTCGCCAGCAAGCTGACTTCGTTGTACAATCAGATTAACTCTCTTGGCGACAAGATGGAGGAATATATGGCAGTGAATAAATATCTACGCGTGCTTCCAGAGAAGTACATACATGTTGTCACTACACTTATATACTCCTTCGATCTGGATAAAAAGAAGATAGAGATCACTGGTTCCCTCAAGGCGCATGAGGAGTTACTGAAGGGGTTTCAATCACGTAATGACCAGGGACCCCAGACTCGTAACGAGCAGGCGTTGCTAGTAAAGAGAGATCCGAGAGACGGTCGTGGCTCATCAAACAACCGCGGGAGGTGGCGCGATCGAGGTGGCCAGAGTGGTCGAGGTGGCCGTGGAGACAAGGTTGGACAAGGTGGTGGTGATAGATCCAGTGATAAGTCACATGTCAAGTGTTTTGAATGTGGCGAATACGGGCACTACGCATCAGGATGCCGCAACTATATAAAGTGTTTCAACTGTAACGAGCACGGGTACTATGCTTCGGATTGCCAAAGCAAGAAGAACGGGGAGGTGAACCTCGTCCAAGACGAAAAAGAAGATGACGAATCGGGACTACTTCTCTCCTCATATGTTGAAAAGGCACCAGTCATGGTGATGCTGAACAAAAAGAACGTAGTTCCAAAACTACGCACGAAGGAAGCCAGCCACGATCACACGGATCAGTGGTACTTGGATAATGGAACAAGCAAGCACATGACGGGAGATCGCTCCATGTTTCATGAGCTCGATGAGAAGATTTGGGGCAAGATCAAGTTTGGCGACGGCTCCACGGTAGAGATAAGGGGCAAAGGGACGATGATGTTGCAATGCAAGAACGGAGATAAGAAGTTGTTGACAGGGATTTACTATATACCAAGTTTGTGCAACAACATATTCAGTCTCGGGCAGATGACAGAAAGAGGGTGCAGGGTGGTGCTGCAGGATGAGTTCTTGCATGTGTATGACAAGAACAAAGATCTGTTAATGAAGGTGAAAAGATCTCCAAATCGGTTGTACAAGATTTCTTTGAAAACTTGTAAATCGGTTTGTTTGAAGAGCAGCCTGGGGGAGTTGAGCGACGACACGGAACGTGATGGCTCGGGTCAAGGCGGTGCGCCTCATGACGCAGGCATGCATGTAGCTGCGAGCGGCACCTCCGAAGGCACATGCGGCGCACATGCAAGTGCGGCTAACACAGAAAGTCAAGGCGGGTGGGCCTCCAGGTGGAAAAAGTGCACAAGGTCCAAGAGGAAGACTTGGAGTACATGTTGGTGCAGTTTTATGTGGTTTTGCAAAGGGAACGCAGAAAGTGTTGGAGACAAGAGTTAGGGGCGGTGTAGCCTCAGCTAAGGTGTACGTGGGAAAGTGGACAGACTTGTTCTAAGAGAGGGGAGCGAAGGCTTAGGTAACAGCGAAGCCAAGTCGGCTATGGGAGCATGTGCTCCAGCCTAGGCAAGAGTCCAAGAAGGACGAGTTCAGTCCAGGTGCGAGACGCGGCAAGCGTTGGATTGTACGAGGCTCAAGATGTAGCAAGCACAAGCAGTAAGGCGGTGACGGCTCAGAAAGGAACGGCGCACGGGAGTGCAGGTAAAAGGAAAAAGCGGAAGCAAGAGAGAAAATCGACATGATCAAGGTGGAGAAACAAGATTAAGAAGGTGATTGTTAGAAGTAATCTTGTTTCCGTTGCTTAGTCGTATTTGAGTCCGTATACGTGTACTTGTTCTTACCGTGTATACATATACAAGTATTGTTTTCGAGTCCGGAGTAGTTGTCGTATACAAGTTGTATCCATACGAGTAGTAGCTGTGTCCGTTTCCATGTCTTTGGTGCTTTCGTATCTAAGTCAGTTATATGGGTATATAATCAAGGGAGGAAGGCTTGTAATAGTAGGTAACGAGGAAGTTGATCGGGGTGGTCAGAGGAAGCTGAGTTTCAGCAGACTAATAAAGAAAAAGAGAGAGCAGGTGCTCCAGAGATCGTCGTGTTTTGTGCTCGTTTGAGTTCTTGTGAGTTTGTTCACGTGTGTGGCAAAATTATCTAGTCGACTAGAAGATTGCTTTGGTGCATGCAACGGGCAGGTGGCTCCAGCACGCACGTCGATTGAAGCAAGCGTGTCCAGTTGGAGGCAGGGCCAGCAAGTTCACGGTGTCACGTTGTGAAGGCACACGCGCCTCTGGAAGAGTTGACGACCGAGAGCAAGGAAACTTGCAACAATTCTAGTAGGTCGATACAACATTTCCCTGCTAGTGCTGGTTTGTAAATTGGAGCACTTTGCTGAAACAGGGCTGTGGGAAAACTTGGTTGCAAGAGAAGTTTTCTTGAAGTCAATTAGACAAATATCATAGTCAAGTATTCACTATTCAGTATGGTGATTTCCTAGGCACTCCAAAGTCCAAACACCTAAAGTGTTAGGGGCTGACATGAATACAAATTATAAGTATTGGCAATTCCAAATTCAAGGTAGTTTACGTGAATGCTCTCCCAAATGGAAAATTTAGTAGCTAGTTGATCTAGGCGTCTCCTATTTTTCTTATGCAATGATCCAATGATCAAGGCTATGGTTTATCTGCTGATGCTAATTATTGCAATTGATGTTACCAAGATGTCACATTTACAGGCGCTAGTATCAACAAATGCAATGCTTTTACGATCTTTGTTGGTTCTCTGTTATAATATGTCTTGCAGTAACGTCGAGTCGTCGACCCTATTTCTTTTTTATGGTAATGCGGAATAATGCTTGAAATATACTGTTACTTCATACTGATAATAAATTATAAACTACAGAGTCGTCACCTTCCTATCATTGTCCCTCAGTTTTCTGTTGGCCAAAGCAAAAGCTGCAATTTATGGTTGAAGGACCAACCTGTTAGCAAAATACTTTGCAAGCTGCGGCACCTTGAGGTACGTCCTTGTTTTTTCTGGTTCAATTTTGTGATGTGAGGAGTGAAGGAACATTGTCAGGTGCTTATAATTATTTCATTTGTTTTTGATGTTTTTCTTTCAGCAAGGAGGTCAGTGTGAGTTAGAAGTTGTAGGCAACAATGGCATGGTCCAATTAAACGGAAGGTCCATAAACCCAGGCACAAAAGTTCCCCTTACAGGAGGGGATGAGGTCATATTCAGTTCATGCGGCAAGCATGCTTATGTATCCTATTATCATTTCTTGTTCATGCAATCATGCGCCTTCCTTCCATCCTTTTCATCATTAGTCTAGATGTACGCACTTCAAGGTTAGCAAAATCTATCAGATCTGTTACCTTCCTTTTTCCTTTACCTGCTTACAGATTTTTCAGCATCCTTTGAATGCTGAAGTTCCTAAAGTGGTTCCATCATCTGCTGTGAGCCTTTTGGAACCCCCAGTTGCTGGTGTCAAGCGTATCCATATGGACAAGAGAACAGGGGACACTCCAGCTGTTGCTGGGACAGAGATGCTAGCATCTGTATCTCATCAGTTGAAGGACCTACCAGCAGTGCCACCTGCATCAGCTGGGGAGAGCAATCAGATAGTAGTGCGGCCTATGGCATCATCTGCTTCGGATAAATCAAAAGGGCGTGGCATCAGCCCTGATAAGGAATGTGAGAATGGGGAAAATGCCAATGAGGTTAATTCTAATATTGAAGACTCTCCAGTGGATGTGGCTGCAGCCCCCAGGCCCCCCATATCTCCTGATGCTGTTGCGAACGATGCCAGTCAACAAAACGGCTTTGGAGCTGATGCTCATCTTGGTGCGGAAATCGGTAAGGTTGCAACTTATAAGATAAGGCCAGTTCTGAGGATGATTGCAGGATCAACTATATCCGAGTTGGATTTGACTGGTGATCTTTTTAAAGCTCTTGAAGATCAGAGGGATCTCATCAGGGATCTTAACTCTTCAGCCAGTTTACCTCCAAGCAGATGTCAAGCCTTCAAGGATGGGATGAAACAGGGAATTATTAGTCCAAGTGATATTGAAGTTACGTTTGAGAATTTTCCTTACTACCTCAGGTGATATGCTTTGACTTAATATTACTTTGAGTTTGATATGCTTTGACTTAATATTACTTTGAGTTTGATATGCTTTGACTTAATATTACTTTGATTTGCTTTGGCCTTTATTCTGATTTTTTTGAGCCTTAGCATGCTGTATATCTGAAATGTTGCATATGCTTTGTTCTTTGTATTCTACATTATAAAAAAAACTAAGGCTAGTCATCTATTCTACTTTACTTAGTTTTGAGGCTGCCAAAAAAGTGTATGTCTAGTTTGTTATTCTTTATGACTTGTTCGTACTTCATAGCATTCATTAGACAATAGCCATGGATGAGGATGATCGAGTTTATTTAGTCAAGGTAGGGCAGTTTCACGCAGATATACCTTGAAATGATGCATGCTATTATTATTGTTGTTCTTTCACGCGTCCATATCTTTGTATTATTTATCAATCCCCATCTCATGCAGCGAGAATACAAAGAATGTGCTTCTATCATGTGCATTCATAAACCTGGAAAAGAAGGAGTTCATCAAGCAGTTCTCGAAATTTCATCAATAAACCAGCGAATTTTGTTATCTGGTCCAGCAGGTACCCTTTTTGTTCATTACATATTTATTGTTTCTATTGAGTTAAATTGTTCATACTTCATAGCATCCATTGCATATGCTTGTTTGGTAATTAATCCCAATGCTTATCTTTCTGTAGTCAACTAATTTTTCTACTGCAAACATGCATCAGGCTCCGAGATTTATCAGGAAACACTGATAAAGGCGCTTGCCAAGCATTTTGGTGCTAGACTACTTGTTGTCGATTCACTTTTGTTGCCTGGGGTAAGGTTTCCATGTATTACTGATACTGACTTGACTACTGCTATAAGCATATTCAAAAGTTTGAGAAAACCTTGAAGTTTTGCATTTCCCAATATCTTTATTATTATTGAAACAAAATCTATTTAGGCACCTTCAAAAGATCCAGAATCCCAGAAAGATGTTGACAAGACTGATAAGTCAGGGGATAAAGCGGGTGGTGAGAAATTGGCAATGCTTCATAAGCACCCCTCTTCCTTGACAGACACCATGCACTTCAGGAGACCAGCTGCACCAACTTCCAGTGTGAATGCTGATATTGTGGCATCCCCTCTGCATTCTGCACCTTTGCCCAAACAGGAATCCTCAGCTGCTGCATCCAAGGGCTATACTTTTAGAGAAGGTTTGCTCAAATTTCTTTATTATTTAATAAATCTTTCCAGTTCAATTATATTGTACTTAAACATGATTGCACTGCCGCATCTTTTGTAGGGGATAGGGTAAGGTATGTTGGTCCAGCTCAGCAATCCTCATTGTCACAAAGGTACCTGTGCTCTTATTTTTGTTTTCAGCCAAAATCTGTTGCTTTGATTTCTGCCTTATTTTTCATCAAAACTTTGTTGCTGTAAGCAATGTTTGTAGAAGTGCTATTAGGATGTTTATCGTTTGGGTGGTATGATGATTGCTGAACTCATGTTAGGCAAGTTTGACTTTCTTAGGCTTCTGTTTGGTTTGTGGCCGCAGTTGTGGCTTGCCACACTTTTTTAGCACACTACCCCACCTTTCATAGACACGTACTCTCAACAAGATTTTCCTGACTTGTGGCGACTAATTGTGTCACCACAAAATGTGCGGCATGCCACACTTAGCCACAACTAGGTTCATGAGCAGAGAGATAATGCATTGCTACAAATTGTAAGAAAGTATGCTTGGAGAAAAGGCACGTTTACCTAGTGAAATGCATGGATGTAGGTCTGTCGTAGAACAATACTATTTTGAACAGTGGATCCTCCTACCGTCAATAAAAGCATTTCAATTGTACTTTATAGTACTTTGCTTACATGGAAAAATAGAAAGAGGAAATTGGCAACATATAATCTTACTTTTCAAAAGCTAACAACCCAATTATGAGTTTGTTTTCTTTGTATGTTCCCATTACATTCACTCAGATTTAGCTTGATAACATGATATAGGGGGTGTTCGGTAGGTGAGAAGCCGGGCGGCTTCTCACTTTTGCTACAGTACCTAACTTTCAAACGGAGTATTTTTTCAAGATGGGGTCTACAAGTTAAACGTAGTATATGTTAAAAGTCCAACATCTGTACCAGCCAAAATCGTAAGTGAGTATCGGTCTCTCCGTAATCTGTACCGTAAACAGCCAAAATTCAAAAATTTCAGCCAAAAGCCATAAGCCGCAGCCAAAAAGAACACCCCCATACTTTCGTCTGATGACCATATGTTTTTGTTAGCCACCATATTTTTTCAATATATTGTTTTAATAAATTATTTTATTGATCTTCAGGGGCCCAAGTTATGGTTATCGAGGCAGAGTGATGCTTGCTTCTGAAGAAAATGGATCCTCTAAAATTGGACTCCGATTTGACAAGCAGATCCCTGATGGTAATGATCTGGGTGGTCTGTGTGAGGAAGATCATGGCTTCTTCTGCCCTGGTTAGCTCAAACATCTGAATCCCCACATGTTTGGCAGTTTTTACAGTTTCTTATTTGTTGCTGACCATTTTGTTGTTTCCACAGCTGAATTACTTCGCCCAGACTTTTCTGGTGGTGAAGAAGTTGAGAGGCTAGCTATGGCTGAGTTAATTGAGGTACGGCCTCTTACTTAGAATTTGGAATTTCTACAAACATAAATCAGCATTGTGTTATAGTGTGATTTTCATTGCCTGCCAGGTCATCTCGGAAGAAAGCAAAACCGCTCCTCTGATAGTGTTACTAAAGGATGTAGAGAAATCATTCACTGGAATTGCAGAGTTATTTTCATCTTTGAGGAACAAGCTCGAATTGCTTCCACCTGGTGTTCTTATCATAGGATCCCACACCCAGATGGACAGCCGCAAAGAGAAGGTACATATATTATTTCTGAGAAATCAGACAAATTTGTATTGTTGAGTTCCCATGGTGGTGTGCCATACTGGAGCATGTCTGTCTTTGAATTGGCCAGACCTGGATGAGATCGCTAATTTTGGTGACATTAGTTGGTGTCAGTTGTGAGGTGTTACACTGCCAAACTAGCATCGGGGAACTGTTGTTCATTTGCATCCCCTCTCCTTTGATCTTAATCAGCAATCTCTCTTCAAGTGCTATCAAATATTTGCTAAGATGGTGCTGTGGTCTTTCTTGTAGGCACATCCTGGAGGATTTCTTTTTACAAAGTTCGCTAGTAGCAGCCAGACACTATTTGACCTTTTCCCGGTAACAATTTTCATTGTACTTATACTTTATATTATTTTTTCCTTGAGTGTTTTTCAATGCATATGGTTCCATTTGCTATTCTTATGAATACATGGTGCTGATGTTGCCTGTCTGTTTGTCATGTTTTGATGTATTATTATTTGACAAATGCAGGATAGCTTTGGTAGTAGGTTGCATGAAAGGAACAAAGAAAGTCCGAAGGCAATGAAACATCTAAATAAGATTTTCCCTAACAAAATTTCCATCCAGCTTCCACAGGTGATAATATCCCTTATTACACTCACTTAAGTGTTGTGCTTGCTTAAGTATACTGTCTAATCTAAAGAATAAAACTTTCAGGATGAAGCACAACTTACCGATTGGAAGCAACAACTGGATCATGATGTTGAAACCCTTAAAGCTAAATCCAACGTTGGTAGCATTCGTATGGTAAGCTGCAAAGAAAATTCAACGTCATATTTCTGAGTGGAAAATGTGTACATTCAACCGAACTGAAGCTTCTTGTGTGTGATGCCTGAACCGTTTATGGCTTGTGTTTCTTCCCAACCTGCCATATCTGGTTGCAATGTAATTTCTAAAGTAATATTTTTTCTCAAGTTATTTTTAAACAGCACTTATGCCATTTTTCTCTCAAGTGACCGATCATATGTGTTTGATACTCTATTGCTTTTTACACCTGTAATCATGCATAAATTCACCTTTTTATAATTTTGCAATTATTTTTCTGCCTATAATGGCTGAATTCTTGTAGATTATATTCCCATCCCAATTTAGAATTGATATGTATATTAGTAGCATCTAAGACCACTATGTAATTGTTCATTTGCTCTGTAATGCAGTTTCTGAACCGCAATGGAATTGAATGCAATAACATTGAAGAATTATTCATCAAAGATCAGTCACTTACTAATGAAAGTGAGTTTTTTTTGCTCAATCAAAGGCAACATATCAAGTGCAATCACCATTTGTGGTGCACTCATGCTGTCATGCAATCAACTTTCGGTTTGGGTACCAAATCAACATGAAAAATTCTGAATTTTTTTATAATGTAGTCTATAGTGTTCTAGCTCCTTTAAAGTTTCAACTTCAAATTCAAAATGTGTTGGAAGAAAGTTTGCTGTGAATAGTAGCATACTAGCATTCATCTTTTTCTTTTTTTTCCTTTCATTTTGATTTATCATTTGTCAGATTTTCTCATATTTGTTACTCTTAATGTAGAAGGGATTTGAATTTGAAAGTTTATACATAGGTAGAGTACATTGAGAAGTACTTCTAGATTACTTGGAGAATTTTATATGTTGATTTAGTGCCCAATCCAGAAACAATTGCATTGAATGCAGCACAAAGGGTGATTGCATAGGATATGTTACTAAAGAATTCCAATTGAAACTTTTGTTGCTCCAAACTTTCTTAGATGTAGACAAGATTGTCGGCTATGCTGTTAGTTATCACCTTAAGCAAAATAAAGTTGAAACCTCCAAGGATGCTAAACTTGTACTCAAGCGAAAGGTAGTCATGTTTCTTTTTCCCTCTATTTGCTTTCAATCAATCTTCTCTCGGAATGCTAACTTAATGGTTATGAATGACAGCCTTAAGCATGGGCTCAACATGCTACAGAGCATGCAAAGTGATAACAAGAGCTCAAAAAAATCATTAAAGGTACTTGCCGTCTCACATATTGCAAGCATTCTTGCCATTCCTCAAGAATTAGAATTTTCCAGTGCTTTACCTTTATATTACTTTATTTCTCTTAGGATGTTGTCACAGAGAACGAGTTTGAGAAAAGGCTTCTGACAGATGTTATACCACCGAATGATATTGGAGTCACTTTCGATGATATTGGAGCCTTGGAAAATGTAAAGGACACATTAAAGGAGTTGGTGATGCTCCCTCTGCAAAGGCCTGAATTGTTCTGCAAAGGGCAGCTAACAAAGGTAGTAAAACATGGGGGTGTAAGTTTTTTTTTCATCTGTAGGTTGCATGTATTGACATTTTTTTTGGTCAAGTCATGAACCCATGATGTGAGGATCATTTAAGTACATCTTTTTAAACAGAGCTAAGATATCATGTTGCCTTTTGCTATTTCATATTATTATTACTAGTAATATACTCCAAACCAATAATTACATGAAAACAATGTTAAGAATAGCGCTTGCATTCAACACGAGGCCAATGGGTTAATATATATACAAATATAGGTGTGGCATATACGCAGAAAACCTCTTATACAACAAGGAAAATACACAGCTAATAATACACACCTAACACCCGCCCAAACTTATGGTAGATCGAAAACATGAAGTTTTGAGAGATAGAAGCTGTGTTGGGCTTTAGTCTGTGCCTTCATGAAAAAATCTGCCAACTGAAGCTTTTTACCTGCATCACCTGTGCTAAAGGTAAGCCAATTACATCCCAGTGAGATGCACCTCTATGCTAGCAACAAGAATAGCAGGGGCACGAGCATCCTCATCAATCTATGCCTTGTAGGCAGCATACTGAGTCTGAAAAGACTCAAAAGCATCGGGTGCCCCCTTTTGAGCGTCTTCGGAGGCATCCTTCAGGAGCATGGGCTCAACAGGTGGAGCAGGGCGAGGCGGACTAGACAGCTCGCTGGTGAAAAACTCCCAAAGGCGCTGACTACACATGTAGAGGCGCATGTACTGAAACCAATTTCGATAATTGAGACCATCGAAGATCACCGAGCAGTGAGGAACAGAAACGGTGCCCAAAGAGAACCAACATTTTCCCCCCTTTTCATTTCTTTTCTTTTCTTTTACTCGACTCTTGAAAACGAACCGACGGGCATCGCAACCAAAAACGAGGTTGAGACGACCTCACGGGCTGGAGGCGGCTTCACGAGCGAAAGACGACGACATGGATCCGGAGTGGATCGAGGCGGCGTCGGGCGATGGCGTTTGGAGCAACGGCGGCTAGATTCGGCGGCGACAGCGTCAATCGAGACTGCGGTGGCCCAAATGGGAGGCGGCAGGGTGGCAAATCCCTAGGTGGTGGTGGCAGTGGCTCTCTGAGGTGACGGCCGGTCCAAGGAGACAGCACCAAAGGGTGGAAAAGCTAGGTGGCGGTGGCGGCTGGAGAAGATCCAGCGGTGGCGGCGACTGACGACGGCAAGCGCAATAGAGGCAAAGCCAGGTGGCGGCTGGAGAACATGAACAAGCGGCGGCGGCGGTAGCTTGACAAAAACTCTAGGTTTGCTCTGATATCATATTAAGAATAACACTTGTATCTATCATGAGGACAATAGGCCAATATATATACAAGTACATGAATGGCATATATGTAGGAAACCTCTTATACCAAGGTTCAAAATTCGCTACTGTGGTAAATCCGCTTGGAGACAGTCTGGGTTACCGGTGGTAACCGCAAAACCCGGGAAAATCTTGGTCAAATTTTGAAAACTAAATTTAGTAGTTTGCCAAATACATGACCGGTAACCGGACCGATTACCGCTATAATACCGGAAAAACCGGTAGAAAACCCGGAAAAAGCCACTAGAAAACTGAAAAAACCCTTTTCAAAATCATCTACTACTAATTGAAGCATATTTACCTCATACAATAGCTAATCTGGCACAAAAAAAGCCCTAAACAAACCTTGGAACTGCATTATGCAGTCCTAAACCATTAGAAAACCGGAAAAAAGTCCTTTTCAAAATCAGTTTACTACTAATTGAAGGCATATTTACCTCATACAATAGCTAATCTAGCACAAAAAAGCCCTAAACAAACCTAGGAACTGCATTGTGCAGTCCTAAACCACTAGAAAACCAGGAAAACCCTTTTCAAAATCACTTTACTACTAATTGAAGCATATTTACCTCATACAATAGCTAATCTAGCACAAAAAAACCCTAAACAAACCTTGGAACTGCATTATGCAGTCCTAAACCACTAGAAAGCCGGAAAAACTCTTTTCAAAATCAGTGTACTACTAATTGAAGCATATTTACCCTATACAATAGCTTATCTAGCACAAAAAAAGCCTTAAGCAAACCTTAGGACTGCATTATGCAGTCCAAAATTCAAATTCAACTTCGAAAATTTTCGGGCGGTATTTTGAATCCCGGTCCCAACCGGGATTTTGAACCTTGCCTTATACAACAAGGAAAATACACAGGTAATAATACACATCTAACAAACAAAAGTGAAATTAATTATAAGTCGTTTAGTTTTCTAATGCCTTTCAGAGTTATTTGGCAGTGTTATTTCTCTAGGGTTATGTTTCCAATTTTCCTAAATTGAGAATGGCAAAATATTTTGAAGGCTAGCTGGGTTTCACTAGGCTCTTATAGGCTAGCTGGGTTTAACTTGATAGGTAGAGAACTAAGAGAAGGAATTTTTCCTGACTTTTGCATGAAACTCTTGGCCTCCAAGGGTGTTGAGTCCCCAACCTCTCCTTTTTTTATTATATGGTAATAAGATAATAATACTATATTAGTTAATTTTAGACCTGTTAGAAACTTAATTTCGAGGATTATGTTGACTACCTAATTCTGTTGCTCTGGTTGAGATCCTAAAAGTGCCTGCTCTCAATCTTTTTTTTGCTTGCAGCCTTGCAAGGGAATACTTCTCTTTGGGCCTCCTGGCACTGGGAAAACAATGCTGGCTAAAGCAGTAGCAACTGAAGCAGGCGCTAACTTCATCAACATATCAATGTCAAGCATTACATCGAAGGTATTATTTCATCCAAAGAGCAACTAGTGAGGTGCACTATGTGCTTCTCAAGGCTAAATGGTTTTTTGTCTACTTTCAGTGGTTTGGCGAAGGAGAGAAATATATAAAGGCTGTTTTTTCATTGGCAAGTAAAAAAGCCCCCAGTGTTATATTTATTGATGAGGTATGCCAGCACATAAATTGCTTTTGTTACCATTATTTGTTTATTTGGCTATTGACTCAACAATCTGTAATAAATGTTATTAACTTTCCGCAGGTCGACAGTATGCTTGGAAGGAGAGAGAATCCTGGGGAGCATGAAGCGATGCGCAAGATGAAAAATGAATTTATGGTAAATTGGGATGGGTTGCGCACTAAAGATAAAGAACGTGTTCTGGTTCTTGGTGCCACAAATAGACCTTTTGACCTGGATGAGGCTGTCATTAGGAGGTTCCCACGCAGGTAACTATAGTCTCATGTGTTGGGGTGGGATCATCTAATTGGTGCTTATTGATATCTAACCATTTGATTGTTAATTTTTATTACTGTAGGTTAATGGTAAACTTACCTGATGCATCAAACAGGGAGAAGATTTTGAAAGTAATTTTAGCAAAAGAAGAGTTGGCACCAGATATTGATCTGGAGTCTTGCGCCAATATGACTGATGGATATTCAGGAAGCGACCTTAAGGTATGTTTGATGATGATTATATGCTTACTTGTATGCCTAAGCAATGGGGAGCGATTGGACGATTTTCACCGAGTTGCTTGTGTTTACAGAATCTATGCGTAACTGCTGCACATTACCCCATTCGAGAAATCCTAGAGAAGGAAAAGAAGGTAGGCATATTATCTTGCTGCATTGCAGTAAAATAAACGCTTTGATAAAGTTGTTTTTGGTTGACATCGTTGTTAGATGCCCTTTTCATTCTTATATTGCAGTTAGACATTATGGCTGTTTGATTTATATGCTATGCTGGGGGTTTGTTTCCTTCGTATACAGGAGAAGAGTGTGGCAAAAGCAGATTGCAGGCCTGAGCCGGCACTATATGGAAGCAAGGACGTTCGTCCTCTTAGTTTGGATGACTTCAAATCTGCCCATGAGCAGGTTAGTGCAGCCTCTTCATTTCAAGTATCATCCCCGTTTATCTACCTTTGGAGCATAACCTAATCTGTTTCTTCACCGTAGGTTTGCGCGAGTGTGTCATCCGATTCGGCAAACATGAACGAACTTCTTCAATGGAACGACCTCTATGGCGAAGGCGGTTCGAGGAAGAAGAGAGCACTGAGCTACTTCATGTGAGAGCGAGCATAATTGAGATTAAAAACTGCGCCATATTGTACAGTCGCTATACTAACCCCCCAACCTCCTTTTTTTTTTTTTGCCCTTCATATCCTGTTGCACCCAATTGTCCTTGGACTTGGCTATAGGCCTTGTGTACATGTGAAATGAAGGGACATGTGAATAAGAATATTCTCCTGCTGTTGACAGTATGATGGTTATTGCCTACAGTGAATGTCCATGGATTGGTGACGTCATATGAACTAAGCTCGCCATACATAACCAAATACATAAATGAGCAGTTTGAATATTCTCATCTTTAACCATGTCTTAACATTATAGTGCATTATATAAGAAAGACATAGCAATAAAATGTACTATAACATTCAGACTGTCATACGATTTATGGAATTGTGATATACTAAAATATAAAGTACGTTACAATATGTAAAAGAGTATATTGTAGTGGCTAATAAATAATAGTAGCTGATAGAAGCGGTTGATAGAAAAACTAAAAACTACTACTAGGTTATTTGAACCATTGACCTGCATCTCACAACTCTTCAGTACGTTCAGCAAAGCCAAAACTCTGGGAGGTATATTCTTGTATTTTTTGTACGAATAATCTATTTTTTATTCGAAATTACAGAAATATACCTACGATTTTTTTTTTTACAAAATAGGCATCAATCGCCCAACCGGGGGGTGACTGGAGCTAATCACACAACCGGTAGGCGAAACGTAAGGAATATAACAACGGTTAGGCGAATTATTGTTGTCTCCTGAGCGTTGGACGACTGCATGGAAGTCGCTGTACGGTTGGGCGACTGACGTTGCAGTCGTCCAACACTAGGGCGACATAGGGGTTTAAGACAGCACGCTCGGCCGCCGCCCACTTCCTGATCGCACGATTCACCGGGGATCCAAACCCCAAGTTGGTGCTTGTCATGAATTGTTGCCAAGTATATCCCTCTCTCCGATCTCCCTAGAAAAGACCAGTGACCACCAATGTAAAGAGCTTAAGTTGGATTGGCATATTTGGTTTTGTGATACTTCTACGCCTCCTTGTCGAAATATTGCATACATGAAATCAAAATGTTGCGTACCGAAGAACGCTGCTCCTCCCCTCCTACTCTCACTCGATGGACGCCTCGCCGCCACCTGCCTCTGCCGTCGCCGCTGTAGGATATGACCTCTACTGCCATCGTAGGCTACGGCCTCTACCGTCGTCGCCGCTTCGGTGTGGTCCTCTCCCTCACCGACGCCTTCCCAGGTCGGCTCCGACCTCGTTGACTTCCTTTGCTCCGACTCTGACGAGGTCCCTCGGAGCCTCCTCCAGCTCTCCAAGCTCGCTGCCTCCAACCTTGTCTCCTCCGTTGGCTCCATGGCTGAATAGAAAGTTGACGGCGGTGGCTGGATCCGATGGCACCAACGCCGAGGATGAGGTGGTTGGGCTCATGGTCGTCGCCGTGCACGTGGTTTGGGAGCGCGTGCGGAGAGATGAAGAGAGTGAGAGAACGAGGAGGGAGTAGAAGGTGGACCGGAGTCAAAGGTGGACCGAGCGTCCGACAAAAAGGGGTTCTGTACATATGAACAGTAGTAATTCTATTTGGTATAACTTTTAACAGTTAGATGACTATTAATTGGTCAATCGGTCGGTTATCATTGTTTGATGTTAGATGTGGCGTAATATGAGAGTTCAATATAGATATCATATTACAGTAGTAGATTAGAGAGAGAATTGGTACATGTCCCGTTCCTTTCATATCGTGGTTTATAATTTATATATTATAATTTTCTTTAAATAAGCAAACAGAACGATTTTTATACCGACCTTTTGAAATAATTTATTAGGATAATTTTTTTTAAAACAGCTTATTAATATTCGGTTCACCCGTATAAACACTCGTGTTAAAATTAAAACCATAAAACCATGATCATAAGTAGTCTGTCCAACCCGAAAAAAGCACCCACCGTAAAGCACTTAAAACACAGGAGAAAACGCGAGGAGGAGGGTGACAACAAGTCCAAACGGTTACGTGCCGCCAATGCCCACGTACACTCTCGAATGCATCTGAGCCATCCATCTCCGAATATGCCGATCAGAACGAGAGATCTGCAGATCGGACGGCTACACAGGAAGCCTTGATATTTTGGGGCGGCGATAAATACGGGGGGGTCGCTTTCGCCTGAAACCCCCTCTCCGTCCGCCGCTACTCCCCTCCCCGAGAGCGAGCTCGCTAGGGTTTCCGACCTTGACGCCGATTTTCTCGAGGGGAGAGACTTGAAGAGGCGGCACCATGATCGTGTACAAGGATCTTCTTACCGGTGCGTCGTTTCGATCCCGTTGTTTTTCTCCGATTTTTTGAGTCGTTTCGTGTTGGGGAGTAGGAATTGGGGCGCGCACCATGGTTAGATCTGATGGATTTTATGTTCCGAGAGTTATCTGCACTAATTTTTGGTTGCCGATCCGGATTACTGAAAAAAAAATTGCGTTTTGTTCACTCGATTGAGCTCAAATCGTCAGATCTGCCCGTGGGTTTGCGTTTGAACTTGATTTGTGGCATATAAGATTATCTCCGTTGGTAGGCGCGCGCGTGTGTGTATGTGTGATGGATTTGACTGAATCTGTTGTGTTTGATGTGTTGCAGGGGATGAGCTCCTATCGGATTCGTTCCCGTACAGGGAGCTCGAGAACGGCATGCTCTGGGAAGTCGATGGCAAGGTATGTGCGCTCATCTGGATAGGCGAATTCGCCAGTGCTATGCTGCTATTTATTTGGTTGTTCTGTGCCGTGCTCGATTAGCTTAGTGTTGGGAGTTATGTGGAATCCGGTTAATTGGGACCTATTGGTTTGTTAAATACGCGATCTGGATTAAACATTTGCTATGTGTTACTTGGGTTGTTGACTGTTTTGATTGCCTAGTGTAGATTATCTGTCGGATCATTCAGGGTAGATTGAAATTGCTTGTTTCTACGTCTGTTAGGAACATATTGGTTATGTGCTTTTACGGGGTGCATGCAGTATTGCGTACCGTTGGCCTTGTTAGTTTAGAAGTAGTAACATGTTAGGTCTAATCAGATTTGCATTTAGGGTTTTATTAATATTGTCAGATTACAGGCGAGCAGATGTTTGTATTTATTAGCGTAGAAGACTAAGTTGTGCAAATTATTAGGATGGGTAAATTGGTCTGTCTTTCCTGTCATTACTAATAGTTGATCTGTCTGATCTGCTTGTGAACAAGTACAACAATTTGGATAGTGTCTTGCGTAGTCAACTAGTCATTGCTTCATTGCTTGTGATGTATGTCAGATTGGGGATCGTTGATATCATGCTGTCCGGATCTAACACTTGTTTGTTGTTTACACATATATGAACCTGTTGTTTTAGTGTGTGTGGTTATTTATGTAACGTTGAATGCTTGCAGTGGGTCATTCAAGGAGCTGTTGATGTGGACATTGGTGCCAACCCGTCTGCTGAGGGTGGTGAGGATGAGGGTGTTGATGACCAAGCTGTGAAGGTGGTTGACATTGTCGACACCTTCCGTCTTCAGGTTGCTCTCTCTTTAATTATCTTGGCTCATGTGTAGGATAGAGTCTGCATTTGATCATTGTGCTAATAGTGTGTTGCCTTCTGCAGGAGCAACCTGCTTTTGACAAGAAGCAGTTTGTGACCTTCATGAAGCGCTACATCAAGACCCTCACCCCCAAGCTGGAAGGGGAGAAGCAAGAGCTTTTCAAGAAGCACATTGAGTGTACCACCAAGTACATTCTTGGCAAGATCAAGGACCTTCAGTTGTAAGTTATCTAATCGCTTTGCCAAGTCCAGGGAATAGTAATAGAGGAATGCCATATCATTGAACTGTATGCAACACAATCTCACCAAATTTCTACTTAAAATGCGATTTAGTATTCTGTATTCTCTGATCAGTCACCATCTTACGCTATTCTTTGCTATGTGCAACTATTGAATTCTTCATGTATGCTTGAACCGTCCTCAGCATACATGACTAATGTGCTATTATGTATGCTAGTCTTTTTTTGGCACTGCATATCATTATTTCATTTACAAAGTCTCTGTAGGCTACATTTGTTTCCCACTGTGGAACATTATTTTGTACAATTTATGAAGTGTGCACTGCTTTATACTGCATCTCTTGATCTGTTGCAGCTTTGTTGGTGAGAGCATGCACGATGACGGCAGTTTGGTGTTCGCCTACTACAAGGATGGAGCTACCGACCCAACATTCCTGTACTTGGCGTATGGGCTGAATGAGGTCAAGTGCTAAGCGCGCCTTCCGCTGAATACCCTATCTATGCAGTCCTTATTTTTGGTCTAGTCACTATGGTTGTCAGCTGAGTAGGGTCCAATGTTGGTGTCGGTAGCTACCTGTTTGCTTGTTCTGGATGTTGAGATGAGTCCTTTTAAAACTGTTGGATGGTTGGATTACGCTTGAAATGTGGTATTTGATTTGCAACGGCCAAATATAGATGAATCATGAAATTGTTGTGGCATCGGTATCGCATTGTTGTCTCTAGTAATTTGTGTATTTGATGAAAAACGCCCATGTATTTGCTTGCTTTGTGAGGCTGGATGCCCTACTGTCTACTGCACATCTCATCTAGGATGTGAAATCAAAATATTGCTATCATATTGTTGCCTCTCACATAGTGGACATCCCTGCAGAAGGGATGGTGAGACCTCGCATTGTTCGTGCACGGTGCAATTGCTTATTCAGGTTCTCCTTTTGAGCTTTGGTATTCAGGTTTTTTGTTTGTGGCATGTAAGTGGTCAATCTCTGCAGTTACCTTGCACACATGCTTGTGACTTTGTTGAACTTGTCACAGTGCATGTAGGTGATCTTTGGTTGATCGCCATTGCGCTCTCTGCAACCGAGCTGCACATTGCAGGCCAGCCAGCTTGTTTTGTTGTACGACTTACAGTAGTAATCTGACCAGTTTCACATTCAGTAGATGGCCTAAAAAGGTAAAAATTACTACTGACGAGTACAATACAGCTAGCTAGCTTGTGGCTGGAGACGCAGCTGGGCGGGCCTATGCACGATCGACAGATCATTCGATGCTGCGGATGCGGATATGGATGTGAATGAATTGTTGCCCCCATTTTCCAAAACAATTGAGCAGAGGACGTCCTGCTCGATCCCCGATCCATGCATGTATGTGCATGTTTTACTGGTGAGCTAGGTATCGCAGCTCTGTATATTTTCGATCGCATGGACACCACGAACAGCTACTACGACAGGTTCAGCAGATGAAATTATCTTCTCTACATATTGATGTTTGCGATGCTATACTGACATATTTTTTTTCTCATTACTAAACAATTACTCCAGTAAAAATGCTCAAGGGAGAGTGAAATTGGAATTAGGCTTACGAGGGAAATGTTACAAGTGCTGAAATTTTGGTAATGTTGCCACAAAAGTATGAGTAGTAAACTTGTAAAACCATTACTTGTTGGAGAATTACTGGATGAGGTGTTGTGAGCCACTGGGCGAAATGAGTCTCTTTACTACTAAAATAAAGTGCTACTGCCACTGGCTAATGTGCAGCCCTTTACTGGTGGAGCTGTGGGGTTTTACTGGGGGGAAACAAGATGTAGCTTCACTTGATGCAAGACTCACACTGGCTAAACAGGAGTATACGGAGAGTGAGATGACACACACACAAGTGATAGTGATGTGCAACTACTCACATCTTTTCTTGTCTTCTGTTTCTCTTATTCAATACATACAAAAACTCTGATCCAACTCATAACGTGCACCTCTTCTTCCGTAGACTAATTATAGTCTACATGCAGCACGTGCACACTATGAACTACTCCCCCGTCGGCGCAGCACTGGTGCATGTAACTAAACTCCCTGGAGACTTGGTAGCTACATGCAAGCACTGATCAACAAACCACTAACAAATCTTATTCTCATGCACTATTTCTCCTAACAATGCATGCAACTAACACATGACAAATTCCAGTCACGCATGCAGCTAACTAAAACAAGTACAAGTCAAGATTAGTGCTAACATTACTTAACTAGTTTCAAAGAAAATTTGGGCCGGAGAGTCCTTCGGGGTGTACTGTTCATCTAAAAACGATTACTCTAGTAGTCATTCATAATTGAATTTGAATTGAATATACTAATTGCAACAAATTTGCAATTCGAGTTCATGTACAGACCATAGTTATTGAATCATGTAGCATCTGGATATTGCAGTCTTAAAAAAAGGAGTCCCTGGACTTCATCTGGATATTGCAGTCTTAAAAAGAGTCCCTGGACTTAATCTGGATATTGGTTTCCATGTCATCAAAAAAAATGAATTACATGTTAAAACCATTGCCACGTCAGTTAAAATCGCCTTCTGTCAGTCTCGGAGGGTAAAATAAACGGTATTGATAATTGAGAAAGGTAAAACATTTGGTTTTACACTTTTAAGTTGAAAGTTAGACGAACGTAAGAGTTCAAAGGGATAAAATAGACTTATTCCTTTACCATTCCATTGCATTGCAGCAACTTAATTTGGCTGCCACTGATGCAGCCGCTCTGAATTACCAATGTATTTCTAGTCTAACAGTACAAAGGCACCTGAAGTTAGAAAAACATAGAAACAAGCCCCATAATGGGCGGACTGTGGGAAAGATGAGTGATTACTGATAAGGTTGGAAATTCTCAAGTCTTAATCACCAAGCAAGAAGCTAATGAGGTATACTTGAGACTAAAATAACAAGCCCTCGTCACTGGCAGAAAAGGAGTTAGTAACTTAACAGCCTTGTAAACCACTACAAGAAGTAAACTCAGCTCTAACTGCAACTTAGGAGCTTAATTAGGATTGTACAAGTCCTCCAACCTCATGGCCAGACCAAGTCACCGGCTGGGGAACAGATTACATTAGAACCGTTGCAGTGGGGTATGAAAACTACGAGTAATCATACAGGGAGATGCTCTTGTCGTCCGACACACTGGCGAGCCGGCCTGCACGGACCCCTGTCCCTCCCGGTGGTCGGAAGGCCACAGCCCAGACCTGGTCAGAGTGGTTGCTCATTGTCTGCACCGATGCCCTCGTGCTGATGTCCCAAAGCTTGACAGTGCGGTCGCTGGAGCCTGTCGCTACCGCCATGCCGTCTGGGCTCACATCAATGCTCAGCACCCAGCTCGCATGCCCTGACATGGCCCCGATGAGGCTCTTCTCCTTGGCGTCGTATATGTGGATGTGGCAATCGTCGCAGGCAGTGAAGAGCACGTGGGGGTCCACTGGGGAGAACACCATGGACCTCACTGGCATGTGGTGGCCTTCAAGGTGGTGGAGGAACTTCATACGAACTGCATCGTACACAGCAATGGTGCCATCCATGGACCCACAGGCTAAGAGCTTGCCATCAGGGCTCCAGGCGACTGAAAGGGCGAACTTGCCCCTGCCTGTTTTATCAGGACGAGCTCCCTCCGGACGCGGGACAGGAAGGCTGGCAATTGGCTGCCACTTCTCCGTGTTCCAGAGCTTCACTGACCCACTGCCACCACCAGCTGCAGCAAGAGCATTACCCTGAAAAGGAAAGCATTTGGCTGAGGCAATTCTGTCAATAAATAGATCAAGGAGGCCCGAGGTCGGTCGGCGACGGAGGCCATGGGTGGCGCAGGGGAGCTTCACGGTGCCGACGAGCTAGGGTGGAGGAGGAGCTCCGGCGTCAGTCGGAGGAGGTCCGAGGCGGTGAGAACATTCTCCCCAGCGAGGAATTGAAGGGAGACTCGCCGAGGAGGGAGCGGCGACGGCGGAGGCGCGTTCGGCCGACGGTGAGGAAGATGGGCTGTGCGGCGAGTCGGAGGCACCGGCGTTCGATTAAGTGAGGGAGGGGGTAGAGGAGAGGCACAGACACACCGTGACGCAGGTGGTTTGTGGAGGACATGGCCGGAGCGACCTGGGCGGCATGAGGCGGCGGTGGCTGCGTACGGGCGGAAGAGAATTGGCGCGCGTGGGGAAGAAATGGAAGGGCGCGGGCGTGAGGAGATGAGCGGCGTGAGGAGGCGAGCGGCGTGAGGAGGCGGGGAGGCCGGCGGCGAATGGGGCGGCGCAGGAGAGGGAGAGGGGCGGAGGTGGCGGCGGAGGAGGAGGAGCGAAGGGGTAAGGGTATTTTTGTCCAAAGTGCTAAATCCCGAAGCGATGTGAATTTTTTTATGGTAATTTCTGGAGTTCGATTTTTTTAATGGTATTTTCCGAAATCAGTGAACTTTTAGTGCTACCGAACAAATTTTCCCTTCCTTACTATGCCCTAACTAGGCCTACTTTTTGGTTACATGTATGCTTGGGCTTATACATGGTGGGCGGAAGGGGCCATGGTGGAGGCCACTCCCCACCAACAACCACAAATATTTAAAAAAACTCACAAATTTCATCATTTTTCACCCTCAGTACACTACCAAAATCACAATAGATGTTTAAAAACTCACGAAATCCGGATCATAGCCACATTTTCATGGCATTCTATGCTGGAATCAGCTAAGACGACCGCACCATCTGACTAAAATCCTACAGCTTTCAATGCATCTCCCCCCTCGAATCTAGTAAAACTAGCTCACAATCGCCAGCAAGATCAAGTAGGATCACCCAGCGCCTACCTTGGGGTGGAACTGGATGCCCCAGACCTCGGAGGGCGGGGCCTCGAGCGTGGCGACGGAGGCGCCGGAGTCGACGTCGAAGACGCGGACGTAGCTGTCGAGGGAGACCGTGGCGGCCATGGCCCCCGCGGGGTGCGCGGCGAGCGAGACGACCCCGAGCGCGTGGCCGCGCGCGGGCGGGGCGGCGGCGGCGAGTTCGACGGTGCGCCAGAGGCGGACGGTCTCGTCGAGCGCGCCGGTGAGGAGCAGCGCCGTTGGGCGGTGGTCGGCCGCGGGCACCCACGCCGCCGCCCAGATGGACTCCTCGTGCGCGCCGTCCATCGACTTGAGTCCAGCGAGCTTCATCTCCCTCTCTCCGCGAGGACGACGAGGAGGTGGAGGAAGACGAAGATGCGAGCGGAAACCCTAGTGCCGTTTGATCCGCTCGGTCGGGGGAGGGAGGGAGAGGAGAGTGGGTTTGTTACAAGGAAAGGAAAGGAAAGGAAAGGAAGCTGGTTGATGGATGGCTGAGTTTGACTGGGCCGGATTTGCAGTGGTCCGTACGGGCTGTATTGGGTCGAGTGCGCCAGGGCTCGGCCCACTTGCACATGAGCATCAATGGCACTCTCTCTTTTTGTTGTGACAGGGCACGAGCTACAGTGTTTTTTCTCCCTTGGTAGCCATTTTCATTCACTGTATGTGCATACCTCGAGTCGAGTGTTGTCGTCATAATTTGGTTTCTCCCTCTTTCTTCTGCATATTTCGACATATATAGATTCCTACATTGATACCATGGTTCTACGAGACAGAAATTTCGACCCAATTCCTTTCTTTCCGGATGATCGATAATTACTTGAAAAGAAAACTTCAAGAGAGTCGTCGGAGTTCGAAGAAGTGGCATTTTTTTCCCCAATCGACAGCCAAACAACCGCAGGAACTTCTGGAGGTATATCCATATGCATTTCAACACTAGGAAATTTTCTTTGGCGTATCAATTCCTGCTGGTTACGTACACAGCTTAGAACTGTCGTACATATATATATACACATCTTTTTCCATTTCTGTGCCTGAGAGAGAGAAGGTATACATATATATACATGGGGCATATCAATCCTCGTCAAACCGCACTCATCGTCAAAATGAACCCAAAAGAAAGGCAATAGTTAATACATCATACCATTGCAAGCTGCAGATTGAAGAAAGAAACCAAAAACAAACTGATCAAAGAAATCCCTCGGGACAAAAACACGTCTGGGCACTCAACCAGTATCACTCTCTCACGCGGAGGCTGCAACACCATGGTCTGGCGCCTCCATGGTCGATATATCTCTTCCTGTCTTTGATTTCACCCTACCTACTTAGTACGCAAAACCGCCGGCGACGGCCTGGCGGCGGCGGGAGCGGCCTCGCGGCGCCACCGCGTCCTTGGCGCAGTTCATGGCGCCGTCCTCTTCCATCATGATGTGCCGGCACCGGCACTCGTCGCTGCAGAACGCCCTGTCACCTCTGCATCATGCACCCAGCACATGGATCAACCATCATCAGAAACAGAACTCCATATAGGAGTATATATATAGGACGGACTATATATAGGAGCTCGAGTATGCTTAATTTGTCCTGTACTAGCCAGGTAAGAACCAGTAGTGACCTGTAGATGTATATGTCCTTGCCGTCGGCGAGCTCCCTGTGGCAGAGGAAGCACCGCTGCAGGAAGGAGCTCGTCGCCATGGGAGCACGGGAGGAGGAGGAGGAGGACCTGGCGTTCTTGGTGGTGGTGTTCAGGAGGGTAGTTTTGCTTATGATATGAGGCGTTCTCGTTGACGCTTGCTGCTGCTGCTGCTGCTGCTTCTGCTGTGTCGTCGTCTCCAAGAGGAGGCTCAGGCCGGCCATGGTAAACGAAGCACACTCACGCAACGCGCACGTACGCAGTTTCTCTGGAGCTCTCCATGGAGAACTGGGCTCCGATAATTTCGTTGCGTGAGTGGGTTTGCCTGCCTCTCTTGGAGTGGTTGCTTATTATAAAGGGAGGAGGAAGGCGTGTGGTGCCTCGACGGAGCAGGTTAAGGAGGTGGTAGTGGTTCTGTACATCTGGGGATCCATGGTAACTGTCGTATGCTCCTAGTTCAAGGGGACGATCGCCGTATATGTGAATGGTTTACACAACACCCTAATGCACCCCAATGATCGCTTTGGGAGTGTTGTAACCAACCGGGGCTGATGTTTTTTAGCTAGAGTTTTAGACTGAAATAGAATAGTAACAACAGAAAGAAGTGATTTTTAAAATAAAATTTGAAGAATAGTTTTTAGAAGACACGGACGGAAAGAGGACTGACCGGTGGCTTTTGGAAGCCAAGGTGTTTGCAGTGACGATATATGCCATCACTATATTAGGTAATGGCACGAGTCTGTGTTTATTACCCGATAAAACAGAATAGACTCCTATTTAATTGAATAATAAGATTATATCAGAATGTTGCAGTATAGCAACAGCTTGGTTAATGATGTTTATTTTAGATATAGTTAATAGCGCTAGTTGAGACACGGGTTGGGTGGTTGGAAGGTTTTTTCTCCGCGATCTCTTTCCAATGCAACGGTGGTGTTTGGTTGCCATTGGAGCGGCTAAAAGGCACTATAAAGTGTGATGGGTTGCCTTCAAGGACAGTGGAGTCCTTGTCGGCTTGCGTTGCACAGCTACAGTGGCGGGGCGCCTTTTGCTCTGCTGCCTCCACGCGCGCGTACCTCCTTTGTCGCCTCCCGGCTTAAATAAATCCACCGTAAATTTACAAGCCACATGTCTCTCCACATGTACTCTCCACATGTATCTTTATAACATGTACTCTCCACATGTTTTGTTTTGTTTTGTTTTTTCTTTTGAGTGTCGTACGTCCAACACGTGCTGCTCCGAAATCTATCTTTTTCTTGCGATGCCAAATATAAAGACGATTGGGTTCTATTTATTGCGCGTCTTTGTGATAAAGTAAAACAAAAACTTATTTGCCATCACACTTTATAGTGCCTTGGAAAAGCAAAAATATCTCGACAGTGATATCGAGGAACAAGCTTATCGACGTTTCTGGGTCCTCGCCGTGCACTGCACGGACGGACGGGGACCTGTAGCCCGGACAAAGTGGGCCCCACCGATGGATCCCCTCCACGTGGCACGGCCTGTCCCCGCCTCAGGGACGCTCGCAAACCGCCATCTCCGTGGGACCAACACGTGTGTACCTCTGCCCTCTCTTTTTCCCTTTCCTAGTTGGATTAGTTTTCGTCCGTTCCAACCAGCTATAACTTTTAATTTCTATGTTTTAAAAGAAAAATAATTTGTTTAGCATATGTTGACTTTTTTTTTCGTGTTTTCCCCTATTCTTTAATTTAATACCTCAACAAGCTAACAGTCACTACATTATTATTTCAGCCAAAAGTTAAACACTTTAGAACAAGGCTATACCATAGGATTCTTAATTTTCAAAAAAAAAAAAAAAGTGGTTGTCCAATCAATTTAAAAATCTAAGTTATTTATCCTGGTTATAACTTATAAAAATAGATGCACATTGTGGGTTAATTGAACCTAGTAATACAAATCCGATGTAGCCAATTTTGGTTATATAGGAATTCTTTTCATGCATTGGTAATTGAATTAAATTACTGCTTAGCTCGCATGGATCGTTAGACAAATTATATTAATTTGCGGTTGGAGAGCGGTAAATGGTATTAAACTCTCTTGGATAGCTCTAGAAGAATTTTTACGTACATCCTTCTACCATTAGACAAGTGTTGTCGTGTACCAATTGCATGTTTATGAGTAGGATCGACGTTTGTGATGACCAAGGACAATAACACACGGCATTTTGGACACATACATCATTGATTTTCTTCTCCCGACAAGAGGCAGCAAAGATATATTTTCGTACTCACGCTTCCATCGTACCAAAAAAAGCGCCATTAGTCCGACATATATATCAGAGTACGGTACCTAGGTACTAGTACTATACAGATTAATTAAATACAAGAGTAAGTACTCGCATCAAATTAAAAAAATAACAACAATATTTACATTTGTAACAATAATTGGCTGCAGCCAGGAAAGTGCCGTACGTGCAGACTAGGGTGTGTTCTACTTAGCATCAAACTCTAGGTTAAGCATACGTACTCATGTTTTATAGTAGATCGACGTATCCTCGTGTTCCCAACAAGATTAATTACCCATTTACCAATGCCACAGGGGCAGGACCGGAACTAGCCCTTAAATTAGATAGGCTATAGCTCGAGAGCCAGCAATCTTACTAGTACTATCCGTTAGTACTGCTTTGATAATATATATGATATACCAGCCCAGCCTGATACCTGAAAATATATCAACCCAGCAGCCCAATCCCAAGGGAACCCTAAGTAAAATCCCCAATACCCTAACCACAATTAGTGAATCAGACCCTAAGTCCCCGACCGCCGCCAGCTCCAAAGCCTCCACCGGCGATGTACACCGGTTGATCTGTCCATCTTTACTATATTACTGACCTAATCTTCCTTTCTGTTTATATGTTGGTTATGCAGAGGAGCGTAATTGTCCCTCCAGAGCTTGGTTATGGAAAAAAGGGGATCAACAAGATACCTGTAAAAGCTTAGTTTATTGCTTTTTTTTGGTAATGTAGTTTGATTCAGTATTTTAGTGAATTCAAATTTTGAAGCGGTGTTGTTTGATTCCATGTTCTTTGCAGTCTGACGCTAGTTTAGAAGTGGATATAGAGCTTTTGGAAGTAGTCCCTCCTGCAGAAAAATGATCATTTTTGTTTACACCGGATGGGAAACATTGATGAGGTAATGTGCTACAATGTATATGTTTTGCCATAGTTTTCTTATTATATTTTATGTTTTAGCATCGAGCTCAAATTTCATAACAATGATGAATTGTGATGTATTTTTGTTATACCGTAATATGGATATAAATTAGCGTTAGTTATAGGTTGCTAAAGTTTAGCTCAAGGCATAGACAAATCCTAGTTCTAGTTCTACCACTGCCATTGCCAAACTGTGTCATGTGCTCTAAGACAGGAGTTCCTTTTCTTTCTTTCTTTTTTGTGTGGAGTCTAGCTGGTTATCATTTAGCTCGATGAAGATTGAAAACCCTAGGTCACACATGCATATATGGATCAATTATTTAATGGCATTTCAAACAGGCCATATGCCTGCTAGCTAGCATTGTAGTACTAGCATTAATTAAGCATGGAACCAAAACATGCCATCATGGCACAAACAAATCCATCATGCAAGCACAGGAGCCTAGGATCCATCGAATGCATGTATCACAGGTCTGTTTCAAAGTACGGTCGCATTTGTTTTTTTTTTGTTAAAAATTATACCGCAGCGGCGGTTAGCATTCTATAAAATATTTAATTAAAAAAATAGAAAATACTGTTAAAACTTTACAGATAATATAAAAGAAAAAACTATATTAATAAGGTAACGTGTTTTAAAGACTTTTGGTGATTGAAAGCCAGGAATCGGAGGACATCCTTGTTTGCAACAGGCCACATTGGAAGGTACAATTATTGATCACTTTTGGTGATCAGCAGTGTGCTTCTACCAGTAATCGATCGTTTCTGCCAGATGGATACGACGGAGCTACTAATTACTAGCTAACAAGCATGTCGTCAGTCTTAGCTATCTCTTATCTATAGTAGATAAATAAAATTATACATAAAGGAGAGAAGATGTAAAAGAGAGATAACGTAATATCTCTTATGTAAAAGACGATTTAAGATTGCAAATCAACGTAAATAGTGAGAGAGAGTGAGACAGGAAATTATGGTAAAAATAGTATAAAATAGTTAGAGGAATAATTTACTGTTAAAGATATTATTTTTAGTACTATTTTTTAGATGGGTAAAAATCTTAAAGATAATTTTACTGCTTATTATACGTGCACCGGTCGGCGAGATTTGTGGCGTGTGTTGTTGTTATCATGGACCTGCTGTCTGTACCACCGGCAGCTAGCCCTAGCCTAGGTCTCCATGAACATTATTTCTGCTTTGACTCGGTCAAATCTAGATCGATCGATCGGTCAGGAGAGCATGGTCGATCACTGATTAGGCCGCTCGTACGCTCAATTTGCCCGCTTATTCCGGGCTAGCTCTTCTTCTTCAATTATATATAAGATGGCATCAATTGAGCTAGCTCTTCTTCTTCAATTATATATAAGATGGCATCAATTGAGCTAGCTCTTCTTCTTCAATTATATATAAGATGGCATCAATTGAGCTAGCTCTTCTTCTTCAATTATATATAAGATGGCATCAATTGAGCTAGCTCTTCTTCTTCAATGATGGCACGACCCAATTGATGCGAGCCATCTCGAAGGAAATAAAACCATGGCATCGTGCATCTATCAGACTAAAGATTTTGCACTACACTACTGGTACACGTACGTAACAGTGAGCTAAACGCCACCTTGGTTTCATAGAACTAATGCGTGCTGTCATGTGTGGCGCATTCTATAGAACAGAGTTGTCTACCACTGTCGTCGAACGTATGATTTGTTTGTTTTAAATCCTAGGTTTGATGCATCCAGAAGCTGCAGAAGCAGAGAAAACGGGCAGAACTGCATGAGAAGAGAGAATAAATGCATTGCCGGCCAATCCGGCGGTTCGCCGGCTTTCGCCGTTGGCACTGTCCGCCGTGCCTGCAGCCATCAAAACAAATGCCGTCGAAACGAGGAGAAAAGAAGCAGCTTGATCAAAGCAAGAATCAAGGACACCACGACGCCAGGCCAAGGATGACGCCCTGCGCCTGACCTGCTCCAATTCTTGTACCCCGCCGCAAGGTAGACACATTCGTCAGAGTTTATGTAGTAAGACAATATCAGTTGGATTCCAGAACAGAAATATCCGCTTTCATCTCTTTTTATATTGTGCATCATTTGCAGTTTCATACAACTGAAACACGACCAAAACATTGTGTCTAAAGGTAATCTTTTTATTCACTAAATTCCTTTCAAAATCGTAGCTTTGGCAGTCGGAAAAGGCTATCATTCACTGGGTTAGCCTAACTCACTAAATTCCTTTCAATATCATACACCAATTCTCAGCCAAAAACAACATCAGACATCGCTAAACGTCTCAGCAACTAATGCTGCTATTTGAGCTCTTCCTGTGATGACTGTCGCTATAGGAAGCAATTTGTGTAAGACTATGTGGTGGTAGACCTATGGCCTCCATGAGAGTGATGAGTATTTGATGTTGTCTGTGCCTTGTTTTTGTTGTTTGATTTTGATTATGAGAATTTGCATTTTGAGTTGCTGCTGTCGAAAGCTGGCGGTCATACCGGCGTTGTAATCGTGGTATGACCAGCCGAAGCGGTAGTATCGACCTGTGGTTGCTGGTAGCTATTTGGCCATGGGGGTTACCTCTGTGCGAAGGCCGTCAGCTGAAATTATGCCAAGAGATGGCACCAAGTCGTTTCTGTTAACAACAGTAGTAACAAAGTCTTTGCCAAACTCAGCCAAGTCCCAGGTCATGCAAGCAGCTGGACAGTAGCAGTTCGAAATGTTAGTACATTATACATCTATAACCAAATATTGATAAGGAATATATTGGAACAAAAAAGGGGCAGTGACATTGTTGCAGATATCAGTTGCTTCTTTTCAGGCTAGTGATTCTTTTGCACATCAATTGTGTAACATGTCTATTGCTTGGGATTGCTATCCAAATGTTGCTGTTGAACATACTTGTACTTTTAGTCTTTGTTTCCTCTTTGCGTAGTGGATGATTACATGCAAACCTTTCTTAAAATGATTGTGAGCAAACAAAAGCACAGAATCTATTTTTTGCCTTCCGATACGGCAATACTAGATATTTATAACATTGCGAGGTGGTGCCAACAATACAACGAGTAAAATAACATGCAATAAATTCTTGATATTCATATGTTCGATACTCAAATTTGAATTTGTAGTCGAATGCAGTACCAGGTCCAAAGGCAATACATGAAGATGATGATAACTTCTTGTTCTCACGTAGCATGTACGTTAAAACAGCTGCAATACCAGCACCCATTGAATGCCCAATGATCTAAAATGGAATAAAAATGAATGATTTGCGTTAGTGAGAAAAAGCTTGATGGTGCAATGAAATAGTATTTACCATCCAGTATTATGACAGAGTTTAGGAAGACTGGAAGAGGACTGCTCATGTGATCTGTATTACCTTTCAGTGTCACACCTGTGCTACTTTATTGTTAAAGTTGACCGATATTATTTCTTAATAGTTAAGAGGACAAATAACAAAAATATCACTCATACTAGGGCTATTAAGAGGACAAATAACAAAAATATCACTCATACTAGGGCCACAGAGTAAGGTCTGAGAAGATAAACAGCCCTGGTACCATGGGCCTTTTTTTTCCTATTCTTTACTCAAAATAGATCAAAATTCACTGTAAACCACTATCAGGTGTTGTAGGGATGAGATATACAAAATACACATATGCCTTAAGACGAAATTAATACCACACGTATAGTTTTACAAAAACCTCAAGGCTCATGCATGTCTTGTACAATGTACTAAGTCCCGTCTCTTATTGAAGGAAATGGAAAGCACATCAGCAGAGGTTCGGAAAAAGATTGATTAATTACCTTAATTCTGTAGTCTGGGAATTGCTCGACAGCTCTGCTGAGGTAAGGAATGGGCTGATCTGCGAGCCAGTGATCCCACAATGCGCATGTCCAACTGCTACATTGGATACACGGCCTTCTTGTAACACTGCATGATGAAATGGAACCTCTGCAGCAGTTGCAGCTGTCAGGCGATCCTTAACACTGATAGCCCCCCGAATGAAAATGAGGAAGCATTTGGTACTTTCATCGTGGAGTGAATGCAGGCTTCATAAGCTGCATAGTAGCACAGGATTAGATGTCTCCATTCACAATCTGTGCTAAAATGATCAGCAATTTGACTCAGGGTGATGCATACCCTTGCCTTAGACTTCCTTATGAGAATATTGCTCTGGCTGTATCCGCCAAACTCTAGGTCAGGAACACTTAATATGGCTTCTTTGAGAAAAACATGTAGAGTCTCAGGTATCTGAGAAGTGAAATTAGCTCATGCCTTACTCCAGCACCTTCCAGGGGCACACAATTGCGACCAGCGTACACATGCTGCAGATTGCCCTGAAAAGAAAAACCAATACCCTTTTTTTTTATCAAAGCCAAATTAGATGGTTTGAAACATGAGTTCTTTATTCGGAACAAACAAATTGGACTAGCATTGATATTTCACCTTTTCACTACACATATAACAAACTGGTGCATTTCTTTCCCAAGTACTTTCAAATGGACAAATAGCCAACAAACTAGCATTTTATTTGAAATGTTCATAACAGGTATCAAAACTTTAGCCAACTGTATCTTGATTTCTGGTTTGCCGTTAAGTACGTCGAAAATAATTGGGACAGAACTAGGATGTTCTTTGGAGTCCTTAGTCACCATGTACCCCATAACAAGTTAGTCTGAATCGGCAATTAAGCAACTTGCATTAATCCATCATGCATTGATCAAATCCCAGAAATTAGGAACACAGCCCCCAATCCCAATAAGGGGCCTTTTATCAGCACACAGTAAAATATTGATATAGTGAAACATGCTAGAGACAATTTGTTAGAAATATTGTCTGTAGGATTGTTTTTTATTGATGTGGAGGTGATATTGTAAAATTAAAGACAACACTATTGTACACACCCTTAGTTGTCGGACTGAGAATCGCATCATCTACCCTTTGAAATAAATTCCATGAGAATAGTTTTTTTTACGAGGATGAGAATAGTTATTGTAACAACAATCTGCTGTGTGCAGCATTGCTCTTGCATTAGATCCACACGACTCTTCAATAACAATTCGAAATCCATCCACGGCAACTCCTATTTGTTTTTGCTCCTCCAAACCAATAATGCTGCACAAGTTGATGCTCATTTAGGGGAAGGGATCCGCTGCATTGAAGGTTAAAATGCAGAGCTGCAGTACTCTGCATTAGGGACATGCCTCCTTCGCTTGATCAAATGTTTTAACCACCATTTGGGTTTAATCCGAAGAGCACGATGATGATGTCTCTCTGGATTACTCATCACAAATTAAAGGTCCCCTTTTGGCTTCCCCCAATATAATATTGTCCTTGTTTCTTCTCCTTTTTTTCTTTCTTTCTTAATTTCTTTCAGTATATAGGATAAAATTAAAGCAAATAGAAATCAATAGTGTTAGTTGTACTAGTGCATTCTCAACATGATGAAAAGACAAAAAAATACTAATTGGATTAAGTTAATGTGATAGAACTCCAAGCTCCAAAACATCCAAGGAAGGTACTGGATGAGTCCCATTCTCAGATGTAGCAGCACATGGACCCACACAGCCCCACCTGTCACCGTGATTGGCCCATCTGCCTTGTGGGTCCATTCCAAGCTTACAGGCCTGCACTGGGCCATACCTTAGGTTTCTATCACCCGGTTACCGCATTATAAATAAAATTTACACTTTTATCCCTACATTTTAGTAATAGCGAAAATATAACAAAAGCGTAGTAAGGCTGACGATGCACGACTGCTATAGAACTCAAGAACCAAAGAGAGCTGAAATGTCTGGCCCCAATTTAGAGACTTTCTCTCTTTGGAGATGTAGAACTAAGAGAGATAGAGAGCCAGTAGTGCGAGATAGAGGGCTAATGAGTAAAATGAGCGAATCTGGTCCCCTCATACCTTTTTGGCGGATTTATATATATGAATAAGGGTAGGTTAGAGGGTTTATATATGAATAGGTAGGATAGAAAATTCTTATTCTGCTTCTCGATAATTACAAAAGGTGAAGGTAAATTGATACATTTCTTTATATATATAACACCATGCTATCGGGCTTGCTCTAAGGTCCACTGGCTAATCCTGACACCTCGAGGTCCTGGTACCTCCACAACACTTTTCAGTGTCTCCTACCTTAGGATATTAATGCTGAACATAAATGAACGTTGTAGAAGGGGTGGCCCCCACCTAAGCCCATCCGGCCTGTTAGGGAATTATAAGGCCCAATGGAACATATGTAATGACGTGTATACCCTTAAGAAGGACATAGATTGTAAGGGCAAAAATGTAATTGCACTTCATGCAATTGCACAGGGATGAGGAACGAGCATCATTCATCCATCATATCCACTCCACTACTCTTCTACTTTACTGTTTGATCAGCAGTCACAACAGTTGGCACCGTCCGTGGGGACAAAAGAGAGCAAGCCGCGGAGTTCAAAGAAGTGATGGCACCTAAGAAAGCTTCATCTGCGGTGAAGAAGAAGAGGAGCACGACAGCGACAGTTGTGAACGCCAAGGCCTCGGCTAGTGCGCCGCTCACGTCGGCGTCGGGCGCGCAGTACGTAGGCGACACTAGCGGGGACGAGTCGACGGCGATACTGCGCCGATGGTGCGATGGATCGATTTTGTTAACGGCGCTCGAGCCAGTGGGAGCGCCGGCACTAACATTTGCGTCAGCAAGCCCGACGGCTTGGGACCCAACATGGGGCCGACAGGTGGCCCCGACGGCCACGTCGATCTCATCATCGACCATGAGACCCGTTGTCCTGCTGCGCCGAACGGCTCTGGTGAGCAGGTCGTAGTCGCCAGCAACCCTGTGGCGCGCGCTACTGCTCCGACAGGTGCAACTGCCTCAACGGTGGAGAATGCCTTGCTGGTGGCCCTTGGCACGCTGCAACACGAACTGGCAGACCTGCGGGGCGCTGTGCGGGAGATGCAAGAGGCTCAGAGCCAGCAAATCCCGTCGGCACTGGTGGAGGCCACGCCTGACCGGGGGGACAGCCGCGACGCCCCCACCTCTAGTCGCGTTGCGCTCTGACATGTGGATCCAGACTCTTCGCTCTCTATCGACCTACAGTAGTCGGCGTGGCCGGAGGACTTCAAGTTTCCCACTATTGAGCCATACAAGGGCGGCACGAACCCCAGGAAGTTCATTCGCGTATATGAGACGACCATCGAGGCTGTCGGCGGGGACGACTCCACCAAGGCGAAGGGCCTGCCGCTCGCGCTGCAAGGAGTAGCGCTCTCCTGATTCTTCACCATAGAGTCGAACCCCATTTATGCGTGGGAGCAGATCCGGGATCACCTATACAACAACTTCCAAGGGAACTACATCGAACACGTCGATGCAGACCAACTTTTTGCCATCAAGCAAATGCTCTCGAAAAAGCTCCATGAGTACTTCAAACATTTTGCCAAAGTCCGCTGCTAAGTTAAGGACGTCAACGAGACCACGATCATGAACGCAACAATTCAAGGCCTTCACCCAGGGCTACTGGCCGAATATAACGCGCGCAAAGTCGATCAAGACGGTGGCCAAGCTCTTCGACAAGATGGAGGAGTATGCGAGGGCAGAAGAAGACACACTGCGGCGCAGAGGCGACACCTCCGACACCAAGCAGGCGGAGGACTCACCGGCGGACCCCTCCCGGACCAAGCAAGATTCCTTGAAGGACACCTCCAAGCGCAAACAAGACTCGTCGAATGACAAATCTAGTCGCAAGCAGCGCAAACCTCAGAAGGCCCGGTACGTCTTCGACATCGAAGGCGGCTCCGACGACAGCGCCCCGCGGGTCGAGGACGGGGTCGCAGAGGTTACGGGCGCTGGTGAGTGTCGGACCCGGATTTTTCAATCTAGAATCCCCCTGTGATTCATTGCACTATTCTCGAGATCAGTAGATAGTGCATACATGTACCGGAACCATAAGAAAGTTAGGGGTAGTATTTTAGGCTCTCGGCTCATATAGCAGGGTGTACAGCTTAGGGTTTTAGCATTGTAGATTTTATTTCAAAACTCTTATTTCTTTGATCTTAAGAATGTTTCATTCCTAATCTATTCTAATTTATTTTGGACAAAATACTTTGTTGTTGTTGTTGTTGTTATTTTTATAAGTTAATTAAGCTTAATGATCAACAGCTCCCATCCTCCCCCCAGCCAAATGCCAACTCATCACAGAGGAAAACAACTACTACTACACCAAAAATTAATAGAAAGTCTCTGGCTCATTTCTTCCTTTCCAATTCTATTTCCCATTTGAAATTTCCTTTCCTTTCAAGTTTCTGTCAATCCCTCTCCTTCCGAGCAATCAATCAAATCATCCTTGAAAATGCCAACTCATTCCAATACAGAGGGTAATGAGCCTGTACACCAAATACCCAATCTTTTACCTTCATCTCCTTCCATTTTTCACACGTCCAATTTATTTTGTTTTTTAATATGTTTCTCCTTTTGTAATTATGAGTCTGATCTTTACGACTTATAAAAATAAATTTTAACTTTTGCTACAGTACTTAATTTTTAAATAAAGTATTTTTTTAAAACGGGATCTATAATTTAATTATAGTATACGTTAAAAATCTAATATCTGTATCAACCAAAATTACAAGCGAGTATCTCTCTTCATAATCTTTATCACGAATAGTTCAAAATTAAAAAAAAATCAGCTAAATCCTATAAACCACAATCATTAAAAAAAAGCAGACCCATATACCAAGAAAAAAAAAGAGAATACACAAGGACTTGTACTAGTAAAACCCCCTCCCCCTGCTTCTCTCTCTTGTGCTGCAGGCGCTGCAGCTTCTCCTCCCCTCCTCGCTGCAGCGGCCACCTCTTCGTCTCCTCCTCCGCTCTCCCGAAATCCCAACGAATTTAGCCCAAAAAATCTATTCTTTTGCGTCGTATCCTTCGTCTGGGACTGCTGCTGCTATCCCGTGGTGCTTTCGATTCGCTGCTGCTTCGTCTCCCTCTCCCCCTCTCTTGCCGCGAAGAGGGGAGGGTGGACTAATGAAGAGGCTAGTAAGTACGTTTTCTCCCGTGATTTGGTCACTTGCGTGATCATTTTTTCTCTCTCTCTTTTTGTTTGCGCTTTTCTTGCTCTTCCTAGCTTGCTCCTGAATGGGTCTCTCTCGCTCTTGGATTCTCGTTTGGTGCTTTATGCGCGTGGGGCGCATGAGTTCTTGGTTTGTGCGTCCCGTGTGATCCGTGCCCAATTTGGGATCTTTTCCTAGGGAATGGCTTATCCTTTTTCTCGCTCCCACTGAGATCTTGCCAACGAAGATGCGATTTCTCGTATTTCTTGGTGTGTGCCTTGCAAGTATGTGCTTGCGCTGTGCTTCTTTTTGAGCCCAAGTTTGGAGCTTTGATCTGAAAGAGTGATGCTTTGAGTGTAAGGTGTGCTAATTCTTGCTTTGTCCATTGCAATGGCGTCTTTCAGGTGGTCCTGGCATTGGCGCTGGCCGTTCTTGGTTCGGTCCGCGGCGATGTGCTGCAATGGGAGCAGGCGCCGCCGGGGTCACGGCCGCACAGCGTCACCATCACCGAGTTCGGCGCCGTCGGGGACGGCAAGACCCTGAACACGGTGCCCTTCCAGAACGCGGTCTTCTATGCCAGGTCCTTCGCCGACAAGGGCGGTGCGCAGCTGTACGTGCCCAAGGGGCGGTGGCTCACCGGCAGCTTCAACCTCACCAGCCACCTCACCCTCTCCCTGGAGGAAGGCGCTGTCATCATCGGCGCAAAGGTAATAATGGCATTAGTGTGGCTATAATCTTTGTTTCTTTACATGGGATTGTTAAGGTAGTAGTTGCAGATTCTGCTTTACATTGGCATTATGAGAGGGAGTGTGTGTGAGATGTGGGTTCTGGTTGCATCAATGTGTGGATACCCATTCTTTTCAGCTGCATTTGCATTGAATTGTTAGTGGTCAGGACAGGTATCGCTTATGAGATCGCCTTAGTTTGTTTGGATATGGTTGGTGGATATACTTGATAGAGTAGTGATTTTGACATCTGTAAGCTGAGGTCACATGCCATGGCTTCAGCTGGGAGGCGAATTTTGGTTTGGTTATGCTCTTTGTTGTCGCCTTGGGTGGCAGGAGGAAATCCTACTCAGATATCTCAATCAGTAGGGTTCAAGCTAGCTGAGGCTTTTAGTTGTTTCATTCCGCTTTGCCCACAGATAGGGGGTGTTTTGAAGGTGAAACTTAGCTGTTGGTGCTAGGGCAGTAGCTAGCAAGAGACAATTTTCCTTTTGCATTGTTTTGAAGTCAAGCTGTGCTCTTTAATTATGCGTGAACAAAGGCACGGGTGTGCTGCTGCGGTGCTGCCACACAGATTGCGATTGCTTGTCTGTTATATATAAATTCCTTGCATGTCATGTGACCATCTTTTCTTTTTTTACATAATTCAATAGAAAAAGAAATCTGACTATTTTAATTATACTTATGTGTATTTTGGGTTGTGGAGAACAATGCCCTGTTCTTCATATGCGAAAATGTCTACATTTTCTAAGTATTAAGGATACAGACATTAATCTCGTTCTTTTGTTTTCTTCCTCGCTGTAGGAGTCATCACAATGGCCGATCGTGGAACCTTTGCCATCTTATGGTCAGGGGCTAGACCTTCCAGGTCCTAGACATCTCAGCTTAATAAATGGATGCAATTTAACCGATGTTGTTATTACTGGTAACTACTTTCTTCTGTCACAATTATGGGCTGCGCTATGTTGCATATGTGTTTTTCAGTTTTAGCCTTGCACGCTCACTCCACTTATTACAGGGAATAATGGAGTTATCGATGGCCAGGGCTCAGTTTGGTGGGATTGGCTTCGCTCCCACGAGCTGAACCATAGTCGCCCTCATCTTGTGGAGTTTCTGCATTCTGAAGAAATTGTGATTTCAAACTTGACATTTTTGAATTCGCCAGCCTGGAGCATACATCCGGTGTACTGCAGGTGCATTGGAATTAATTGAGCTTCATGCATGAGGTGTGATTTGGGAATATTATTTGCATATGTACTAACACATACTGTCTTTGTTTTATCCAGCAATGTAAAGGTCCACAATGTCACAATTAAGACCTCGTTGGATGCTCCACTCACTGATGGCATAGTTCCAGGTATCATTGCTTCTAGTCTTGATGCACTGTTTTATGTTCACACATTGTTTGATGATTGGTCACATGTACTTTGTATTAACTATGGTTGGGCTCATGAGTGAATCCTATTTTTAAGACAGCATATACATCTGAATTTATTTACACTTGGTAGTACACTAGTATTTAATGTCCTAATGCTGAGAACTAGTAGAAGGAAAACCGGAACACATTTTCCTTTCTATGCTTATTGTGGTTACTAGTATGCAAAGTGCAAACTTGGATAAGTATATGCTCGAAACAAATGTAGGGAACTTAAATAAATCTAGCAAGAAACATGAGTCCTCAACCACTCGTATTTCATATGTACCATATTCTGAATTTGTCTGTCAAATCATGGTATTAACTAAAGTGGTGTTGAGCTGTTGTCTTTCAACTCATTTGTGTCTAAAGGGATCCCTCGATAGCCATGACAAGGAATACTCATTTTTCCTAACGGGATCATTTTGTCTCCGCCCCACAGCCTTGACAAGCAATTTTTTCTTCTTTTACTAACGAATTATTCTTTATCCAGATTCATGTTCGAATGTGTGCATCGAAGACAGCAGCATTAGTGTCAGTCATGAGGCCATCTCACTCAAAAGTGGGTGGGATAAGTATGGCATTTCTTTTGGAAGGCCAACCATGGACATTCATATCAGCAGAGTGGATCTGCAAGCCTCATCTGGAGCTGCTCTTGCATTTGGCAGCGAGATGTCTGGTGGGATCTCAGATGTTCATGCTAATCACCTTTGGATTCACAGTTCCAATAATGGCATCTCCTTCAAGACCGCACCGGGCCGTGGAGGTTACATAGAGGAAGTGGTGATCTCCGATGTAGAAATGGATGGTGTCCATGTTGCCATTGAGTTCACTGGTAACTGGTCAAGCCACCCGGACGACCATTTTGATCCATCTGAGCTCCCATTGATCGATCAAATCACCCTTAAGAACATGGTGGGGACAAACATCTCAGTTGCCGGAGTTTTATCAGGAATAGATGGTGATCTATTTACTGCCATCTGCCTTTCCAATGTCAATTTCTCGATAGCCGATTCGTCTCATTCTGGTTCCTGGTCTTGTTCCAATGTTTCTGGATACTCTGAATTAGTCTACCCCGAGCCTTGCTCAGAACTCCACAAGCCATACTCAAATTCTTCCATCTGCTTCTCCCTCACTAGTTACAGTGCCCTTGCAGTAGCATAGTCACATATATAGAGTATTCTTGTGTTCATCCTTCCCTTTTCTTGTTCCAGTCCTTGTACAATTCAGAAACACTGAGCGTCCATCACCACCCTTTTTCCCAATTCTTTCCCAATAAATGAGTCAAAAAGAATCTTATCAGTCCCCGTATGGCCCTGAGGCTCTGCATAATGATCTTGAGGAGGAAGAATCAAGTGGTGCTTGCTTGTACAGCTACATTTCTTCATTCAATCTGTAAGAAAAAGAATTTTTTGGTAGGGGTTGAGTGCAGAACAGTTGCTTTATACTATTGTCATTTGGTTATAAATTATCACATCATGATTAAATTATCTTTGTATATTCTATCTCCTTTGTGAGCATTAATCGATCTAATAGAGCAGCATCACATGTTATCTTAGAATTTTACAGGTTGGCTATGTATGTAGAGCCAGAGGGCACCTTGGTATAAATAAGCTGGTGTCAATTGAGTTGTTAAACTGATGTTGATCGCTCCCTTTGTCCTCTCTTGGGCATTATTAGCTTGGCCTTGTTGTCATGTTGTGCTCCAATGAGGTCATGTTAGATTGCCAATTGTACAAAGCTTCAACTGCACCTGCTGCTGAACAACTGATAAGTAAAAGTTATGGAGAACCGGTGTTGATGTTGAGCTGGTCATGCTGGCCTTTCTTGTACACTATGGAGGAATCTCTTGAAGTCAAAAGGTCGTGGAGACTTTGTTATGTTTTGCAGGGCTGTTCTATCAACTGAAACATATATATTATCCTCGCCAAAAGCCATAACCACATATTCTACAAAAGTAGCATTAGATTATACTTGGTCTATAGACTATAGTCTTTACTTATTGTATACTGCACCAGATACTTAACCTCGATTAAAGCCTTGTTTTGTTGAAGTTACCTACTCAAGTCCCACAAACATCCTCAGAATATCTTTCAGACTTGAGATGATCCCGTGGCAGCAGCCAGAGCAAAATTTGTTCAGTAGACTGACGTCTTCTGAATTTTACAGTTCAGTTATTGACAGACAAGTGATACTTCTGTAAAACTCATCCTACAAATTTACACGAGTTTACCCAAGATACTTGAAGGTACAGTTCCAAATTGAAGGCACCATTCTGCAGGCTTAACGTAGTACCTCTGCAAAAAAAAATCCATTTCGCATCCAATTTGTTATCGCGATTTGACAAAGATATATGCCAAATGCGCGCCATCCGTTTGAATTTGCATCAGACATGCACCGAATCTCTTCATCTCAATCAAATCCAGCTCTGGTGAAACTTTCCATTCAACTACCTTGATTGACATGACGTAGGGTAGTTAGTGGATCTCAATCACATCCACTAGTATAGACCACAAACAAAAAAGAAAAAAATAATAATAAAACAAGCACTGCTCGAAAAACGATGTGCTGCAACTTAAACTAATGTAATCATACAGCCTTTGAGAACTGAACTTCAATAGTATAAGAGATGTTGAGCTGAAATTTGAGCATCATTCAACATTCCTCTTCATGAAACCAATTTACTGTAATCTAATACTCGTATAGTACTGCTGCTGCTGCTGATCCAAGATGGGTAGAGCTGAGCATCTCCACTGGCTTTGCCCATGGTGGCCATGAGCAGCGGCGCCGCATAGACACCCACCAACACCTGCTGCCCATTGAACTCAGCGCTTCACCACTGACCAATCTTTCTTTGACAGGTTAAGCTTTTGAGTGAACTAGTTCGATGCATCGAGTTCGGTGTCCTCCCATGCTATGCTGCAGACTTGCAGGCAAGTTTGCGTAGCCTGCAATGCGTCGTGTACTTGTATAGCAGCAGTTCTTTCGAAATAGCTCAGCAGGTGTCTGCGTCGTCCCAAAAGCCAGGGCAGTACAATACAGGCATACATCATGTGATACTATTGTACGTATATACGTATTTATGTTTTGTATACTTGTACAGCATGTGAGGCTATCTTGTAGTGAAGTATAAACGGAACGTTGAACTTACTGACAAGGTACTATATATCAGAAAAACTACTGACAAACTGTAAGCTTGTGATAATGTCTTTATTTTTTTCTTCCTTTTCCTTGAGCTAATTATTAGCCTAATCTTATACAAAGATGCATATGCTTGGAAGCTAGTTAAGTGCCCATTTTTTTTTCATGGCAAACTGTAACATAGTTTACAGGAGAGTTAAGAATCCATCATACTTTACAAGTTGAATTGGCTACAGTCAGTATATACTTTACACTGACAATTTAATCTTCCCTATACACCATATTTGTCCTACACAATACGCACTGTTGATAAGTAAGTTGAGTGATGGGATTTTTTTAGCAGCGATGGTAACGTCTTTTGGGGGTGGCAAAATGGCTCCAGTTTCGCCAAATTAAGCACCATCATATCATGAGCGGTTGATGTTGCAAGGGACGATGATGGTTAGCAGCGGCATGATCGAGTGAGGCTGCAGGGAGCTTATGGTCAGAGATTCAGCCATGGTCTGAACAAGAAGCTGAAATGAATACAATATCAAGAGCTAAAGAAAAGATCTCTTTTTTTCAGGAACGAAAGAAAAGATCTCTTACAATTGTTCCTAAAAAAAAAATTTCTTGCAGTTGCATAATTGCATTTCATCTGCTTGACATCAATGCCGAGATAGTGCTCAACTGCCCGAGGTCGCTCATCTTGAACGAGCGCTTCATTTCCTCCTTGAACGACTCGATCTCAGCTTGGTCGGCGCCGGTGAGGATCAAATCGTCAACATACACGCCTAGGAGCACATGTCCTCGCCCCTTGCCGTGTGTGTACACCCCGTGCTCTTCCTCGCAGCGTGTGAACCCGAGCGTCACCAGCGTGCGGTCGAGCTTGGCGTTCCACGTCCGAGGAGCTTGTCGTAGGCCGTAGAGTGCTTTGCGCAGCCGTAGTACTTGCCGCTCTCGCCCGATGATCATGAATCCCGGCGGTTGAGCGACATAAACCTCCTCCGTGAGGTCGCCACAGCCCTCGTGCGTTGCCACCGCTGCTGATGCGCTGTGCTGTGCCGTGCCGTCCAATGGGCCGGTTTGCCAGGCCCGGCATAGCCCGCCACATGCCGGGCCGGCCGTGCTTTGGGCTGACCCAAAAAAGCACGGTCCAACTGGTCCGTGGAGCAGTTGATGCTAATGATGTGTTAAATAACTTGTATTGTTGAGGATCCACACAACCAACTAACACAACTTGAAGCAAGCTAGAGCAGTGGGACAATTAGACAATGTAAAAGTAGAAAAAGAAATAGCCACAAGATATAGTTTCTGAAGATTTCTCAACCCGTTGTCTAGCACCACCGACACTGCATGGGACTCGGGAGCATCTTCGGAGCTACAATAGAAAACAAGATACACCATGCGATACGACAGAATCTATTAATTACACTGTACGTTGCGTGGATGGCCGGCCAGCATCGATCGATGGGTGCAAGAGCTGATTCTAGCCTATGCTGTGTGCAGGCTCAACATGCTCGTTGCGTCGGACTCGTCGTCTCTGTTTTTCTAGCAGAAGCTCTGCGTATGGGCACACGAGATGCATTCCATTCTTCAAAATTCCAAGAAATCAACGGGCAGGGCACCTGACTATGCATGCCATCTGTCCTGGCCGTTCGATCTTAGCCGTACGCGCTGTAGAGCAGAGAAGCAAATGTCATACGACACTGAAATTCTCTTCTCTTGTATAGTTCAAAAAAATCGACGACGAAATTACTTTAGAAAAAAAAAATCGAGGATGAAATTACTCTTTAAAAATAATCAAGGATGAGATCAGTAGTCTCTACGCACATTACCTTGGGGCCATAAAGGGACAAAATAGTAAAAATATGAACCGCCAAAATATGATATCGTTTGGAAGAATACATGGAGTAGAGAACAACATGAAAAACAATGATTAATTGAGAGATGCTATAGATTACTCACAACGCCTCATTAGATGAGGGATCTTGATTCCCGGTGCCTCGCATGCCAAGTCTTGAGGCGATTCTCTCCAACAGTGAAGTGTGATCTTTCGTCTCTGTAGCCCAGACTTGAATCTCTTGGTTTCCTGGGCTCCAAATGCACTCCTCTACCACAAAATGATTGAATTTATATATATCCTAGGGTCTTGCGGCAGCAGTTGGTGATTCGACTTCACTGGCATGGTACTCTCTTGCCCACTTTATGCAGTCTCAATTCTCATCGAAACTTGAAGCTCAAATCAAATCTTTGATTTGTTCTCCTGTATCATTGCTCTCATTGTGAAGGAGATCAACAGTTCATCACCTCTCGACTTTATCTTGCACGGCCCTGAGCACGTACAAATGTGCAGTTAACTAGTAATTAGTCATGTCCACTCGCTATCTCAGTTCGCGTTAAATGTAGCATAGACATATTTTCACTTCATCCGTAAGAAAAATACTTCTTTGTTCAATACAATTTCTCTTCGTTAAATGTAGCATTTTGTTATTATTTATTTGCTGCGATGATGTTTCACGTGGAGTACTACAGTAAGGGCACAGTAGATGCTGCATAACATGCTTCTTTGTTCAATACAATTTCTCTACCCTTGTGGCAATACAGTGAATACTTATGCGCATTGGCTAAATTAGAATTTTCCAAAGTACAATAGGTTGAGAAGTAGTTCATCTAATCAAATTAAGACTGAGGAACTGCGACTAGTTTTTCAGCATCTCATTGGGTTCTGGGACTTTTTCTTCAAAAATATATATAGGTTCTGTTCCCATGCGACAGATCTCTGCAAGTTTAGACCACACAAGGAACACCAAGGAATTGACTAGTTCTGGTGGAATCAACGCTCCAAGAAGCAGTGCAGGACATTATGCTTGCAAGGAATAAGGAACGAGGAACAAGGAACAATATCGATGATTCATACCTATGGACTCGACAAATGATTGCAAGGCTTCCTTCTTATTAGCAGGTGCAAGATCGATGGAGGCATGAAGCTCTCTCGGTTAATTTCTTGCCTCCAAATGAAGCCCTTCCTGACTGTGTTTATACATCGCGACGGTTCCTTAGTCGATCTATCTCTTGATCTGGAATGTGACGCCTTTTACGGGACGTTTCTGAAGCAGTAGGTAGTGTCTTCTCCGCTGTTAGTCTTTCATCTGCCATCAATACAGCCGGAGTCTCTTCTTTCCGCAACTTGATGCAAAAAAAAGTTTCGACTTCTTTGGTCTCCATCTACTAGTCCAAGAAAACAATATGATCAGACTTAAATTTCAGCTTTCAAGTCTCTCTGTTTGAAAGCTCCATCGTTTCTCTTCAACCAAATCACTCTTAACACAACAGCAGCCCACATTTTTTACGAATTTCCTAAAACCTTTGAATGTTGCGCATAGTTCTAGCACGATTTTCACTGTCGTTAGTTTCTTTTGGTTACTGAAAAAACCTTTACAAAAAAAATTGCTTTAAGGATTATTTTGGTGAGCAATTTCTCTCTTAGGTCGCAATTCAGTTTTTTTAGGCGAACTTTCGTAAGTTACTAGCACTTATGTGCCATTTATCCTCAAGCTCCTAAAACGCTCGGTGTGTTAACATCTGTCTACTAGTTATAGACGTTCATATGACACGCAAAAAAAAAAAAACAAACACAAATAATGATCAGTCAGAAGTGCTCTGAGTTACATACCGAGTCTCAGGCTGAGTAAACCAGAAAACTGGACTCCCAATGATTCTCATGCCCAATTGCCCATATATATGCCTGTGTTTCTTGAGCTCCATGCAAATACACTGATATGAGGCGCGATGCCTAGATATATATGGCGTGTAATGGTTGATGCACCAGCCCTGACCTCTCTTAATTTAGCATACGGAGAGCACATGGATTGACAGGTTGCTGCTGTTCATGAGCCACAAAAAAGGACGAAGGATTTATCGTCACTGGTACAGTGGTAGTTGTACTTTTCAGTAGTTTTCAATGGTGCGTATGAGCTGAAGAGGGCCGGGCCGCCCAATTGCAATTTGGAGCAGAAACGAAGTTGGCATTTGCATAGGGATCCAAGTATCTCATGCCATCAGTCTTCTCTAGCTCCACCGGTAGCAATCCAGGCAGGTTTCAGATCGACAGATTGACCAACGTACGCTGGCAGGGGTTCACACAAGTGGTCATATCAGCTCACGTTCCATTAAGAGAACCACGCGCGTAATAACAGTGAGCGGGATTAACTCTCACGATTACGGATTAATCTTCATCAACAAGTGAGAAGATACAGTAATCTTCATCTTCTGCTTTCCTTCTTTTTTGTTATCTGTCTGCAGGCCCAATTGGAACAAATTAAGCCGGCACTTACTATTTGAGCCGATTACTGTGCTGCCCGGGTTCTAGCTGTAAACATGTATCATCAAACAAAATGCAGGGCATCTAGCTCGCAGTTACAGATTCTGATGGAAGAAATGGCTGCAGTGATCATATATTCATATGCATGCCAACGCCATTCCATTTCCAGCGGTCAAGCCGAACGCCCCTGTTTCTCTCCTCCTCCAACCTCGGCCGCCAAAGCCGCGGAGCCACCGGCCATCCGTCTCCGTCTCCCTCGACGCGACCGCCACCGCATGCTATTCCTATAACACCCATGGCGCCCCCCCTCCATATAGCACCCAAGGCAAGGGGGGGCGAGGCGACCTCATGGACCACCACCTACGGCTCCCCGATGGCCGCCGCCTGGGCGCGGCGCTGCTCCTCCTCGCTGCCTGCCTCTCCGCCGCCAGCGTCGCCGCCGTCACCAGCGTCGAGGCCTCCTACATCGCGCGCCGCCAGCTCCTCGCCATGAGAGAGGCCGGCGGCGGCGAGGCCGGCGACCTGCCCAGCGGCTTCGAGTTCGACGACCGCGTCGGCGCCAATAATTTCCCCAACGCCCGCCTCCGCCGCGCCTACATCGCGCTCCAGGCGTGGCGCCGCGCATTCTACTCTGACCCTAAGGGGTATACCTCCAATTGGGTCGGCAACGACGTGTGCTCCTACAACGGCGTCGTCTGCGTTCAGGCGCTCGACGATGCCAACATCACCGTCGTCGCGGGCATCGACCTCAACGGCGCCGACATTGCCGGGTACCTGCCCCCGGAGCTCGGGCTGCTCACCGACCTCGCCTTCTTCCACATCAACACAAATCGCTTCTGCGGTATCATCCCCAAGAGCATGTCGCGCCTCACGCTGCTCCACGAGTTTGATGTCAGCAACAACCGCTTCGTCGGCCTCTTCCCATTCGTCGTGCTCGAGATGGTGTCGCTCAAGTACCTCGACATCCGCTTCAACGACTTCGAGGGTGACCTGCCGCCGGCGCTCTTCGACAAGGACTTTGACGCCATCTTCGTCAACAGCAACCGCTTCGTCGGGCCCATCCCAGAGAACCTCGGAAACTCCACCGCCTCCGTCGTCGTCTTCGCCAACAACCAGTTCGTCGGCTGCATCCCCAAGAGCATTGGCCGCATGGTCAAGACGCTCGATGAGATCATCTTCCTCGACAACAAGCTCGACGGGTGCCTACCGCTGGAGATCGGATACCTCCAGAACACCACCGTTGTCGACGTCAGCGGCAACGCGCACGTCGGCACGCTGCCGGAGACGTTCTCGAACCTGACCAAGCTGGAGCAGCTCGACGTGTCGAGGAACGTGTTCACCGGCATCGTGCACGAGTCCATCTGCGAGCTCCCGACGCTCGTCAACTTCAGCTTCGCCTTCAACTTCTTCAATTCCGAGTCCGCGCCGTGCATGCCGTCGGAGAACGCGAACGTGACGCTCGACGACAGGAGCAACTGCTTCGGCGCACTACGGCCGGCGCAGAAGACGACGCTGCAGTGCGCATCCATTCTCGCGCGTCCCATCGACTGCAGCAAGCACGTGTGCGCCGGGTACCCGGCGCCCGCGAGGCCTTCGTTGCCAGGGAAGCCGCCGCTTATTAAGGTGCCGGTGGCGCCTCCTACGGTCTCGCCGATGCCACCCAGCAAAACGCCATCGGTGCCTGCACAGGTGCCCCCGGTGATATCGCCGCAGCCACCCGTGACACTGTCGCCGGTGCCTTCTGTCACGCCACCACCAAAGGTTTCACCGCAACCGTCGCCGGTGCCTGTCACGACACCACCAAAGGTTTCACCGCAGCTGTCCCCGTCGGCACCAAAGCCATCGCCTACGCCTAGTTCACCGCCTCCAATTGATGGTTCACCGCCGCCTCCAAATGAGGTTTCACCAGAACAACCTGTGGTGCCAACACCAGCGCCGACGCCAGGCAATCCGATGGTACCGTCACCGCAACCTGCTGTCCCAGTGACTCCACCACCCAAGGTGGCGCCAGGTCCAGCACCTGTACCGATTAGCTCCCCACCAAAGACCTCACCGCCGGCAGGGTATGCTGCTCCGCCACCACCAAATTCTGGCTGGCTCCCGGTGACCCCTGAGCGCCCGAAGAAGGCACCACCGCCACAAGTGCAGCCTCCAGTTGTCTCCTCCCCACCTCCGACTCCGGTAAACTCACCTCCGACCCCAGTAAAGTCACCTCCTCCACCCACGCCAGTGGCATCATCTCCACCGCCAGTAAAGTCACCTCCACCTCCCCCGGTGAAGTCTCCCCCACCACCCGCTCCGATGAGCTCTCCACCTCCACCGGTGAAGTCTCCCCCACCACCAACTCCGGTGAGCTCTCCACCTCCTCCAGTGAAGTCTTCCCCACCACCCGCTCTGGTGAACTCTCCACCTCCTCCGGTGAAGTCTCCCCCACCACCCGCACCGGTGAGCTCTCCACCACCCCCGGTGAAGTCTTCTCCACCAACCGCTCCGGTGAGCTCTCCACCTCCTCCCTTGAAGTCTCCACCACCAACCACTCCGGTGAGCTCTCCACCTCCCCCAGCTAAGTCCCCACCACCACCCACTCCGGCGAGCTCACCCCCACCTCTGGAGAAGTCTCCACCATCACCCACTCCCAAGAGCTCTCCGCCAGCTCTAGAGAAGTCTACACCTCCATCAGCTCCAGTGAAATCATCTCCACCTCCGGCCGAGAAGTCTCCACCATCACCCACTCTCAAGAGCTCTCCGCCAGCACAGGAGGAGTCTACACCTCCATCAGCTCCAATGAAATCATCTCCACCTCCGCCCGAGAAGTCTCAACCACCGACGTCTCACATTGACTCATCACCTCCTCCAGTGAAAACTTCACCACCACAAGCACTAGTTAGCTCGTCACCACCATCAGAGAAGACTTCACCACCATCGGCTCCGGTGAGCTCATCTCCTCCTCCAGCGAAGTCTTCACCACCACCGACACCAGTTAGCTCACCACCACCACCGGTAAAGTCTCCACCTCCGCCAGCTCCCGTGAGCTCACCACCTCCTCCGGTGAAGTCTCCACCTCTACCAGCTCCAGTGAGCTCACCACCTCCTCCAGTTAAATCTCCACCGCCACCGGCACCAGTTAGCTCACCACCACTGCTCGTGAAGTCTCCACCTCCGCCAGCTCCCATGAGCTCACCACCTCCTCCAGTGAAGTCTCCACCAACACCACCGGTGAAGTCTCCACCTCCACCAGCTCCAGTGAGCTCACCACCTCCTCCAGTGAAATCTCCACCGCCACCGGCACCAGTTAGCTCACCACCACCCCCCGTGAAGTCTCCACCTCCGCCAGCTCCCGTGAGCTCACCACCTCCTCCGGTGAAGTCTCCACCACCACCGGCACCAGTTAGCTCACCACCACCTCCGGAAAAGTCGCCACCACCACCAGCTCCAGTGAGCTCGCCGCCGCCACCGGTGAAATCCCCACCACCTCCAACTCCAACAAGCTCGCCACCACCTCCAGTGAGCTCTCCTCCCCCACCGGCACCAGTTAGCTCACCACCACCACCGATAAAATCACCGCCACCACCAGCTCCAGTGAACTCACCGCCTCCTCCTGCGCAATCCCCTCCGGTCTCCTCTCCCCCGCCGCAGGAAGAGTCATCACCACCACCAGGTCCACCGGAAGAATCAGAGTCTCCACCGACGTTCGACAACTTCATCATGCCACCGGTCGTGTCGGCGCAATACGCGTCGCCGCCGCCCCCTCAGTTCCAAGGATATTAAGCGTGGCGTCATGGAGAGATCGACGACGTCGACGAATAGGAGGGATCGATAACATTATGACAGTATCGCATGCACGTACACACATGCCTGTAACTTTTTCTTTGGCGCCTACGTGCATGCGTACGTGATTAATATATTCACTTAATTTTGTGCATGCATGCGTACATTCTTATATACGTACGTACCTGTGTATGTGTGCATGTGTAAGCTAACTACGTGAGTGCGACAAGGTGTGTATGAAATGGGAATGTAATTCATTATGCCTTGTAACATTCACTTTTTTTCAAAAAAATGTAGTTCTTTTTTCCGAACAAAAGAGTGTGAGATCGAAGAAACGGAGTTAAAAGGTGTTTTTATTTGTTATTGTACTTTGTTTGCATTGAAATCTCGGAAATTATAAGTGTATGATGTAAGCTGATTGTACATTCCAAGTTTTTGTCTTATGCACGATTGATTCTCATGTGAGGAACATATATATACCCTTCGTCACGTGAGATACTCCCTATATATATTGATTGAAGTGATTGAATGTACAGTTCAACTAGCCGATTGACCAGTACCATTGCACGGTTTGATGTAGTATACTATAACTTTACACGATTTCAATTTTTTAAATTTATATTCTGCAATCTAAATTTGAATTTGGATATTTGATTTCGTACTTATCAAATTTTGTTTTGATATGAGTGAAAGAGAGGATTTGCGCATGATAATTATGTCTACACGAAAATGTAAACATCCTTTTAGGCAAGGGCGGATCCAGCATATAAACCAGGCTCCCTTGTTCTTATGTCAGGCGATGCACGATATCTCTGGATGCATGAGATAAACCGCAAGCCAGGTGCTCAGCCATGGGATGGCAGGGAAGTTGAGCAGCATAGAAGAACTTCCGTTGTTACACTGAGAAAACTCTGGGTTTCTCCAATCTAAAGCTGCCATGACACTATGACAGTGAACAGGAGAGTTCTCCAGATTTTTGCAGTTCCAAGCCACTTAAGTTGCTACTGTTGGACCTAAATGGTTGACACTGCCGTATAATGTTAGAACTCTGCGTTTGGTTATGTTACACTGATTTTATTTTGTGGTGTATCATGGAAAACTGTAATGCAGTTGCTACGGACAACCGGCAGTAAAAATTTCAGATGGAGGTCCTGAGTCGACGCCGTCCGCACGTCGCTTCGCTCCGCTTAGTTAACAGGTAAGTACATGACAGAGTGGTAGACCGTAGGAAATATGTGATGTTTACATGATATGATGATGCTTACATGAAATTACAATGTTTACATGATATGATGATGTTTATCTAATAATGACAATGATAATGGAACGGGGTGAGCAGCGATATCACCCTACCAATGATAATACTGATGAGAATGACAATGACAATGAGTATATGCATTCGCATTATGTGCACTCATGAAATGAGAACTGGGATCCGCCTGGGTGGATCCCACAGTACATACTTCAATAGGCCTCCAAGGGAGTGGAGAGACCCCTATGCCGATATGGGCGGGCCTAAGATTTTAGGTGAACTTCGACAGGTGTTCACTCGGCAATATCAGTATATACAATGAGATGAGCAAATGAACATGTAGAGTAAGTGTTGCATTGCACTAAGGGTAAAACAATGTTTGAACATGGCAATAGAAGTATGAACATGATAATGCATGCGAAATATGTTGTGACTGATAAAATTGCTTACATGATTGGGCAGTATTTATCGTTCTATTATGTACTTACTGAGTCTCCAGACTCACCCTTGCTTTGTTGTTTTTTTAGGTGACCGCTGACGACGTCACGCACGGACGGGGGTAGCATATGAATAACTTCACGTACTTGCAGCACTTCACATATCAGCTTTATTAGTATGTGTAACTCCACTAGTAAGTTAGAATAGTTGCTTAAAAATAGTATAATGTAAGTAATCTGTTTTATGAATAAAGTAGAATTTGCTTAAAAATGATTAGCGGTTGTTCAAAAATAATATTATTACGCAATGATGGTAGCACTCTAGGTCTAAAGGATGGGCGGGGTATTACAACCGGACTGCACCAGCTATGCAAGCTCATCACCACTTGCACTGTACACTTGGCTTCTGGACCCTACAGGTTCTGATGAGGTTTTCTTGGTGTAGGTGATCTTCTATCCATTGTTTGCAGCCTTTGCTTCAGATGGAACACTTCAACCTGGGAAAGCAACATCAACATTCAACAGCGTGTTACATTGCATGGACAGTCACAGGTGCAACTGTAAAATTGGACATCAACATGACAAGTCATTTAAAATGGGAACTGCTACTGGCAATCATGTATTAACCAGGAAAGAACCCGAAAGTTCAACACTTTCATCATTTACCTGGAGCTGGAATGCCCTTGCACGTTCTCCTGCTAGAACTCCACGAGTAGAATGCAGCTCCTGTGTACGAACCGAAGTCAGTACGACAACGTAAACACTAGCACACGGTGAGATCATAGGAATGTTTCCTTGCCTTCTGGGTCTCATCCATGACGGCCTTCAAGAACGCCACCTCACGCTCAAGGCACACATTGTCAGCATGGACAGTGTTTGAGAGGTTGTTTGACTCTTCTTGCGCCAATTCTAATCCTGTCACCTTCTCCTTCAGCGCCTCAACCTCCTTGTCTCCCTCAGCTAGCCTCTTCTCTAGCTCTTCTTTGCTGTCAATGACCAAAGATAGGTTCTTCTCCACTTCATCCTTGCTTGCCATTGTAGCTGCAAGTTGCTCTTCTAATGCCATGTTTCTCCTGACCAGGTTTGCTATTTTTGTATCATACTGATGGTTAATGTCTGACGAACTTCTATCCAACATCTTCGCTTTGGCATCATCATCAGGAGACTGATATGTGTCGCTCCGCTGCTTTTGGTTTGTGATCGAGGGTAGCTCAGAACAATCATCAACATCCTTGTATTTGTCATCATCCATTGGCTTCTGCAGTTTTTGGGCCAGGCTGCATTCCTCCTGATGGAATTGCCTGCGGAGTGATGAGCTGCCCAGATTCGGGTGCTGTAGCAGTGAATCAGGGAGGGATTTCCTTCTAGATGAGTTTTCTAATGTGGTGGCAAGACTACGCCTTGCTACAGAACTAGTGGAGTACAGAGGAGCACAGTCGTTGAGCTGATCGACGAGTTCCTTTGAGCTAGGAGGAGAGTCCTCATACAGTAAGGGTTCTACATCAGGGGCAGACCGCCAGCTGAAACAATGCTCATTTTGCAGCACCACTAAAACTTCGACCTTCAAAAACACAAAATACTTTCAATTCAGGAATAGTCGGTTGATCACAGAAATGTTTAAAGTGCACTTAAGCAAAATATGAAAAATAACAGAATCATGTTTTGAAGTAAATATCAGAAAATGAAGTCACCTCGCAAAAAAGAAAGAATATGAAGTCCAAATACTGACAAAAAAGTTGTTTTTTAGTTACAAAGTTTGGTTCTTTCACCTTATCAGACGGCTCCTTTTTGTTTCCTCCAAAAGCAACAAGAACAATCTTATCCCTGTAGTACAAAGGAACCATGCTGAAACCCTGCATGAGTTATATCTTCAATTTTTCAGCAACTAGAACAAAAATGATAACATGGGAATAAACAGGAATTTGAGTAGGATTTGATTTTGGAGATTCACTTATTTCTGCTATCATGATCACCAGATCAAAGTTAAGGGCGGTCTTCCTTTCACTACTTTAGTATTGGAGATTCTCTTATTTCTGCTATCATGAGCACCAGATCAAAGTTTAAGACGGTCTTCCTTTCACTACTTTAGTATGGATTTCATGGGAAACAACTACGATAATCTTTATTTGCCTAGTAAGCTGAGGCCTTCAACTCTATACAATAGCCATCATAATTTTGAGGAATCCTAGTCTGCATTTCTCTAGATTTTTTGTAAGGTAACATCCTTAAAGATATAATATCCACCTCCCAATCCCAACGTTGCTGTGAAGGCAGCATTACTTTTGGATCAATTGACATGGATGATTAAGTCAAGCATGAAATGCACTTACTTTCTTTGTAGTAATTGAGGAACTAGGAGGTACTACACAAACAGACCACTTGGATTCCAGAACATCGAAGACCCAAGTTTCTGGATGACCTGAGAGTGAGAAGACTTTGTATTAGAAAATGACCATGGGCCATGGTTGCAAAAGAAGCAATTCTTCTAAAAAAATATATTACTTCTGGGTTAGAAATGAAACTGAAGTACTGAACCACTCATCTGCCACATTATATATGACCATAGGAAAACTTACGCTTTTTCTTGCTTCCACCCCCTGCAATATACCATTTAGTCCCACAGAGTAATCCACAGCAACCTGCTCGAGGCGATGGATGATGACCATGGGTTTTCACTCTTGACCATACCATCTAACAAGAAGATTGATTTTTTCAGTAAACCATTAACAAGAAAAACTTAAAAGGAAACCTAATAGAACTTACTGTTTCAAAGTCTAGAGTGTGAACATCATTCAGGGTCTTGGATTTTGATTGGCCTCCAAAAATCAAAAGAATTCTATCATCGTAAAGTGCAGCTACATGATTGGATCTTGGAGAAGGTCCAGCACCTCTAAACAATGAATTTATAATCAATAGGAAAAAAACACATAGTGAAGTAAGAGAATGATTCTAACATCGAGGAGCTTCAATACAGGGACTGTCAAAACTGTGTTAGATTTGTAGATAACTATGGACTTTTGACATTTCAAGGCATAGTGGACAAGCCAAGTGACCAACTGAAGAAACATTCTTGCTTAGCTTTTTTTTTTCTTTTCTGTGTCTATTGACATGGCACTTAGAGGTTCTAGACAAGGATGACTCACTTATAGTTCAAAGGAAGCCATGTTAAAGATTTCAGATCAAACATATGAAGGTCGTGTAGTTTCTTCCCTTTGGCATCCTCGCCCCCAAAGAGAATTAAAACAGGACCTGCTCTAATCACTGTATGGCCACTTCGAGCCACCTGAAATTATTAATCAAGGAACACTCTCTTGTCATTTTGCATGAACATTTAAAGCAGTGTATAAATTAATGCTCAAGTAAGTACTGGGATATCGCCCTTTGCTTCCATATGTGACCAGAGCTCAGTTTCCGTATTGAAGGTCCATACTGCAGTAAAATAAATGATGAGTCCTAACTATTTCTGCTGGAAGTTTGACAGCGAATCAGATAAATAAAACAAATCCATGTGTTTTGAGAATTAAATAGCACAGTCTAACCAGATATCCGGTCAGAAGGTGGCTCGCTTTTCCCTCCAACAAGGATGACATTCTTCCCCATGGAACCTACAATGTGGGGGTCTAATTCAGTTCAAATAAGCCTTGCGATTACTGCCAGCCAGGTAACATCATTGAACATTGAAAAACATGGTGAAAGACAGATTAGAAGCAAAGAACACTAATCATTATTTGCGTACTTTTATTACTTCGCCAAGGAGGCTATCAGAGTGCAACTTCCAGAAAAATTATAAAGATAAGGGACTCATTAGCACACATCAATTGACAATCCTGAATATATACTACAATACCACATAAGAAGTCAAAGAAAGGACCAGAGTAGTGAGACAACAATGAGCTCCAAGAAGTATACCAGACAATGGCCTTTGCACGATTGAAACTTTGGAGCGCGTCCACCTGGTGATACATGAACTTTAGGAGCCATCGAAACCCATGTAAGCTTGTCTAAGCTCAATATCTGAAGCATATAAAAAAGATGAGATCATGAAGCTAGCTCAAAAGTTAAAATTGACATAAGGCCATGCAACATGAGCAGATGAGATCCTTGAGAATATAACATCCATTACCTTCGTATCATCCAGCAAATGATGACCAGAATCACCACCAAAGACAATCATTTTGCTCCCTACCATGGCTGCTGCGTGCTGTTTAAAACATAAACAAGATGAATGTGATACAAAGACTTCAGAATATAAACCAAATATTGGTAAGAACATCACTCTAGTTTATATTTTTTTATGGACAGTTTAGAATTTTAAGATGGCTGCTTACATCAAAACGAGGAATCGGTTTGTCCCCCTCCGTTGACAACACTACCCAATTCTCCGACTTTTCAAATGCACGGCCATTGAGATCAAAAGTATCAGACGAGCAGCGCCAAGCAAGGTCATCTGTGCGGCCACTCACTGATGTAGTCACTGGGTCATCTCCCTGGATAAACGGCAAGAGGTAATAACCGTTTAAATACATCGAAATAAGACAGGATCAGAGAGCAAATGCAAAGCAATTCAACTAGAAAAGCTCACATTGGCGTGACTCGAACGCTTGGTGGTCCGAGCAGGACTCCGGGAGCCATGGAAAGGATCATGTAGATGACCTTTCAACCTGTAGAAATTATAAAGCCACCAAAAGGTGAGAGCAAACAGAAGGAATGTACAAAGAGGCATTTAATTAGGCAGCTTATGATTATAACTAGAAAGAAATGAAGCTGGGGTAAATGGTTCTAGTTCACCACAGTAATAAAATTTTAACCTCTCGCTAGAGAAACAGGAAGGCTAATATTGCAAAGCAAGGCTAGGTTTACCAGATACCCCAGAAATTTACAGAAGAGTTCATCATTTTTAACAGCACCTCTTTTGTCAATCCAGACGTTTCGAGCTCACTGAACCAACATCTCTTAAAAACGAAAAAAACACCAAATGGTTTTTTCTCTCTTTTTTGTGATGAAAAGGACCAACTTTTTCGCACATAAAGCGTTAAATCATCTAAATGGGGCAATGGTTATTAATCAAATCAGGAAAACTAACTAAAATACCTCCTAAATGAAAACTATGCCCATACCTATCAGCAAAAATCCCAAATAACTACCCAGGTTCAGGAGAAAAACGTACATGGATAATAAAGAAGGGCTAAATTTATTGGCCAAATCAAGTAAAATCTCACCTCCCCAGCTTCATCCGGCGACGAGAGAAGCCAAACATATTCGGCATTGCGGTCTCTACAACTCCGAATTTTTCCGGAAATTGAACAACCACACTGAAGACTGAGCCCTACTAGCGCAGTCTCTTCTCACCTGCAAGCACGGAATGCGAAAAAACAGGGTTTAGTGGAGTAGTTGGGGTTGAGCGCAATGAATCATGTCAAAAATGCGGGGAAAGAACAAATTTTTTCCTTTTAGAAAAGGAAAAGATGCTGCCTTCTTTCCAACTTGAGCAAGAACAGCGAGCCATCAAACAGTTGGAAAAAATTCAGGAAAAAAGACGAAATTTTGGGCGCATGGAACCAATAAACACGACAACATCAGAAAAAAAAATCAAGAAACACCACATCTTCGGTTGGATCAAGAACAGGAACAATGCATTTCTTTTAGCCTCTCAAGAAGCGCCATTGGCATGACCAAGAAGCAGACAGGCACATAAAAAGTAAGGAAAAAGAATCAAAGAAAACACAAAGCCCTACTTCTTGGATCGGAGCAGAGCAAGAAGAGACAGCGGCCACGCTGCCGCAACATAAATTGCACCGGGAGCAGGAGCTAGCTACGGAGCGAGAGGCGGCAACAGTGGCATTGATTTCTCGGAGTGAGAGGGGGAGAAAAGATAGGGAAGAACGAAGCCTCTGAACTGGGCCGACTGTGTGGAAAGTTTTACAGGAGGTGTGGTGTGGTATGTGTTGATAGCGGCAGCGGCAGCGGCAGCCATGGAAAAGGTGATTCACTTTACTGTTATCACGCATGAGAGATGAATTTACACTTTACAGCCGACAATCTTTTCTCTTTCCTAGCGTTTATTTTTGTCCTTTGGTGGTTTTGTTAAGCCGTTGGTTCATTGAATTACAGATTTTTTTGCCATGTTAAGAATTACTAAGAAATTGACAGTGCGATAATTTTAGTGGTGTGTTATAGTGAGTTATGTGCCGAAAGAATTTTTATGTTGATTGTAGGACGGGGCTTGTAGCCTTCTATTCTATTCATGATCTTAAGTCAAAACTGATGGAAGATTTTACAGTTCTATGCTTTTACAAAGAAAAAATGAATGTTGTTGCTGTATTAAGGATTTGTTCCAAACAGATTCTGTCTTTTACCTTTTAGAAGTTGATTTTTAAATGAAGTGATTTCTTAATGTGGTTAATCCGTTTGTAAGAGTTATCGTAAGAGTTGCTTTGAATACGGTAACTTCTCAACGCGAGTATCCCTCACTCCCTTAATCTCTCTTACAATCAGGAAAAAGTCATAACCAAAAACAACAATACTTTTGAACAGGGCCTAAGCCACTCTACTATCTAATTTGCTTGGAGATTTATTGTCACCATAATAATGGCTGTGCTTTTTTCGGCTTATGGCTGTGACTGGTGTGCTTTTAGCTAAGATTTTTGAATTTTGGGCTATTCGCGGCAGAGATTACGGAGAGAGATACCCGCTTGTTATTTTGGCTGGTATAGATGTTGGAATTTTAACATGTACTATAATTAATTTGTAGACACCATCTTGAGAAAATACCCTGTTTGATAATTAAATACCGTAACAAAAACCAAAAGCCGCTTTTAAAAGTCGCAAAGAACATGCCCTAAGGCTTATAACATGTGGACCTCCAACCTGTGAAGCCAGAATATTTGCTTGGAGATTTATTATCGTCATAGGGCCTGTTCATATTAGTTTCTGCTTCTAACTTCTGCTTCCAGAAGCCGAAGCCAATACGAACGCCCCAACTTCTATCAACCGCTTCTATCAGCTACTACTATTTATTAGCCACTACAATATACTCTTTTACGTATTGTAACGTACTTTATATTTTAGTATATCACAATTACGTAAGTCGTATGACAGTCTAAATGTTGTAGTACATTTCGTTGCTATGTCTTTCTTATATAATGCACTACAATTTATCAACCACTTCTATCAGCCACCACTACTATTCACCAGTCATTGTTAAAAGCTATTAACAGAAACTAATATGAAAAGGCCCATAATAAGGTTTATAACATGTGGATCTCCAACCTGTGAAGTCGGAATATAGGTCAAACAGGAAAAAAAAAAGTAAAGCTTACGGTGAAAACTGAAAATGTTCCTTAACAAGTCAGCCATGTTAACATGGGCTACACAATTATAGACCCGGTAATATGGCTCTCTTATTTTTAGTTTTTTTTTGGTGTGTTTGTCCCTGAGGTAGATAGAAAAAATTAGCAAAGCAAATATGTGTTCAATGTCTCTCTAGGTCTAGGCCTCATTTCGGTTTGAACTTCTGATTTTTAACTTATTTTTTATTATTTTTAAATTTCGTTTCTTCTAACTTTTGATTTTTAACCTTTTTTTGTCGGTTCTTTTTTCCGGTATTCGTTTATATTATTCGTGATGGACTAACATATTTTTCTATTTTTAATTTTTTTCAAAATTTAATTACGCTAAATATATCATCAATTTTAGTTAACTATAGTAAAATTTTAGTTATAAGCTATTTTTCAGGCTACATAAGCGGCATATCGGAGGGAGTACCAATTTTTTAAGGCTGCATTATGATTTTCCTGGAGACAAGGGCATGTGGTGCCTGATTACCTCAGCGGTAACAGAGTTTCTCGATACCCGTTGTGGCCTGCCTGCTCTCTGAACCTTGTGGACCAAATTTTGCACGGAAAACACTGAAAAGAAAAACATAACTTACAGCTTACAGCACTTTTTTATATTGATTTTATTCTTTCCAACTCATAACTTACAGCTTATGGTTTACTTTAAACAAACAAGTGAATCGGTTTTTTATCGTTTTTTATAGCAGCTTACCAGTTTAACATCATTTCGTTCGTATAAATACTACGCTAAGTTAAAAACTATTAATCACAATAATAATTTATCGGCCACAGCTTAAAATAATGCAATTGAGTATTTAAAAAATCTCGACACGTAGGATCTTTCGGGGTCAAAAGGGACTAGTTTTTTTTTCTATCCATTTTCAGTTTCCCTTTCTTGAGAGAAAGATCTTCCTTTTGCCTTTGTTTTTTACTACTGTACTCCACTTCGTTTCACGTAGGATCTTGGATCGTAGCGACGGCAGCAAGTAGCCGACAGCCGCATTAAATCCATCGACCATGCACTGTCAGGAGCTGTACCATAATCATATGCGCACACAGGATCTTGTGTGCAGACTCATTGTTCTTGCTTATGAAAGAGTTTCTTTATTGAGTTTTTTACTGTTTACTATTATCTGAAGTTTATTTTTACTGTAGTTATTGTGAGTTTTTTAATGTAATTAAATTTAAAAAAATATTATCACGGATAATACAAAGAAAAAATAAAAAATCCGTAAAAACTACTAAAACTATAAATAGGGAGTCATACTGGTAGATTTTGTATACATGTAATCGAAAGCAATAAAGAAAGACCAAGAGTTATTTTTACCTCTCTGTGTATTTTTAATCTATTATTCTGTCTTTTATGATTGATCTTATTTTATATTAAGTAGAGAAATGGATGGGACTGATGATCAGCAACGGTTCATCGACAACCAACCAAAAGCGATACTCCCTGGCAGCAGCTCCCTCCTGTGATATGGCTGCCGTGCCCGTTAGGAAGCATGGTGTGGCAGCCGCCATACTCGGCGTTCTGTTTCTGGCCGTGGTCGCCATGCATCAACATGTTATCGCTGGAGCTACCGCTGCTGTTCATCACCATGTCGTCGGAGGTGACCCTGGGTGGGACATGGCTTCTGTCGTTCTTGCCTGGTCGGCAGACAGGTTCTTCCCTGTCAAAGACAACATCGCCGCTCGACGGCGCCCAGTCCGCCACCCTTGGAAGTCGTGCTCACTGGAAACGCAAGGAGGAGCTTTCAATGGGGGACGAGGGATTCCACCGGCTAAGAACAGCTGCTTTCTATAGGAGGGATCAGCTCCCCTTCAAGTTCAGAATAGCATCTTCAGGCAGAGGGCTTCCAGTCTCATTCAGTATTCGCACAGCCACACTCTCTTCTGACCTTATCCGTTACACGGAATCTGTCCCATTTGCAATCTCTTGTTGTCCCTGAAGATCTTCACCATCTTGCTGACTACATCATTCAGTCTGACCTTATCAGATGCATTTGCCCAATTTGCTATGTCTAGTTCTATCTTAAAATTTTTACCATTCTTGCTGACCACCTAATCAGTCTGATTCTGACCTTATCAGATATGCAGGCATTTGCCTCGCCTTGATCCGGCCATGCAATCTTGCTTTGCATATCTTCAGCACATACTGTGTAAGGGATGCTATGGAACAGACCGTTGATATGCTGCAATGCATGTTCTCATGTATGGTGCAAAACCTACAGGACAAGCAGATGACAACGGAGAATATTTGGATAGACCTTATCTTCAGTTTCTGACCTGGTAGTGCTGACCATCTGTAGAGCTTTGCATCTTGGGATTTTGATCAGATCTTGGCTCTCACATCTGCAAGGAGCTACATTCTTTGATCTCAGATACACATCTGACACACTTTGATCTCAAATGCATATCTGACACGAAGGCACCTGGAAAGGTGAGAGAAAATATGGAAATATCTTTGCAATATAAAGGGAGAATCAAAATGAGTGAAAAGCACACACAGGGTACCACCAAATACTTTCATTATTTCAGCCTGTGATATTGTTGTGTACATCAATTAAGGGTGTGTCTACAGACTAGTGTTCGTGGAGCTTCCATATACAATTCTCACTTGAGTAAAGGGGGTGCACATTTTAAAGGCAAAACCTCCTCATCCTCAGGAGAGCTCCTGGGGCACCCAGTATGTCTACATTACATGAGCTATGTACACAAATGCAAAATAAAATACTGTACAAGGGTGTCTCATCCTTGCGTGCATACAAGGTTAAATAGACTCCATGGCATGCAGATCTTGTGGATATCTTGACAAGATGATGGTTCCATCAACTTCAAGAAGGCTGCTGTATGCTGAGTTGGTTGCACCAATCACAAATTGACAGGTTCCCCGAGAATCAGCGTGTAGTGTGACACCGTAGTACTCAAGATGATCCGCTACGCTTCTCCCATAGACCGATCTTTTCGAGAAAGACCAAATAATAAGCAACATAGGACGGGATATATATGTCAAGAAATCTGAGAGGCAGATAGATACCTGCTACAGATTGGGTCCTCGCCAGAATCATTACAGATTGTTTCATTTCTAGTGACTACATTTCCTACTATGGTCTCATGAAGCCAAACCTGAAGACACATAAATGCAGAAGAAACAAATAACTAACAATGGTCTAAATGAACTTAGTTTACTTTATGCATTTTTGCAAATTCTTTTCAAGTACCAAAGACTGACCTCTCTTGCAAAGTGGTGATATGTCCATCCACCTAGGTAATAAAAATAAGGTGGCAAGTGTGGAACAATGTCATTCTGATGGGTCACCCGAATTGTTCTTGGGACTTGCTCACTGAAGTACGCAGCAAAAGCAGGATTGCCTACCCGAGGCTGTCCAAAAGTCATGAGCTGGACCTCTTGTGATCCATACTTAACCTGGAACATAAAAGGCAAGGAATCAGTCCATTAAGTCCAACATACCTACATATAATATAATAAATACAACCTTATCATGAAAGAGCATAGGATCGCACTAGCTTCATAAAGCATGGATCTACATTTGATGCAATAAAGCAGTGTCAACATTAGACATACGAAATAATTTAGATAAAAAAATAAATTCAGCTGTTTCAAATGGGGTGGTTCGAGCAAAAACTGGTTCCACATGTATTTCCATAATATCCCATACAAGAACCAAAAGTGCCCAAAGTTGTGGCCAAAACATGTCCAAGTAACACATGGAGATCCAGATGGCTCGAAAGTACTTACAGAGAGATCAAGGGCACAAAAAGACGCTAAAGACCCTCCCATTGAGTGACCTACAACATTTATGGGTAGTCTTCCATATGTCTTCCTTGCCCACTGAACAGATTTCAAGATCTCACGCCGCAGAGTTGTATTATAATATGCAGAATAAAACCCATGATGGACCTGCAACATGGGATAGACAAACAGCAAGCAAACAAGAGTTATTGCCAATTCAATGATATTTCTTAAAAACAATAGAAACTTGACTAGTGGAGTTACCATTGCATCTGGCATGCCTGGATAAGTTACATCGAGCTGCTTCCAGAAGAGATCCTCGATCCAATTTGAGACACTTCACAAGTAAAATTTCAAGTAAATCAGTCAAAAGAGATGTGCGAATGAATGGTTCCTAGCAACATATAGTGTTTCATAAGTTTTTAAAGAGTAAACACTATAATGACTTGAAATATTTCGTTACATAGAAACAGAAAATTGGTTGAAGAATGAGACCATGTGTCCACATTGTATAAGTCTTGGTCACTAATAAGATATGTTTAATGAAACAACTATTTATACCTGTGTTGTTGGGTGCCTCTAAACGCAATGATTATGGATTGTAAATCAGGGGCAACTCCAACGAATGCCTATTCAAAATTATTATTTCTTTAATACATGAACATAATTTTTCATGAAAAACTGCAAGCAAGCAGAAGAAGATTGCAAGAACTCTAAAAGATAATGAACCTGCAAGCAATTCTCCACATCTACAATTATCTCTATCATCTCAAAACCCTGCATTAATAATGCAAAAAATATATATAATTAGACAACAAGGAACATCTGAAGAGCAGCTTGTATAGAAGCAGTGCAAGCAGCAAAATTTAGTGTTGAACTCAAAAGTAAGGGTGTACCTTGGTGTTACCTTCACACCTTGGACAGGTCCATGTGAAAAGTGAGGTTAAGTCAGATGTATAGACCTGAAATGCATTCACATAAGCCAAGTTTATAAACAGTTTTTTTAGAAAACGCAAGTATAAGTTTCATAATAAGTACTACTCCCATAAAGATGATGGATAAAATAAATATAATACAAGAAAACTTTGCCAGGCAAAAGAAGCATTTGGAGTTGAAAACTTGCAATCAACCAAAGAACAGCCTGGGTAGTGATTGAATACGCTGAGTAGAAAAGGGAAGGAATTGCACGAGGTGGGAAAAGGCATAAAAGATATTCTTATCACAAAACTTCTCTAGGTAGGAGGAGGTTTGGTTTGAGGAACTAATTTGAGCAGTTCTAACAAAACCAAATTATTAGCATATTGTCCAAGGAGGAACTTACAGCAGATGCATATTGCACAAGAATATAAGCAAGAGTACTATTGTAAGAATAACCACCATCAGAGTGCTTCATCCTGAGTTCTGCATTGAACAAAGAAACTGTAAACAATTTATGTCACGTTTTACAAAATGATGGTTGCTTTTTAGCTTATTGGCACAATAGCAGTTAAAGAAATCTACATATCAGATATTAGTGTTCAATGCAGTGATCTCCAGCAACAGTTTCCTATCTCAGCGAGGATATGAACGTATCCCACTGATTTCAATTTTCAATCATAGACTCATAGTTCTTGCAATGGTATCTACACATCTCCAAGCACAAAGGCTGGAATTATCTCTAATTAGCATTATATTAAGTGACAAGTCCTTTCCAATATTATGGTATTGTTTGGCAACACGACAATAAGCAAGTAATCTGCATCATAATACTAACAACTGTGCAAAACATTTGACCCTCGAAAACCCATTAAGCATTACTCTAAAGGTCGCTACTTTGCTGTTCGCAACCAAAATTTCCCACACATTCCGACAGATTCCAAGAAAATTTGCTGTTACAGCAGTCAATATACTAAAACTCACACCTTTCCTTAGCTCCCCCTCATTAACCCCCATCTACAACAACAATAACAAAACTTTTTGTCCCAAACAAGTTGAAGTAGGCTAGGAATAAAACCTTCCCAAGATCAAAGAGATGAGCCTTGAAATAAAACCTACAATGCTAAAACCCTAAACCGTATATTCTGCTATCTGAGCCGAGAGCCTAAAACACCGCCCCTAATTTTCTTATGGTTCCGATACATGGATCGCTAACTTACTATCCAAAGCTAATTCTTTAAATACATTACAATTCCTCAAGTCTCTTTTAACTGCTTCCTCCCACGTCAGTCTTGATCGACCTCTGCCTCTTCTTATGTTTTCACTACGTACCGGTGCCTCAGGAGGCCTTCGTTGGAGATATCCAAACCATCTCAAGCGATGTTGGACAAGCTTCTCTTCAATTGGTGCTACCTCCACCCTATCATGTATATCATCATTACGGATACGATCCCACCTTGTGTGACCACAGATCTACCGCAGCATCCTCATCTCCGCTACACTCATTTTCTGTATATGTTGTTTTTTAGTCACCCAAAATTTTACTCCATATAGCATCGCGGATCTGATCGCCATCCTATAGAACTTACCCTTTAACTTTTGAGGAACTTTTTTGTCACACAGGACACTAGATGCATGGCGTCATTTCACCCACCCGCTCTTATCCTATGGCTCACGTCTTTATCAATCTCACCATCCCACTGTAGTATCGATCCCAAATAACGAAACGTGTCTTTCTTAAGAACTACTTGTCTGTTCAATCTAACATCTCATCATCTGCCCTAGCACCACTGAAATCACACATCATATACTCAGTTTTAATCCTACTAAATCTAAAGCCCTTCAATTCTAAAGTCTTCCTCTACAACTCGAGCTTCCTATCAATGTCTATCCTACTCTCATCAAACAGTACCACATCATTAGCGAAAAGCATACACCAAGGGATATCTCCTTGTATGTCCCGTGTGATCTCGTCCATCACTAAGACAAAAATGTATGGGCTCAACGCTGACCCTTGGTGTAGTCCTATCTTAATAGGAAAGTCATTAGTAACACTATCACATGTTATAACATTAGCCACATCATTTTCGTACATGTCCTTAATTAGGGTAATATATCTTGTTAGGACTTTTTTCTTTTGAAGCGCCCACCACATGACCTTTCTTGTCACTTTATTATAGGTTTTCTCCAAGTCAATAGACTCGTGTGAAGGTCCTTCTTTTGCTCTCCATCAACTGTCGTAGCAAGAAAATCGCCTCCGTGGTCGACCTCCCACGTATAAAACCAAATTGGTTTGTCATCACGCTAGTCACTTTTTTTTAAACAGTGTTCAATCACTCGTTCTCAAAGCTTTATTGTGTGGCTCATGAGCTTAATTCCTCTATAATTAGTACTACTTTAAATGTCTCCTTTATTTTTGAAAATTGGTACTAATGTGCTCCTCCGCCACTCGTTTGGCATCTTGTTCAACCTAAAAATGCTATTGAACAAATTAGTTAGCTAAACAATTGCCACTTCTCCTAGGCATTTCCACACCTCAATAGGTATGTTATCAGTCTCCAACGCCTTACCCACTTTCATCCTTTTTAAAGCCTCCCTTACTTCCGACTCCTGGATTCTTCGAATAAACCGCCTATCGGTGTCGTCAAAAACATCATCCAGTTCAATCATACTATCATTATTATCGTGATTGAACAACTTGTCGAAGTAATCTCTCCACATATCCTTGATCTCCTCGTCTTTCATCAAAAGTCTATTAGTGTCGTCTTTAATGCATTTAACTTGGTTGAAATATCTCATCTTCCTTTGTCGAAGTTTAGCATCTTGTAGACATCCTTCTCCCCCATCTAATTCACCAAAAAAAAATCGCGAAATCACTTCTATCTTCTCACGTCCACGCATTGCCCCCAACACAGCCAGTGGATTTAACCCCCATAACCGGCCGTCTCTACAAACTTCTTCGAATCGTTCCCTTACAGTCACAATCAACCACGAATCGGACGGAACTAGCACCAACCAACATTCACGCAAGAACCACGAGCACCAGATACGCATAGCAACGGAGTGATCCATCCATGAAAGAAACCAAGAACCGGTGGCTGAGACGGGGAAAAGATCATCACCTCCTCCTTCCGCTGCTGCTGCCGCCACCGGGGAAGGAGACAACAGCAGAAACCCGAAGAGAACCAGTAGCATGGCGACCGCGGCCGCCATCCGCCTCAGCAGCGCCATCGCCGACGTCTCTCTCTCTCCCCTTTCCTTTCCTTTGCCCCCTCGCACCAAATGGAGTCGGGGAAGGAGACGAAGCGGACGGGAAAATAAAAGAAAAATAAAAAACTTTGCCGAGGGCTGTTCCGTAAGATTCTAAAACAGTTGATAGGGACTCGGATGCGTTTGCAGTTTACACCTCGGAGTACTAGATTATGTGGAACACGTCCGAAAAATAATAAATATAGGTGTGTACCCAGTAATAAGCCGCCACGTGTGCTTGCACGTGAGAGATTAATTTTTTAGTTTGACCCTTATGTTTTGTGATATTAAGGAAGGAACTGAAAAAGAGTTAGTGTCCAGCACGCTATAACAGGAGAGATGGAGGGTACAAGAAGCAAAACGACCATTTCTTCCAGTCAACAGCACTGTATTGGCCCACATGCCATGCACACGGGGGTGGGCAAGACCTGGCCTTCGTCAATGGTGGCTGCCTTCGGAGTTCCATCCATGTATGATCATATTCTCTAGGAAAATCCAACACCAAATCCAAACGTGCATTTCTCATTCAACGAATCCAAATTGGAAATTTATACCGTACTCATATAACAAATCTGTACCGTATTGAACTACTCGTATAACATTGTTCCACCGTGATACAATTTTGACCCCTTTTTTTAAAAAGAGCAACGAGAACTAGGTAGCTATCTATGTATTTATATGACTAGATTCTAGAGTTTATTTTATCGGTTAAGTTTTTATTTTCGACTAACGTTCACACCTGCTTTATACCCAATATTCAGTTACAGATGTTTTACATATCATATGTGGTTGCACTTTAGACAAACCATAGATTGAATTACGCCACCTTTGTCGTTTTCGTGTTGTATGTTTACACTCTCTGGAGGCTGAAGCTTTTCCCTAGAGGCTGAAGCACACTACCTATATAGCTTTGCGCTGTTGTAGTAGGTCGAGTATACGACTCTCGAAATATAATTTGTACTCTATGTATGCCTAATCATCAAAAAGAAAAAAATCAACCCGTTGGACTCAGATTATTGTTGTAGTACATGAGTTGAAATATCTATTTGTGAGAAAAACCAGATGCACATCAATTGAATTAACCAACCGTTGGCTTATCGTTGAATTGGTGGAAGCTATGTTTTGGAGAATGTATTGATGCGTGAAATGACACTTTTTTTTAACATTACCACAGATGATGCATATCACACACCACACCCATATATGTATATGCATTCTATTAAAACACACGCTAGAACTTAAACGGAGGTTGCTGAATAAATCTTATTTATTCATTACATCATGGAGCGTGGGAACACGCTTTCCTACTAATGCACAAGCATGTGTGAGATGAGGCACCTGGGACCGATCCGGGGATTGAACTTGGGCAGCAGTATGCACGACGGTGAAGCTTGCCAGCTAAGCAAAGTTACTCCACCCTGGTGAAACTTTAATAAACAATGATTATACTTAGAAATGCACTAGTGGTAAATTGGAATGCAACACCATCATTATCAATGGACGCTTGAGACATTGTGTGGTAATGGAAATAGTAACGTGGGTTACCACTGGAAATAAGAAAATGTTTTATAAATTGGTGAAGACTCGGGCAAGTGATTGGGATAAGACTAGTGCCACAACACACGAGATCTGGATTTGTTGGTTATCTTGCTTGAATTAATTAATGACTGAATCTTGTGCCACTCTTTTCTACACCCAAGTACGCAACCACAAGTCAAGTAAATGATTGACCTGATCAACTAATTTACTTAGTTTTAGTGTGGACTCCTGCGCTGTAGATTGGTAGATGAATTTTTATTGTGATTATTTTGAGGGTGATCCACGCTGGTCACTACCCCTATGTGGATTTCTTTAAATGTGAAGGGCCCTAAACTCCCAACAACAGTGGTCCCTTATTGAAAATATTGCATGTAACGGTTACGTTCTTGGGTGACCCGTAATGGTTATTGTCCCAGTGTTGAGGGGCCTCACCTCTGGAGTGCGAGGAAGCATCGGAACTAAACATTATAAAATTCTTGTTACAATTTTCTTAATTGCACGCCTATGAAAGCCTGTAATGACCGATGTTATGAGTTAATCATATTTTATGGATGAAACTATATAACTCTACAAAGTGTTATAATTTATTCAAATAGTCGTGCCTCCAGTCATGGACAAAGTGTAGAAATACCGCACTTATGTAGTTTTCATAAAATAATGGTTATTGGTTAATGGTGGTTATAGATGAGAGTATAAGAAAATGGTTACGATATCTTAGTATGAAAGTGAAATTTGTTTGGTAATCATGGAATGGATATGGTATCTTGTTATGAAAATGGATATAGAAAAGTGCTTATGAATGGATATAGTGGACAACTGTGAAGAGAGTTCGATCTTATAAACTTAATTAAACTGTACACTTTGATTTTTAAGTTGAAAAGACTAAGTCATATGTTTGAAAACTAGTTATAGTGTGATATTTGACAAACTGACTTTATACTAAAAAAACATAAGATATTTCCTTGGAGACTTGGCAGCCTGTCGAGCCTACCTACCTGAGACGCTGCTGAGCCAACGTTGCTCGGCAGCCTGTCGAGCCTGCCTTCCTCGGTAGGTGCTGCCTTGCCGATGTGGCTTGGCAGGTGGCAACCAGCCTAGCGTAGGGGCCTGGGGTCACTCGATTCTGGTATGCTGATTGCTCTTTGAGTAGTGCACATAAAGAGATAAGTAGTAACTATCTATTATTTAGTTCTGTTTTTAAAAAATTATGCAAATTATTTAAAAAAACACGAAAGTACCCTTGCTCTTTATATCTGTAGCACTCGATTGATTCCAATACAGAGTTTCTAAATTTCTAACACTAACATTATTACGTGTGGACGTCTCCTAACAAACGGATGCGAGAGCGTACTTGTATGTTCACCGTATTTGTGGACGATATCCATCGACTTCAACGTGTATATACATTTTTCTTCTCTTCTTACGCGCGTTAGTACTGAACTGTTCATGTATTTAGTCCTATAGCTATTTTTTTTAATTTTGGTTTAAACATATATTTTTTGTAAAATAACCTCTTCTTCGAGCTCAAAACACGTGGCAGACGACACGTGTCACTTGCCCCGCCTGGAGAGCTCGGTAGGAGAGGACATGTACAAAAGGTGATAGCGTGTTACGGCAGCAGGTAGGCCTGAGACGCTGCTGAGCCAATGCTGCTCGCTAGCATGTCGAGCCTGTCTTCCTCGGTAGGTGCTACCTTGCCGATGTGGCTCGGCAGGTGGCAGCCAGCTAGCGTAGGGGCCTGGGGTCGCTCGATTTTGATCTGTTGACTGCTCTTTGAGTAGTGCTTTTATAATTTTCACTATAAGAAGTATAGTACTAATCTTAAAACACATAAAAAGATAAGTAATAACTATCCATCATTTAGTTTTGTTTTAAAAATTATACAAATTATTTAAAAAAACACGAAAGCACCCTTGCTCTTTATATCTGTAGCACTCGATCGATCCAATACAGAGTTTCTAACTTTCTACCACTGTCCATCTGTAATTCCATTGACTGAAGGACTCATGGTCACCATTTATATACTACGCATGTGTGCGTATATATACACGTACGAACAGAAATTAATATAGCACGGTCTAGCATAATTTTCTCGATTACGACAGCTATTCCTGTTCCATCCCTGCAAATACTCCCTATGTTCAAGATTATACGTCGTTTCAGACATTAATACAGTTTGTAATATTTAACTTTAATAACTGCATTTTATATGAACATATTCACTAAAAATGTAATTATTATATTATAGAAATATTTTTCATAATTAATCTAACGATACCACTTTTATTCGATCAATCTAAATAATTTTTATATATAAATAGTCAAAATACGCGCGTATATATACAAGTCACAAGTCACGCGATTTTCACGCAAAAATACGCGTATACGCGCGCGTGTGTGCGCGCATGCGTGAGTAGACATAACCCTCCACATACCATCTCTATCCATATTCAAGGAGTGATGAAGACCCCACCTTATAAATTGGTCTTCCTCACCTTGCCTTAACAATATGTTACTAAATCATGCATGCTTTGAAATTAAGGAAATGATCCATAATTAAATGGGCCAATTTCTAACAAATACTCACTTTGTGCACTAAGGTTTGGAAATGTTTCTAACACCGAAGGTGACGGCACGAGATGCGATGGCGTAGTAGAGGATGATAGGGGGGACGTGGAGGAGTCGAGAAGGGCCGACAAGGTACCATGGATGCGGGGATAAGAGTTAGCGTAGTTGTAAGCAGCATAGGGTGGAAAGGACAAGGAAGGGAAATGATAAGGCATGGTTAGGGTTTGGACACGACACATGAGATTTTTTTATTCAGCTACCACCTACCTCCGCACGCTCCTGTCTAGCTCTTAGGCATGGCAAATGACACGTGTTGTCTGTCGTGGCTGCTAAACTTGATGAGAGAGTCAATTTTGTAAACACGGGTGTTCGGAGATTAAGGTGGTGATCATTTTGGCTTATTTTTGGTGGTTTATGGCTGAAAAGCAATCAGTAATTTGGTGAAAAAACATCAGAATGACAGAGGCTTATTTAACATAATTAAATTTTAAAAAATTAAAAAATATAAAAAATATTTTAGCCCATCACAAAACAACGAAAACGAATACGACAAAAAAAAGAACCGGAAAAAAAGCTCAAAAAAAAGCCAAAAGTTCAGAAAAAGACGAAATTATGAATAGTGAAAAATAAGCCAGAAGTCAGAAGCTGAAGACGAAACGAGCGGGGCCTAAAATGGAAAAACGTGACTATCATGTTAGATATGTAAACAGTTTGCTAGTACAGGTTGTAAATAAAAAGAAGAAAAAGGACATCTGCAGACTGCTAGCTCCAAATTAAATTCCCAAATATTACGTCATGCGTAAATACCAGAGGTTCGATACACTATCAGCTTCTAGCCAGTTCTTTCACATAAAAGACACGCAGACACGCAGAGAGAGAGAGAGAGAGAGAGAGAGAGAGATGACGGCTGCCGGCGGGAGCAGGGAGGAGAGGTGGAGCCTGGCCGGCGCGACGGCGCTCGTCACCGGCGGCAGCAAAGGAATCGGGTATGCATGTGTCTTAATTTTACGAGTTTTTTACTCGGTGTGTACGCTAGCAGCTCATGCATGATGCGTAGGCATGCGATCGTGGAGGAGCTTGCGGGGTTCGGGGCACGGGTGCACACGTGCTCCCGTAACGCGGCGGAGCTGGAGGAGTGCCGCCGGCGGTGGGCGCAGAAGAAGCTGCAGGTCACCGTCTCCGTCTGCGACGTCTCCGTGCGCGCCGAGAGGGAGAAGCTCATGGAGACGGTCAAGGAATCTTTCCACGGCAAGCTCGACGTACTAGTAAGCTCGCTCGCTCTAGCCGAATTAACCACGCATACATATAATTACTCCGTCAAGATTCACGGCCAATTAGATTGCCCTCTAGCTAGCTGTCGTCCCAATCAGACGATCGATCGACTCAAATCAGATATGACGTAGGTGAACAACGCGGCGTCGAATTTCTTCAAGGCGGCGGCGGAGTGCGGGGCGGAGGACTACTCGCGTATGATGGCGGCTAACTTGGAGTCGAGCTTCCACCTCAGCCAGCTCGCGCGCCCTCTCCTCCTCAACGCCTCCACTGCCGGAGGAGGCAGCGTCGTCAACATCTCCTCCATTGGAGGCTCGCTTGCCTACCCTGGTCTCGCGCTTTATGGCATATCAAAAGGTACATACATATATCAAGAGCTCCAAATTAGGTTCGAATTGAGGCGTAAAAATGAATTTTTTTTCATTTGGGGATGAGTTGGCGTGCAGGAGGGATGAACCAGCTTACGAGGAGTCTGGCTGCCGAGTGGGCCAACGACAGGATTCGAGTGAATTGCGTCGCCCCAGGCGTGATCATGACCGACATGACCAAAAACGTACGAACTCGCTCACACCCATTCATCTCTCTTCAATTATTTCCACCCTAGACATCACAGCGATGGCTCTTGTGTTTCCACTAATCCACTAATCTCCAATGCTTTCACCAAAAGTAAAGAAGCGTAAATACCAAAACAGATTGAGAGTCGGACTGAGATTTGGTCATGTCTAGGGTGAAAACACAAGATTTGGTAAATACTATATATACCCTAGATGTTGATAGTTAACAATTAATCAATGTGGATCGGTCGAACAGATAGGGCCGGAGGTCCTAGAGCAAGAGTTCTCGCGTATCCCGATGCGGCGGAGCGGCGAGCCGATGGAGGTCGCGTCGGTGGTGTCGTTCCTCTCTATGCCGGCGGCTTCCTACGTCACCGGCCAGGTCATTTGCATCGATGGCGGCCGAACCATTACTGCTTAATTAGCTGCTGCTGCTACTGCTACTACATAGTAACTAGCTTCAATCGTAACATTCTTGTAAGGATCCTGAAAATTACAACTGTTTTATGTGAAATTTCGATCTATTCTAAAAAGAGATAAGGTAAGTGGGCATCAGTACACTCACGTTGACTAAGCGACGGAGTAAATGAATGTTTTGTGTGATTGTTATATTATTTTGTTTGATATTGGTATTAATCTTGTCCAAACCTCCTTGGACCTTCTAAATAGCATGCTAGAAATATGCACAATAACATGTTTGTTGGCGATTGGCATAGAGATCATATAAGCAACCTGCTAGTATAATTTGACAACGATGTTTGATCCAATGAAATAATTAATCATGAATTCATGAAGCATGATCTAAAGAAATACGCATCCAACATGCTTGATCTGAAGAAAGAGACCTTCAATGCAGCTACAGCTTGTCCATGTTAATTGCGGAATAAGGACCGCAGCCTGTCCCTAACTTCTTCTATGATCCAATCAATTACTCACATTCTAGCATGACAAGTTGTCTGTTATAGCCTTTGTAAAGGATAAAGACCGTTACCTGCAAATTCTGTATGTGTGTTTGTTCATCTGCTCCAGCTTCTTCATCATATTCATATATCAGCTCAGCTCTTCAGTAAAAAAAAGCCAGATAGCCTGACCATAAGGTCATTGACAGACTGAATTCGGAATGCTGGAATCTAACTGAAACATACCGCCGATGGATGGATTCAGAATTCAGACGACTTCGGCAACAAATCGAACCTACGCAAATAGTATTAAACTCAAGTGTCAGGTACGTGCTCCTGCACGCGTTCTTACGGTTGAATGAATGAACACATGACACCAAAGCAACAAAACACAACTCAGGAGCAGTAGAACAGTAAATCCTACAGCTCTCAAGTCGCAATCTTTCGCTTTCCTCTCCCAGATTCAGAATCAAACTGAACCACTTCCATTAAAAAAGAACCTTAAACATAACAACAAAAAGGAAGAATCGAGAATTGAAGTACGTGTGATCCACACTATTTCTCCAATCCAGATCGAATCACCTCAAGTAGCCCAAAACACCCAAAGAAATATCACAAAAAAATATCCGCAAATAATCACCGAATCAATCGGCCTCATGCGTCATCTTGCCCCGCCCCGGCCTCCTCTAGCAATTGCGACGAGGGACTCGTCGAAAGAGCTGTAAACTTGTTGAATTTGAGCAAGCCTAGTCTCTCAAGTTCGAGCTCGTAGCTTGAGTTAGAGTCCGAATCTAGGTCTAGGCTCGAGCTCGACTCATCATAAACTCAAGTAAGCTCGAGCTCAAGCTCGAGTAACCTCGATAGCAGTCAAAATAATTTAATATACACTAATTTTTAATAATAAAAAACTTAAGCTCAGTCTTAACTCGAGTAAGTTTGATAACCGTTAAAATAATTCAAATTTTCAACAATAAAAAAACTCAAACTTAATTCAAATAAACTTAATAAGAACTACTATGTATTAATATTGAAGTTCGAGTCGAATTATACTAAGCTGTTTAAGCTCGACTCGTTAAAACCCCTCCGACAGTGGGTGGCCCCCATTTGGGCCCACCTCCCAAACGACCCACTGACTTTTGGGCCGATACAACAGCGGGCAGGGCCCCACGTGTCTTCCCGCGCGGCGACAACTCCCGTCTCTTTCGCGGGGCCGCATCAGGTCCCCTCGCGCTCCCGTCACCTCAAAAAGAGAATAAAAAAAAATTCCAGCGAAAGTTCGACCCAATAGTTCGTCTCCCGCACGTGGCGCGTCTCCCGCCAACCGCCCCTAAAATCCCCAATGTTCCCCGCAAACCACTCCGGATTCCATCGAAATCTCCACGCGCAAAAATCAGTAGCCGATCTTTTTTTCCCGATTGTTTCTGCAGCAGTCCACCAATTCTTGATCTGTGTTGCGCGTAAAGGCTCCACCTTTCCCAATTCCGCCGGTCATTGATCCATTATTCTTTGTCGCATAAGATTCGGTGTCAATTTCCCCCTTTTTAAGTGGGTTGCGTGCGAATGGTGCTGTTTCTTGGAAGGCAAGCGTGGGAAAGATTGGGTTTTGAGGGGTGATAGGGTTGGGTTCTTGGAGAGAGGGAGGGGGAGGCGGAATGGAGCTGGGGTTGGGGATGGCGCTGGGCGACCCGCCGGCGGACTACGGCTCGATCGCGGCGGTGGGGCTGTTCGTGGCGCTCATGTGCGTTTGCATCATCGTCGGCCACCTGCTCGAGGAGAACCGGTGGATGAACGAGTCCATCACCGCGCTCTTCATTGTGAGTTGACGAGTTCCGCGTGTGTGTTGTTGGGGGTTGTGTTGCCTGCGTGAGATTTTGGGTCATTTGATTGTGGTGTGTGGGTTTGCAGGGGCTGGGCACTGGCGCAGTGATCTTGATGATGTCGAGCGGGAAGCACTCGCGCATACTGGTGTTCAGTGAGGATCTGTTCTTCATTTACCTGCTCCCGCCGATCATTTTCAATGCAGGGTAAGCGATTTTACGCCAATCATAGTACTGTTATGGTTCTCTATGTTTTTCGTTTAGATGTTTTTGGAAAGAAAATGGAAAGAATGAACAGGGTGGAATTTCAGTTGAGCTCCATGTAGTTAGAAAGAATCATGTTCTAATTTTAGGAATTTTAGTTGAATGGAGCTGCTGTTATCACATTTTTGCTTGAGATTGAATTTGCTAATTATCGCGGCAGAAATTGTCGGATGCATAGATATTCAGTTCTCTAATCTTTGAATGAGGAAATATTACCTTTTTAGTAACAAGAAAGTGAGATACTGAATTAATCTCCAAGTACATCACTGAAAATTTGGCTCAAGCAGCTAGGTGATGTATGACTCACAATTCCTCGTTTTCTTTCCCTAAGCCAGGTTCCAAGTGAAGAAGAAACAATTCTTCCGCAACTTCATGACTATTACATTGTTTGGTGCAGTTGGTACCTTGATCTCTTTCACTATAATATCTCTTGGTAGGTTTTATCCCTCTTTAAATTTTACTTAGCATGTTGCTTGGCGCTCACCTGGCTTACTTGCACATTCTGTCACAGGTGCTCTTGGACTTATATCAAGGCTAAACATCGGTGCCCTTGACCTTGGAGACTATCTTGGTCAGTTCTTTAACCTAAAGTATAAGCATTTACATTGCCTGTCTGTGGTTCTTGCTTTTGACTCCTTCATGTGAACTTTTTCAGCACTTGGGGCAATATTCTCTGCAACAGACTCGGTATGCACCTTGCAGGTGTTAAACCAAGATGAGACACCCTTCTTGTACAGCTTGGTTTTTGGTGAAGGTGTTGTCAATGATGCAACATCAGTTGTGCTGTTCAACGCAATCCAGAACTTTGATCTTGGAAATTTCAGTAGCATTAAATTCTTAAAATTTATCGGTGGTTTCCTTTATCTGTTCACCACCAGCACACTTCTTGGAGTAGCTGTAAGTTCTTTCCTGCTCCCATCTTTAGCTTTGTCAAAGTTTCTTTTTACTGAAGCATGTTACGGCTGAAGGCTGGACTTCTCAGTGCTTATGTCATCAAGAAACTGTACTTTGGAAGGTATTAACACATCAAATTGTTCACCGATCACCATACGTTTCATAATTTTGTAATTCACTGTTATGACTTATTCCTCTAATTTGGCATTTGTTCAAGGCACTCTACTGATCGTGAAGTTTCTGTTATGATGCTCATGGCTTATTTATCTTACATGCTTGCTGAAGTAAGCACCTTGCATTATTAACATCATACCTTGCATTATTAACATCATATAGATACTACATATTTCAGCAACATAAGCTAACTGCACTTGTAATTGATATTGACTGGTTGCTTTGTGTGGCAGTTGCTTGATCTGAGTGGTATTCTCACAGTGTTCTTCTGTGGTATTGTAATGTCACACTATACCTGGCACAATGTAACAGAAAGTTCCAGGGTCACAACCAAGTAAGTTACATGGTTTCTATCAGCAAACATGTGCCTCCCTGAACAATCATTTTAACTTGATGGTTCCAAATATGTCTTTCCTAAAATTGCGGGCCACGCTGATGCTTATATAATCGTATACATAACAGGCATGCCTTTGCCACATTGTCATTTATCTCTGAGACGTTTCTCTTTCTCTACGTTGGCATGGATGCATTGGATATAGAGAAGTGGAAGATTGTCCGTGAAACGTATAGGCATGTTCTCTCGCCCTCTTTATCTCCCCGTGTTTGTGTGTGTGTGTGTGAAATAACGTATATGTAGTTCATTTGCTCAAATAATAGATGGTTGTGAGTTGTAACATATTTTATATCCTGTGCAGCCCGATACAGTCTATTGCCTTGAGCTCCACTATTTTAGCCTTGGTGTTGGTTGCAAGAGCTGCTTTTGTTTTCCCACTATCCTTTATGTCAAATTTGACCAAAAAAACTCCAGGTGCAAAGATCTCCATTAAGCAGCAAGTGAGTATTTTAGTTTGCAGCATCTTAGGCTTGTTATGTCCTCTTGCAAGAAACCTCATGTTACTTACATGATGTCGGTCATTCAGGTCATTATTTGGTGGGCGGGTCTCATGAGAGGTGCTGTGTCCATTGCTTTGGCCTACAATAAGGTGACATTTTATGTCTGATCCATTCAATCTGTGCTTTGTATTGTAAATGCATTGTCAGGTTTGTGGATTTTCAATGTTTTATCATGCTTACTTAGCATGCTAATTTAACACCATATCAATTAACGGAACATTGTCATTGGGAACAGTTGTGCCATTATCTTTGACTCAATTAGGAATGCAGCCCAAAATTGCGAAAACACATCAGTGCAATCCGTGTGTTCGACATTGTTTATTTACCTTCCATACGGTACAGTTGCACCACTATCATCGACAATTGACATACAAATGCCATGAAAAGTCATACAATAGAGCACATACTTATGGAAAATTTGAATTTATTAGCCCTTTCGGACCTTGTAAAATTATATATTCATGTCACTCTCAACTGTATCGAGAAGCCTGTAAGTATCCCTTGGATGTTAGAATGGGTTATAAATAAGCATGCAACTTCTGTTTCATGAACTAGTATGTTTGAAGAATAAGGTAGACTCAAGAACAACGGAATATCTTTGCCATTCACTCTCTATTGATGGGCATCGCCAAAATAGTATTATGTGCATAATAGTCATTTATCAATAACCCCAAACATGTTATACACGCACAGCCTAGATTCTTGTTGTGTCAATACAGTTGACTTTGTGTTGTGACTGAAGTGTACATATCATTTCTTCCCCCATTTTCATAAGTGCCCATTTGAAAATTCTACAAAAAAAAATCCTGCCAGAATTTTTAGACTTGTGGTTAAAGGAAATACTAAACATATATCTTTCTGAGTTCTACCCTTGGGAAAAAAATATAATATATCTGTTAACAATGGAATATGATTATTGTCTCCTGTCACGTGTGTGTGTGTGTGTGTGTGTGTGTGTGTGTGTGTGTGTGTGTGTGTGTGTGTGACCGATAAAGACATATGCAACACGCCTGTTTGTAGATTAAATTGCTCCATGAAAAGGATGGATTTTTGCTTATGTGTGTGTGTGCATGTTGTTTGGCATTCGTGCTTTGATTTAACTAGTGGCTTTGTCATTTGCAGTTCACAAGATCAGGTCATACCCAGCTCCCTAGCAATGCTATCATGATCACCAGTACAATCGCGATCGTTCTTTTCAGCACAATTGTAAGTTGCCTCTCAAACCATGACACATCAGTGCAATACACCCTTCCATTAATAAAAATGGCGCTAATATGGACAGACACATAATATGAAGGCCATGGTACAAGTCTGTTTTGATGCCGATCAAATCACTTGTTTGTCCTCAGGTTTTTGGGCTACTGACAAAGCCGTTGATCAGAATCCTGATTCCGGCAAGGCACCTCGGCAGGGAACCGAGTGCTCTTTCCGACCCACCCAGCCCAAAGTCCTTCCTGGAAGCGCTTATCCCGAACGGGTCCGAGGCCGATGCCGAGAACGGCGTGAGCATACGCCGCCCGACCAGCCTCCGGCTGCTCCTGGCGAGCCCGACACGGTCGGTCCACCGTTACTGGCGCAAGTTCGACGACGCCATTATGCGGCCGGTGTTCGGGGGCAGAGGCTTCGTCCCGTTCGTCCCCGGCTCGCCGACTGAAAGCAGCGTGCCATTGCTCGCCGGAAACGAGAGCTAGAGGAGGCGAGGGCAGAAGAGGAAATCCGGCAAGCAAAAAAAGAAGTTTTGTAAGTTAGCGTCAGTGGGTATAATTGATTGCTGTAAATCTGAGGTGGTAGTGTTCTTGGGAGCTGCTGCATGCTGCATGCTAGTTAATTACCTGACCGTGCATGGCTGTGTATCTATCTCTTCACTGGTAATTCCCTGGTGACTGCTCACCACACGCCCTTTGTTTTTTTGCTCATTATACTCTCGGGAGATGATAGCCTCTGTAATTACCAAGGAAATTATGCTCTCTCTCTCTCTCTATATATCTGTAATTACCGGTTTTTTTTTTATTTTGTTACCGTGCATTCAGCACGATTTGTACTAGTATTTACGCTGCTTAAAGGAATGCAAGAGTCGTACTAATTTAGCACCAATCAAATAAAAACCAACCAGCGACGGACGGTGGGGCGTCGTGGCCAGCCACCACCCAATTAAAAGAGTGGTTGATTTATTTCGCTATATATCGTGAGATCCGAAGGATCTCTGGACGGTTTAAAAGCCCTGTTTTTTAACTTCTGCTAGCTTTTAGCTATAATTATGCTGTGACGATCGTTAGCTTTTTTGTAAATTAAAAAAGTTAAAAAACACCGCTATATTTTTAAAAAAGATTACAAATAAATAAGGAGAAAATAAAAAAAAACTAAAGTTAAGAAACAATAGGAACAACCAACGAAGATAAAAAAAGGCAAGCCGGTCCACCAGTGGCCCACCGGCAGCCTCACAGCCGCGCCAGCTCGGCAGACCCATCGCCGTGGGCCGCGAGCCCATTAAATCCGCTTTTCCGTCTCCCGCAAATTTCATCCACCTCTGTCTCTCTCTCTCTCTCTCTCTTCCCTCCTCCCCCGAAGACAAAGAGGTGCAGGTCAGAGCAGAGCAGATCTAGGGTTTGCTCGGCCTTCGTCCTTGTTGGGCCGAGCCCTAATCCTTCCTGCACCGCCCGCCTCCCCCCCTCCGTAAGCCCCCCAGACTCTAAACCCCTCCTCTCCTACCTGCGCTGCTCTTAAGCTTCCTTCCTTGGTTGAGATGTTTGTTGCGGTTTGGGTTCTGCGGTTGGCCTGATCTGTGCTGGAGCATGTGCTCCGTTCCGCAAGTTTCGGGATGGCTTGTTTCGATTCAGATTCGTCTACTGTTGTTCTTGTTGGGAGGAATGGTTCATCCATCAGTCGCTACGGCAGGATTAGGATGCAGCTGCACATACCTCGGTTGGGTTGATTGATAGCTTCGATTTTATCTTTTGCTTTGCCAAAGCTAGTGTTGCTTGACATGATGCCTGATAGCCCAGCTAGCTTCCTTGCGTCTTGGTAGGTTGCTATCAGCTCTTCTGCACTGCACCAGTACCTACGCCCTAGTCCTTACTAGGCAGTTCTTGCAAGCACGAATACAGCAAGGTATGTTGCATTTGTACAGAAGAAGGTATGTTGGGTGAGTGGTCTGGTAAACCAACCGGATCTTATCTGTGCTGTTGCGACCGGTTTGACGGTTGTTCTGACAGATCGTGTTTTGAAGTTTATTCGAACCATGAAATCGAATTTTCCTGATTTGACTCATTAGATCTGACATGATTTTATTTGTGCCAGCCATTTCAGATTAACAGGCATTTTGGGTTCCATCAGCCATTCTCTCCAGCATGGGTGAACCAAATGGCAATGAGAATGCAGTGGCGCATGACAGTGAGATGGTCGATGGTAACGAGATGGTCCATGACAATGAGATGGTTCATGGTAACAAGATAGTTCAAGGGGGTGAGATGGTCAATGGGAATGGGATGGTTCAAGGGAGTAATATGGTCCACGGTAATGAGATGGTTCAAGGTAGTGAGATGGACCAGATGGTCCACGGTAATGAGATGGTTCTAGCTAACGACATGGGCCATGGTGATGAGATGGCCCATGGTAACGAGTTGGTCAATGCTGAGGTGACCCCACCAACCTCATCAAGACGCCGGAGAAAGAAGTCACTAGTCTGGAAGCACTTCACTATTGAGGCCATGCCCGGGGGGTGCTCACGAGCATGCTGCAATCTATGCAAGCAAACCTTTGCATACAGCTCTGGCGCAAAAATTGCAGGTACTAGCCATCTCAAGAGGCACATCACCCTGGGTTCGTGTCCTATGATCAAAAACCAAGAGAGGAAGCTGGCACTGCCTTCAACAGGAGGGACTGACATTGATGGTGAAGGTACCGTAGAACGTAAGAGGCGTTACAGATATACTGGTTATGCAAATGCTACATTTGATCAAGACCGTAGCTGCTCATATCTAGCGAAGATGATCATTTTGCATGATTACCCACTTCACATTGTTCAACAGCCAGCCTTCACTGCATTTATTGAGAGTCTGCAGCCTCGTTTCAGGGTCGTAGATGTTGATACAATTGAAGGAGAGGTGTATGCTGTTTATCAGAACGAAAAGGATAACCTGCTGCAAGCATTCAGCACTATACCCGGAAGGATCAGCCTCACTATAGGATTGTGGACAACTAGTCAGACTCTTGGCTATGTCTCACTTGCAGGGCAGTTTATTGACTTGGAGTGGAAAGTGCATCGAAGAATTATTAACTTCATGATGGTGTCTTCTCCTCATTCAGAGAACGCACTTAGTGAAGCTATTAGCACGACCCTTTCGGACTGGAATATGAAGGACAAGCTATTCACCATCACTTTGGATAATGATTGCTCGTCACATGATATTTACAGTGCAAATCTGAGAGATCATCTCTCCAATAAGAACAACCTCATGCTTAAGGGCCAGCTGTTTGTTGTGAGGTGCTATTCCCATATCCTGAATGCAGTTGCACAGGATGTTATCGCTTCAATTCACGGCGTGATCTACAATATCCGTGAAAGCATAAAGTTCATAAAAGCTTCTTCTGCCCGTGAGGAGAAGTTTGCTGAGATTGCTCTGCAACTGGAGGTTCCCAGTACCAAGACCCTATGTCTTGATGTTACAACCCAGTGGAATACCACTTATCTTATGCTGCTGGCTGCCGTGGATTACAGGCAGGCATTCACCACATTGGAGACATGTGATGATAACTACAATGAGGCACCTCCCCCAGAGGACTGGAAGAAGGTGGAGGCTGCGTGCAACTATTTGAAGCTTCTCTATGATTCTGCACATAGCATCATGGCAGCAGCAAATCCAACTTCAAACATATTTTTCCATGAGGCGTGGAAACTTCAGCTAGAGCTTTCAAATGCTATAGCCCATGAAGATCCGGTTTTCAGTAGCATCGGCAAAGACATGCATGAGAGGTTTGACAGGTACTGGAAGGATTGCAACCTTGTCCTAGCCATTGCTGTAGTCATGGACCCACGTTTCAAGATGAAGCTCGTTGAATTCAGTTATTCCAAAATATATGGTGTGGAGGCAGCAAAGTATGTTAAGGTTGTGGATGATGCTGTACATGAGCTTTATAAGGAGTATGTTGCACAGCCCCTCCCCTTGACGCCAGCCTATGTTGAGCAAGGGGAAGCTAGTAAAAATGTGCCGGTCAGTGAGAATAATGCTCCTGTGACTTCACCTTCTACTGGTGATGGGCTTCTAGACTTTGATATGTATCTTTCCGAGATAGCAATAAGCCAGCCCTCAAGGTCCGAGCTAGAGCAGTACTTGGAAGAAGCCCTCATGCCGCGCATCCAAGAGTTCGACATTATGGACTGGTGGAAGCTTAACACCCTCAAGTTTCCAACTCTCTCAAAGATGGCCCGTGACATCTTGGCCATCCCTATGTCCATGGTGAGCAGCGGCAGCTCCATATTTTCGGCGGCAGCAGGAGGAGGCCGGATGCTTGATGACTACAGAAGCTCACTGCGTCCTGAAACTGTGGAGGCGCTCTTCTGTGCGAAAGACTGGCTCCAATATTCGCCGGCTGCTCTGGTAGCTCCCAGTTCTGCATTGCTGAAGACGGAGGCGTAGGTTCTTACTGAAGCAGGCTATTTGGTGGTGTTTACTTGTGAACTTAGCTGTGCTCTCGAACATAGGATGTTTCTACCTATCTCCTAGATGTAATTCGTACTCTCGATTATTCCTGCCATTCTGATTGTGACACCCTTAACTGGGTCGAGTTGCTTGCCTGTGAAGCCTGGTCATCATCTGTTGACTTGTATTCATGCATCTTCTTTTCATCCTGAATTGTGCAACTAACCTGTGCTCTTTTCTTTTTCTGTCATTTTCTATAGTCGTTTTCATTTGACTGAAGACGTGCGTTGGTTTTATTTGTTCATCTCGTCTCTGGGTGTTAATGTTTCTTTGTAATCTTGCAGATTCTGTATTATTTTTTTTTCTTGTAACAATGTGACATTCTAATTTTGAGGTGGTAGCTAGGGTGGAAAAAAAGCTCGTTAATAGGGCTTGTTGACTCGGTTTAATATTGCTTTAATTATACTCGTTAAATAATTAAACATTGAAATGAGCTGGTTTCAAATGAATTTGGATTTTACTCTTAACTTGGTTTGGTTTGACTCGTTAGCTAGTTTCTAAAATTACGGTGGCTGGGCGGCAGGCAGCCTATTGCCTAGTGAGGAGACGGCGGCAGCCCGGCCATCAGGCGGTAGGTAATTAGGCCAGCTGATTAGCCGGTCTAATTATCCATCTAATTTTTTTTCATTTAGTAGTTATTTGAATTTGTAAATATAATAAATGAGCTCAAAAAATTACGAAAATTTATGTACAGCTTTACGACACAACGTTCCTCTCAAATCTCAATGTAATTTTTAGGGAATTTTATCCATGGCGAATGTTGCTCAAGAATTTATACAATTTTGAAATTTTTATGAGTTTTTATATATCGCAAACGAGCTCTAACAATTAAGAAATTTTATGTGAAGCATCCCGATATAATAATAGTTATTATGTAATTTTTTAAGAATTTTATGCGGTCAATTAGCCACGTTTGTTTGGATTAACTTAAACATGTATTTAATACTTATTTACTTTTATCGTATTTTGAGACGCGACTTTTATTGCTAATTCTTTATAATTGTGTATTATTTTTGTGACTATTATAACTGTGTATTAGTACATGCTAGTAACATTATAATTTTTAGTGACAATTTAATAATATAATTTTTATATAACTAATCTAGATATTTTACACAATATTCATTGTTCAGCTCTAGAAAGTTTGACCACATGCATTCTAGGACATCAAATAAAAAAAATGGAGAACGTTGCTTGCCTACATCCTGTAACATCCTAAAATTTCAAATTATTATACATTTATGTTCAAAACCTCAACTCTAAAATTTATCCTTTTTTAAAAAATCCGCAATAATTAAAGTTTTTCCCTAATTTTCAGCTGCTGAAAATGTATTTACAAAACTAAATAAAACTTGATAAAAACTTGGATATAATTTATTATGGTTCTAAATAATCTAAAGTACCTCTGTAAAAACATTTGATTTTTTTAAAAAATTTTGATAATTTTTTGAGTTCAAATGTGATTTCTGAAATTAAATTAACGAGGAAACGATTTAAAAATTAAAAATTGTTCGCGGACCGACTTCCTTAACCCTAGACTAGCCCGGGTGGAGGATTATTATGGTTCTATGAGCATCACATTGCACTAATGGGAATTGATAGGAGAAAATAGAATGGTGAAGATTGATAAGTGAATTAAGTATGTGGTTACTTCTATTATTTTATTGTGTACTTGCGGAGTCATAGACTCACTTTTACTTATTTGTTATTTTTATATAATTGCTGAAAAGGATATGCATTAGGTGTAAGTAGAACGTGGAACAATTGCACTTTTGTAGTTCTTTACTTTACCTAGCAATTCATCACTTATGTGGTTATGAATAATTTAGTAATTTCTATGGTAGTAATTAGATAATTTATGGTTGGACAGGGTGACGACGGTGAGGGTAGGCAAGAGGTGGCGGCGCGGCGAGGACGTTGTTAGCCGTGGGTGGAGGAAGCGGCAGCCCTTTATTTCACATGCCGTTTATTTCACACATGAATGATGAATGGTACATTTCGATTCATTTCATAGGCGCTAGCTAGCTATATTATTCCCAGCAGCAGCAGACTTTGACCTGCGGCTCGATACACTCGCCTCCCTTGGGGTACCCTGAACTCTTGCACCACGCGTCGCAGTTCGGCTGGATCTCCAGGCACCCGTTTTGGCACCACCCGTACTTGACGGCATTCCCTGCAAGATCAATCACTCCAGGAATCCTCAGCTTGTAGAATGCACTAATTACATTCTTCACTAATATTCCAAGAGGAAAACAAAAAACAGCAGCAGATCTAGGGAAAGAGAGAGCTTAATTACCGGAGGAGAAGAGGAGAACAACCATGGTTGCAACCATGAGAAGGATCTTGCAGACGACAGAAGAGAATTTTGCTGCCATCCTCATGTGTCGTTCTAGCTATTCAGATTTGACTGAAAACGGTTTGAGTGGAGTACTCTCCGTTGCAGCCATCTGAACATGTGTATATATAGTGATGTAGAATGCTAGGGTCGATTCGATTGATCTAAATCTCTGATAGGATCTCAATTAATTACTTGTGAGATTAATGGCAGGTTACAGTTCTTCTATCTTTGAAACTGAATTGTAGTATCTAAATATTCAATAGGATATGTCTGTATTTATAACCGTTCTAATTTGGATTAATGCTCTACATTTATGGCTTAGGTGTAGAAGATATGTTGATATGGGGAACTTAAGAGTTTACATTGCAGTCATCTGAACATATCTACAGTGACGGTTAATTGTAATACCACTGATTTGCAAAAGAGTAGTAGTGCAGTGTAGTTGGACCAAAAAGCCCTTATTGCCATTTCCAGCCAAGGCTAAAGGGGAGGGGCAGATGCGACATTTCACAGTGAGAGTGATGGCCTTAAGTAGACAAGACAACACACAGTCACTTTGCTTGCTCCACCTTTTTCATCACACACAGCAGCAGCCTAAGCAACATCATCCCCACCGAGAGAAAGAGAGGGAAGGGGGAAGGAGGAGAGCAAGGTGAGGGAGGCCCTAAGGAGCTCGGAAGGGCCGGAAGAGAGGACGGCACCGACATCAACAGAGGACGCCGGCGACCACCGAACTCACGCCAAGCCGACTCGGGAGTAAGCCCACTATTCCCTCCACAACCCCATAGCACAATACAATAGCATGCAAAAGTAGATAAAGAAGTGCATATAGAGTAGTGAAGCAAACCACCCAGAAGCGGTAGGGCGGCCGGCCGGCGAAGCCGTGGCCGGCGAGCTAGAAGCCGGACCGGGAGCCGTGGAGGCGCAGCGACCGAGGGCGGAGGCGCAGCGACCGAGGGCGTGGAGGTGCAGGCCGAGCCGAGGCGCGGCCGTGGCCGTCGCCGACCGGGCGGCGGCGCCAGCCGCCCCACCGTCGTCGCGCGCAGGGAGGCGCGGATCCGTCCGGGCCGGCCGGATCCGAGGCAAGGAAGTAGGGCGAGCGGGGAGGCCGGGCGGTGAGCCCGAGGGCGTGCGCGCCACCCGAGAAGCGCCTGGATGCGGTCGCGGGAGAGAAGGTAGGAGAGGAGGAAAGGAGGGGAGGCGGCGGAGGAGCCGCCGGCGACGCCGAAGCCGGCCAGGCGCCACATGCCCGGGCGGAATCGGCGAGGAGGCAGGCCATTCGGCCGATTGGAATGGGGGAGGAAAGGAGGCCGTTCGGTAGAAGGGATAAGGAGAGAGAGGCCGAGTAAGGAAAAGAGAAAAAAAAAAAGAAAAGAAAAAAAGGAAAAAAGAGAAAGGAAAAAGGGAAAAAAGAGGAAAGAAAAGAAAAGAGGAGAAAAATAAAAGAAAAGAAATTGGGTTTGGTACCTGCGCGACATGTTCTTAATCCCGGGTATTTTTGCCCGAGTCAGGTTAGGCGTGTAGAATCGTCGTTGTCCACTTAAGTCCTGGTTTTTGGTTCGATGCATTGAGTCGGGATGACGTTTGTACAGGTGAAGGTCCTGAGTCGACGTCGTCTGCACGTCGCTTCGCTCCATTTGGTTAACCAGGCAAGTGCATGGTAAAACGGTAAATTCTAGTAATGTGGTTTCTGTTAGATGAATGATGGTGCATTGCTTATCATGTTATGGTAAGTTAATTATTTCTGGATGCATGATGAGAAATGATGAACGATGAATGCTGCGGCATGACATGTTGATATGCATAAATGGAGAAACTGCATTGCATGCATGTCATGAAAAGAGATAGTGTTGGTCCGCTTTATGTGGACACTCCACGGGAGTGGAGAATAAGGTCCCCGTATGAAAATTACGGGCTATTGTGGTCCCCGTATGAAAAAGGACGGGCTTGAGATCCCCGCATGGAAACATGGCGGGCCTGGGTGAGCATCGACGGGTGCTCGCTCTGCTATACCGGTATAGACTAAAGAGAAAAGAAGGATGTGCATGTGCATATGCATCATGATTGGTTGATGAGAAATTGAGATTATATGAAAACAAGTGGTGATTGAAACTGTGTTGGTACTAGACTGATTCGTGAACCTGTTATTTGCTGTTTTGCTTTGTGCTTGCTGAGTCTGTGGACTCACCCTTGCTTTATTGTTTTTAGGTAACCGTTGAGGACGGCATGCTCGGGTGGGAGTAGCACATGAATAATCTTCACAAACCAGTAGCACTCCTTGCATCACCTTTTGTTAGTTTACTTTCGTCTCTTCTAGTATGCTAGAGTAAGAGCTGAAAGAAAAAAAAACTATGGTGTATCTTTTCGCTGCCACCGAGATATTTTGGTGTTGGCTTAACTTCTTCTTCTAATACTTGAAAGAATGGTAAGAGGTTGCAATAGTGGTAGCATTCCGGGCCCAGAGGAGGGGCGGGGTGTTACAGTTGGTATCAGAGCGGGCGTTAGGTCCGTGGTAAAGGGATTTGACAGTTTAGGTTAATTATCCAATTAAAATTTTGACTTAGGCCTAGTAATCAAATTAAAAATTTGACACACTGGTGCACCATAGGATGGGGAATGGGTCCTGCATTGCATTTACGCTTTCGTAGCTTTGATGTTGATTTGTGATGCTGAAATGAATGTTCGTGGGCTAGTTGTGTGATTGGCTATCTGTCTTGGACGGAGATGCCGAGAGCAAGAGGTCGTGAGCGTGACCATGGAGGTCGCGGCCGTGGTCGTGGTCGTGCCCAAGCGGAGCCACCGCTTGAGGCTCAGCAGGAGGCACCTAAGGCAGAGGTTGCTTCACCGAGCGGCCAGTAGCCCGGACCCGCAAGGTCTTCGCCTTGTAGGAATTCTTAGAGGAGGTCCGTGCGCTTCGCCAACAAGAGCCGATGACCGCCGCCGCGGCCGCTTCTTGCTCCTGCCGCCGCTCCTGTTCTTTATACATTCGCCTCGCCCGCGCTCGCCGCCGCCGCTCTGTTGTCGCTCTGTTCGCCTCCGGTCGTCTGGGAGGCAAGAATGGGCCTTCGTGAGTGGTTGGCCTTGCGACTAGATAGCTTCGATGGATCGGGCACACCAGTCCAGGCTGCGGATTGGCTACGCTACATGGAGAGGCAACCGAGCCCTTGAGATGAGTTCTCACCGAAAGCTCGCTTTGTGGCTTTCCAATTGAAGGGTCAGGCTGACATCTGGTGGGAAGGGGTTCTTTCCGCCAGGACCTCTGCCCAGGGTCCTGCTACCTGGGAAGTCTTTGTCGAGCAGTTCAAGGCGAAGTAATGACCTTGAGAAGGCCAAAAGGTTCCGCCGAGGGCTCAACTCTGAGTTCCGGCATGTCTTGGGAGCTACTGCGCCGCGTGACTTTAGGTCCGTGGTGGAGCAGGCCAGAGGGATGGAGATGGAGATGCAGCTCACTAAAGGGTTGCAACCCTCTGGTGGTCCGAGCACTTCTGGTGGTGACCAGAAGAGGAGCTTCACAGAAGGGGGTGGGTCGTCGCAGCGGCCCGCTCCTAAGAAGTCCAAGTGGGGCCAGCGTCCCCCACAATCGTCCAAGTCCAAGACTTCGAGGCCATTTTCTTCAGCACCTCGTCCTTCATCGGCGACCTCAGCCTTGCGTCTGGTCCCAGGGCAAGGCATGATCTATTTCAAGTGCGGTGGTGGACACCTGCCGCCGAAAGTGTTCCCGGATCGACTGTCGGCATTGTGGCCAAGCGGGCCACAAAATGTTGGTTTGTCGTCAGAATCCTGCTAGCATCATCAAGTGGGAGCCGGTATCTTCATCCTCATCAAATATTACACCTCGGGGGTCAGTCCAGATGATGGCGGCTGCCTCTGTGCCGCAGCCTCCACTCTCCTGGGCTCCACCCGCCGGGTATTACTGGCATCCTGCAGCAACTCCTTCATTCCAGCATGCTACTCCGCCTCCAGTCCCGTTGCCGCCACAGCAGAGCGTCGGGGCTCTCGCCGCCCCGACACCACCTGGAGTCTACACCTTACCTGCTGCTGAGTTCGCGGGTCGACCTGACGTGGTGACAGGTACTTTGCTAGTGGACTCATGTGAAGCCCATGTTCTTTTTGACTCCGGTGCTACCTATTCTTTTGTGTCCTGGGAGTTTGCTAGGAAGGCCAAGTTGGGTGTCCAGCAAATTTCCTAATCGGTTGTGGTTAGCACCCCAAGGGGTATCCTTGCTAGCTCCACAGTATGCCCTGGCTGTGTGGTTGCAATAGATGGCGAGGAATTTATTGCCAACCTCATGGTTATCCAGTTGAAACCTTTCGATGTTATCCTTGGCATGGATTGGTTGCAATGCTACCAAACCGTGATTTCCTGCTTCTGGAGAACAGTCACCTTGCAAGCTCCTTCAGGAAAGGAGATAATCTTTCAGGGGAATGCACCCACGTGTTCCCTCTTGGTGTTGGCCAGCTTGTTCCCTGGCCGACGAACAATGAAGTCTGGGTTACTTCTAGCCCTTACGGAGAAGCCAAGTGCGCCGTTGCACATTGAGGATATTCCTATGGTGCGTGAGTATCCCGATATGTTTCCTGAAGAACTTCCAGGTATGCCACCCAAGCGAGATGTGGAGTTCAGAATTGATCTTGTTCCTAGTACAAGACCTATCTCTATGTCTCCTTATCGTTTGGCGTGACCCTTGCAAGAGGAGTTGAAGAAGCAACTGGACGAGTTGTTGTCCAAGGGTTTGATTCGTCGTAGTGTGTCGCCTTGGGGAGCCCCTGTCCTATTCACTGAGAAAAAGGATGGGAGTTGGCGCATGTGTATAGATTACCGTGCCCTAAATCAAGTGACCATCAAGAATAAATACCCTTTGCCTCGCATCGAGGACTTGTTTGATCAACTGAAAGGAGCCAAGGTGTTCTCAAAAATTGATCTACAGTCTGGGTATAATCAGATCCGAGTGCGGGAGCAAGACATTGAGAAGACAGCTTTCTCCACAAGATATGGGCACTATGAGTTTACAGTTATGTCCTTTGGACTGACTAATGCCCCTGCTGTTTTCATGGAAACGATGAACAGTATGCTACACAAGTACCTGGATGACTTTGTAGTGGTGTTCATCGATGATATCCTGATTTATTCCAAGACGGATGAAGAGCATGAGCAGCATCTGAGGCTTGTGCTTGAGACTCTGAGGAATAATCAATTCTTTGCCAAGTTGAAGAAGTGCGAGTTCTGGATTTCTGAAGTGAGCTTTCTAGGTCATGTAATTAACCAAGAAGGCATTTCTGTAGATCCAAGTAAGATTTCCACCGTCATGGATTGGAAGATGTCATCTAATGTTAAAGAAGTGAGAAGTTTTCTTGGCTTAGCTGGTTATTACCGGCGCTTCGTGAAAGACTTCTCCATTATTGCCAAGCCAATGTCTCAGCTCACTCGGAAGAATGTGAAATTCCAGTGGACCGATGAATGTGAGCACAGTTTTAATACTCTGAAAGAGAAGTTAGTAACTGCTCCTGTTCTCACACTTCCTGAGCCAGGGAGGCGTTTCACGGTCTACTCGGATGCATCTCAAGTGGGTCTAGGTTGTGTGCTCATGCAAGATAACAAAGTGATCGCGTATGCCTCGCGACAGTTGAAGAAACATGAGCAAAACTACCCTACTCACGATTTAGAGCTTGCCGCAATGGTTTTTGCTCTAAAAATTTGGAGGCATTATTTGTATGGGGAATCTTGTGACATCTTCACTGACCACAAAAGCCTTAAATACATTTTCACTCAGAAGGAGTTGAATTTGAGGCAACGGAGGTGGTTGGAGCTGATTAAAGACTATGATCTCACTCTTCAGTACCATCCGGGCAAGGCAAATGTGGTTGCTGATGCCCTTAGTCGCAAGACGACACCCTCTACTCTAGGTTGTCTCGTTGCTGACTTTGAGCGGATGGGAATTTCCTATTGTTATGCTGGTACCGCACAGACTGAGATGCAGTTGCTGCTGGAATCAGAAATTCCAGAGCGAGTAAAGGAGGCACAACAGCATGATCGGTTGCTTCAGCAAGTGAGGAAGCGACTTGATGAAGGAAAAATCGGGAATTTCAGCCTTGATGACTCAGGCGCCTTGCGATTTAAAGGCCGCCTTTGCGTGCCGTAGAAGGCTCAAGTCAAGGGTGATATTTTGAAAGAAGCTCATCGAACCCCGTACACGGTGCATCCCGGTAAAAACCAAGCTGTATCGTGACCTTAAGAACTTCCGGTGGAAGAGGATGAAAGAGGATATCGCCAAGTTTGTGGCATCTTGCGGGGTTTGCCAGCAAGTAAAGGCTGAGCATAAGCGTCCCGCTGGGCTATTGCAGCCTTTGGAGGTTCCTCAGTGGCCTTGGGATGATATCACCATGGGTTTCAGAGTCGGCCACCTCGCACTCCAGCCGAGGTAAGGATGCAATTTGGGTAGTGGTGGACCGATTCAGTAAGTCCGCGCACTTCATCCCCATTCGCACAACGAACTCAGCAAGTGAGTTAGCTCCCATCTATGTGCGAGAAATTGTGAGATTGCATGGTGTTCCCAAGTCGATAGTTTCGGACAGAGATGCCAAGTTTGTCTCCAAGTTTTGGGAGAGCTTACAGGGCGCTTTGGGCACGAAGCTTCAATTTAGTACTGCTTTCCACCCGCAGACGGATGGACAGTCCGAACGCACTATTCAGACACTAGAGGACATGTTGAGGTCCTGTGTTTTATCCTGGAGGGGTAGCTGGGAGGATCATTTGGCACTTGCAGAATTTGCTTATAACAACAGCTACCACTCCAGTGTCCGAGCAGCGCCATTCGAGGTTCTTTATGGGCGTAAGTGTAGATCGCCACTGTGTTGGGATGCTGTGGGCGAGAAGTCCGTTCTAGGCCCGGATTGGGTCCAGCAAACGGTGGCACGTGTAGCGGAAATTAGACAAAATCTGCTGGCTGCCCAGAGTAGGCAGAAGAGCTACGCAGATGTCAGAAGGCGAGAACTAGAGTTCGAAGTGGGTGATCAAGTGCTCCTGAGAGTATCTCCCACTAAAGGCATAGTGCGATTTGGTACCAAAGGGAAGCTTAGCCCGAGGTACATTGGGACATTTCTAATTCTGGCACGAATTGGAAAGTTGGCATATCGCTTGGACCTCCCTTGAGTCCATGCGAGGGGTGCATAATGTGTTCCATGTTTCGATGTTAAGGAAGTTCTTGCGAGATCCAGAGCATGAGATTGTGTTAGAACCGGTATCCGTAAAGCAAGACCTCACCTTCGAGTCCCGTCCAGTTCGGATTCTGGAGGAATCAGAGAAGGTGTTGAGGCATAAAACGATAAAGTATGTTAGAGTGCTTTGGGCATATCAGTCTGAGCGAGAAGCGACATGGGAGTTGGAATCTCGCATGCGCGAGAAGTACCCGGACTTGTTCTCCATGGGTATGAGTTAATGTTATGTTATGTGTAGTTTGTTTTATTTTGTTTTGTGCGGATTGTTGAGCGCCAGAATTCGGGGTCGAATTCTGTTAAGGGGGGTAGAATGTAATACCACTGATTTGCAAAAGAGTAGTAGTGCAGTGTAGTTGGACCAAAAAGCCCTTATTGCCATTTCCAGCCAAGGCTAAAGGGGAGGGGCAGATGCGACATTTCACAGTGAGAGTGATGGCCTTAAGTAGACAAGACAACACACAGTCACTTTGCTTGCTCCACCTTTTCTGTCACAGCCGCAGCAGCCAAGCAACATCATCCCCCAGCCGAGAGAAAGAGAGGGAAGGCAGGAAGGAGGAGAGCAAGGTGAGGGGAGGCCCTAAGGAGCTCAGAAGGGCCAGGAAGAGAGGACGGCACCGACATCAACAGAGGACGCCGGCGACCACCGAACTCACGCCAAGCCGACTCGGGAGTAAGCCCACTATTCCCTCCACAACCCCATAGCACAATACAATAGCATGCAAAAGTAGATAAAAGAAGTGCATATAGAGTAGTGAAGCAAACCACCCGGTAGCGGTAGGGGCGGCCGGCCGGCTGAAGCCGTGGCCGTGAGCTAGAAGCCGGGACCGGGAGCCGTGGAGGCGCAGCGACCGAGGGCGTGGAGGCGCAGCGACCGAGGGCGTGGAGGTGCAGGCCGAGCCGAGGGCGTGGCCGCCGGCCGTGCCGACCGCCGGCGGCGCGCGCCAGCCCCACCGTCGGCGCGGCAGGGAGGCGCGGATCCGTCTGGGCCGGCCGGATCCGAGGCAAGGAAGTAGGGGCGAGCAGGGGAGGCCGGCGGTGAGCCCGGGCGCGCCACCCGAGAAGCCTGGATGCGGTCGCGGGAGAGAGAAGGTAGGAGAGGAGGAAAGGCGGGGAGGCGGAGGAGGAGCCGGCGACGCCGAGCCGGCCAGGCTGTGGCCGCCCAAGGAATCGGCGAGGAGGCAGCTATTCTACCGATTGGAATGGGGGAGGAAAGGAGAGGCCGTTCGGCCGAAGGGGATAAGGAGAGAGGGAGCGGCCGAGTAAGGAAAAGAGAAAAGAAAAAAAAGAAAAGAAAAAAAAGGAAAAAAAAGAGAAAGGAAAAAGGGAAAAAAAGAGGAAAGAAAAGAAAAGAGGAGAAAAATAAAAGAAAAGAAATTGGGTTTGGTACCTGCGCGACATGTTCTTAATCCCGGGTATTTTTGCCCGAGTCAGGTTAGGCGTGTAGAATCGCGTTGTCCACTTAAGTCCCGGTTTTGGTTCGATGCATTGAGTCGGGATGACGTTTGTACAGTGAAGGTCCCGAGTCGACGTCGTTCGCACGTCGTCGCGCTCCATTTGGTTAACCAGGCAAGTGCATGGTAAAACGGTAAATTCTAGTAATGTGGTTTCTGTTAGATGAATGATGGTGCATTGCTTATCATGTTATGGTAAGTTAATTATTTCTGGATGCATGATGAGAAATGATGAACGATGAATGCTGCGACATGACATGTTGATATGCATAAATGGAGAAACTGCATTGCATGCATGTCATGAAAAGAGATAGTGTTGGTCCGCTTTATGTGGACACTCCACGGGAGTGGAGAATAAGGTCCCCGTATGAAAATTACGGGCTATTGTGGTCCCCGTATGAAAAAGGACGGGCTTGAGATCCCCGCATGGAAACATGGCGGGCACGGGTGAGCATCGACGGTGCTCGCTCGCTATACCCAGATAGACTAAAGAGAAAGAAGGATGTGCATGTGCATATGCATCATGATTGGTTGATGAGAAATTGAGATTATATGGAAACAAGTGGTGATTGAAACTGTGTTGGTACTAGACTGATTCGTGAACCTGTTATTTGCTGTTTTGCTTTGTGCTTGCTGAGTCTGTGGACTCACCCTTGCTTTATTGTTTTTAGGTAACCGTTGAGGACGGCATGCTCGGGTGGGAGTAGCACATGAATAATCTTCACAAACCAGTAGCACTCCTTGCATCACCTTTTGTTAGTTTACTTTCGTCTCTTCTAGTATGCTAGAGTAAGAGCTGAAAGAAAAAAAAACTATGGTGTATCTTTTCGCTGCCACCGAGATATTTTGGTGTTGGCTTAACTTCTTCTTCTAATACTTGAAAGAATGGTAAGAGGTTGCAATAGTGGTAGCATTCCGGGCCCAGAGGAGGGGCGGGGTGTTACATTAATAGTATAGAACTCAATTGCTTTAAAACTCTCTTTTAGGGAGTTGATTTGATTTAAATATCTTATAGGATATATATATGTGATGAGGGAGGATCCCCGCGCTACCTCAACTTCGGCGTGACGACACATATCGGGGAATCTACCTCGGATGAGCTCCGCGCTACCTCAACGTATTTATTTCTTGTTTTAAGTTACAGTGCTCTATTTATGGTTTAGGTGCCAAAGATATGCTGAGTTGAAGATTTTAACTTGGCGTAATGTGCTCTACATATATATGGCTTAGGTGCCAAAGATATGCTGAGTTGAAGATTTTAACTTGGCGTAATGTGCTCTACATATATATGGCTTAGGTGCCAAAGATATGCTGAGTTGAAGATTTTAATTTGGCGTAATGTGCTCTACATATATATGGCTTAGGTGCCAAAGATATGCTGAGTTGAAGATTTTAATTTGGCGTAATGCGTTCTATCTATTTATAGCTTAGGTGCCAAAGATATGCTGTATGAAGATTTTAATTTGGCGTAATGTGTTCTACATATATATGGCTTAGGTGCCAAAGATATGCTGAGTTGAAGATTTTAATTTGGCGTAATGCGTTCTATCTATTTATAGCTTAGGTGCCAAAGATATGCTGTGTTGAAGATTTTAATTTGGCGTAATACGCTCTATCTATATATGGCGTAGATGTCAAAGATATGTTGTGTTGGTTTTAATGCTCTTCATTTATGGTTTAGGTGCAGGAGATATGCTCACATGGTGCAGACCTGAAATGCCATCTGGACAAGATGACGTCAACTCCAAGATACACGTTTCTGGAGAAAAAGATACGATTTATCTCGAGTAGCGGATCCTAAGCAGCCCAACATCTCGTCTCTCGTGGTGTCAACCAACCCTTTTAAGTGAGTAAAATCCCACGATCATGGTTTATTAATAACAAAAAAGGCGAGATAATTAAATGCTAGATTTTTTTTAGAATTTCTAGCAATATTAGTATATGATCTTAGCAGTTTTAAAACATGTGGCATCAACTTTTATTATGTAATAGATTTAACCAGTAATATCCTTTTATGTCATGCTGTTTTAGAGAGAGGAGAGTTTGCAGAAAGTACAGAGGAATCCTGCGACCTTCCAGCCAATAAGCGTATGTACTAATTCAGGGATCATCGAAAGTAGACACCTAAGCTAGCTGTGGTCGAATTTTCGCTAGTAATGTCGTTGCCATTGCTCAGCAAGCATGAACGGAAGAATCGCTGCAAAATTTTCAGCCACTCAAACTCATTTCGATTATTTCGGATCCTTTTTTTATTTCAGATCATGGAATTAACATTCCACCCCAGGTGCTAGTTATTCATACAAAGCAGCAGCAGTCCATGTAGTCCGGCCGCACGCACTCGCCTCCCTTATAGTATCCTTTCAGCTTGCAGAAGTTGTCGCATTCAGGGCGGGTGTAGCACTCTCCGTACTCCGTAGCTCCAGCTGGTAAATTACCCATGGCACCGTACATGATAAAAAAAAATTTCATATCGGGTTGATTTACTAAAGCATTTCCTCCATCCTTCAGAGGAAAAAAAAATACAAATTCAAGAGAGGGAAAGAGGGACTTACCAGCAGAAAAAAGGAGGGCAACCATGGTTAATGCAATCAGAAGGATCTTGCAGAGAACAGAGGAAAACTTTGCTGCCATCTCAGTCCTGATGTTGCTCTGGCTCTTTAAATTTGTGGAACAGCTCGAAAGGCTTGGGTGATGGAGCTCAGATGTATTCTAGTATCTCAACATACATGTATATAGTGGTGTGGTGTTCAACGATACAATTCATTGATCTAAATCTTTGCTGTGAAATATCTACATTTATTGTATGTTCTATTTAGTTTTGTGCAGTTAGTGCTCTACATTTAATAAATACATGCAGGCCAACTCATCGACCTAGTTGGCGTTTCACTTCCCAACTAAACGGTGATTCAGTCAAGGACATCTTTGGACGTATTTGATATGGCTGCGACTTTTAGTTTTTGTTTTAAATTTTTGAATTTTAGTTATTTGTGATAGAGATTACGGAGAGACAAATACTCACTTGCGATTTTGGTTGATACAAATGTTGGGCTTTTAACGTGTACTACAATTAACTTGTAAACCCCGTTTTGAGAAAATACTCCGTTTGAAAGTTAAGGTGGGCCCTCTTACTTTCTCTCTTTTTGTTACCTTCTTAGGTAGTGTTCGGTTGAGCTGAATTTTGGTGGTTTATGGCTGAATTTTCACTGTAACTCACTGAAATTACACTGTAATTGATGGTGACTCACTGAAATTACACTGTAATTGATGGTGACTTATTTGCCATAATTAAATTTAAAAAATTAAAAATTAAAAATATGTTAGTCAATCACGTATAATGCAAACGAATACGAAAAAAAGCATCAGTAAAAAAACTCAAAATAAGCTGAAAAATCAGAAAAAGATGAAATTTTATAAATAGTGAAAAATAAACTGAAAACCAGAAGCCTACAGCCAAATGAGCAGGGGTTATTGGCTCCTGCCTTAGCACTTGCCTTATGCTCTAAGGTGGGACCAGCAAAAAGAACTAAATCATTAACTCCCTCCTCTAGTAATAATACTGGGGTTATCAGACCTGGGATGGCGGTCAGACTGGTCTTGACCTATTTGTCTGGTTTTGTACCCGACAGTCTGACAACCATATGGCAAATGATTAGACCGGCCATATAGGCTTTTAGAAATTGTACACCAAACACTTGTGTAGACTTATTCGATGATGTGTTTGCACTAAGTGCCACTAGAAATGCAAATCGGAGCTGAAACTAGATAGAGTTTAACCAAAATTCCAGAGAGGATGCTTTCTGGTGCTCGGCCTAATCATAGCGGTCTGACCAATGTTGGGCCAGCGGTCAGATCAGACCTCTGTTACCAGGGCAAAGGTTGAGAGGTGTTGGGTGGTCTGACCGGCCTATGATTGGCACTCAGATCAGCCTGTGGATGGCATTCTGAATAGCCCTGAAGGTTCAGAGCATGACTTAAGTTGAGCTAAGTTGGTCTGAGTGTGTGCACGGTATAGGTGCTGTTGGTTGGCTGTATTGTATTATATGATTCATTATTTTGACTAATGTGAGTCAAGTGCATGAAACTTGTGTTTGAGATGGTTATTTGGTCTTTAGATGTGTAAGTGGCTGAGAACATTAGTAGCCAATAGAAAGGAGCTAGGACTAAGCGGGAAAGCTAAGATCTGTGTGGTTCGGTAAGTCTAAATAATGCTACGTGACTCAAGTGGGAAGCTAAGATCCGAATCCAGGTAAGTGAGAGGAGCACGTACAGTGCCAAATAGCGAGCTGTACAGAAATTGTTGCGGCCAGCACCGTCCGTAGATGGTGCACTGTTCAGCGTTGTGGCGATGTTGTTGTAGCATCTGATTTCGGCCTCTCTTTTTAGATCACAGCACTGTCATGGGGAGCTAGCTAGCTTCTGGATGCATGGAAAGAGCACATGCAGCATGGAGTTCATCGGATCGAAAAGCTGGCCAGACTTACACCAACAGTGATGGCAGGATGTATCAGTAATTCGGTATCATGTAGGAAGTAATTAAGATAACATCGATCTCAACCTAGTAAACTTATTCACAGTTATGATTTCTTGTGATCAAACCCTCGGACAGAATGAACAACGATCCACACACACACACACACTTGACACTGATGCATTGATGCATTCGCGCCAAGCAGGAAGCTGTTCATTTCTCCGGCTTGCCCAGGCCGAGGCTCTTCTTGCGCTCCTCGATGAAGGTCGTCGACCGCTCGTTAATGTTGGACGGCACCCTCAGGATCGCCGGCATCCTCGGCCGGAGCCCCCTCCTCGGAGGCTTCGGATCCTCCCCTCCGGCTCCGAGCTGGCTCGACGACGCCTGCCTCTTCTTGAACAGCGACTTCTTCGCCGCCCCGGCGTCCTTGTCGCCGGCCTCCTCCCTGTCATCCTTTATGGTCACCGACTTCCTCACCTTCTTCTCCTGCACCACCGCTTCGGCAGCCACCTGATGATCAACAGCTTCTCCCTCCTGCTGCTCCTCACTTGCTGCCTTTGCAGCTCTCACATCAGTGTCTCTTTCTTCTAGAATGGTGGCTGCGATGCTCTTGTGGTCTTCTTCATGGCTGAACTCGAACCCCGCCTTCTCGATCTGTATCGCGAACTCGTCTTTTTCTTCTTCCTCCTCCTCCTCCGCATGGTTGTTATGAATGTTGTTGTTGTTGCTACTGCTGCCATTTCTTGGCCCCTCAGTGATGTTCTTCTGCCTGTTCATGGACAGGTTCTTGGCGAGGAACGTCAAGAACCGGTCGCACATGCCCATGGCCCTCGCTGAATCGTCGCCTGCGCCTTTCTCCATTGGAAATCTATGCGCGAGTTTGTGCGCGTTTGTGCTTGATTCTTGATGCACAAATGGAGGATGAACTTTATAGATGCTTCAGTTTGATGTTTTGGGTTGGAGTGGATAAGGAAGGAACAAGATAGCCGACAGCGTAGGAAAGAAGCGGACCAAGAGGAGCAAAGAATGAAGAATCCATTCGTTTCTTGCAGCCGGGATGTTTCTGATGGAATGAGATGTTGGAAAAGGTCCTCTGCTTGATCAGCAGCAAAAGATTCTAGCTTGGTTTCATCTCTCTGGCTTTCTGAATATCTCTTGGGCGCTGAAGGGTACCAAGCGATTCTAGATGACACAGGGAAACATTCTGTTTGGAATCTTGTCGCTTAAAAGCATCTAGCAGATTTACCGCGTAGTTGCACTATCAAATGTTATGATATAATTGTCTTCGATATACAACTCTATTTCTTATAACTAAAATACATTTATATTTGTTATATAACTCTAATATCTATATATAATTAATCTACACCGTTATATATAATCTAGCCCCATCAAACTTAGTGGTAAAGATCCTTCTCTTCTTTTTTTGATTAATGTGAGGATTTTTTTTCCTTTTTAGGATTATTGTAGTATTTTATTATCCTCAAAACAAAAGAAACACCTTGAATATCACTAGTTATTTTATTTATATAGATTCCAAATGTGACAGGCAGTCTCTTATTTTATTTATATAGATTCCAAATGTGACAAGCAGTCTCTGGGAAGGTATTTAATCGGCCACTGAAAATGGCAATGTGGCTGATCAGCATGATACATGAGCAAGGAGGAGAAAAAAAAGAATCATGTGAGTAATAGTTCATACAACACTTTTTCGAGTGATAGCTCATACAACATTTTTTGAGCTAAAGATGCTATATGGTACGTAGCGCAGCCGCTTTATGATCGACGAAGGTATTCATAAAACACGCAGATTTAGCTAAAGCCCAGTGCAGAGGAACGATAAGATGGGTCCTGCTCTCCGCCGCGTCCTCTCGCTCACCTTCCACTCCTCAACAAGGAGCTTCTTCAGCTTGGAGCAGCTTGAGACGACAGTCGCTACTCCAGTGCTGGTCAGTCGCCTGCAGTATACCATCTGGCATGACTCCAGCAGCAAGCACCCCCTGATGAGGTGGCCCAGGCCAACATCGGTGACCTCTGGACAGTGGGAGAGTGCGATCTCTTTAAGCTGGGGGCAACCTTCACCAATCTCTGCTAGTGCCATGTCCCCTATGATCTGTAGGTTGGGGCAAGGCGACAAGTCATAAAAAAAAAGGGTAAAATGCTCGTATTGCTATTCACAGAGCAAAGGGATGCAAGTTTTTTTTCTAACGATGGATGGATACAGGAGCACTGTGTATGACATAGCTGTAAAATCAGAGCAATTCCAAAACAGGCCTCTCCCCTTCTTGAGAGGTGAACACAATCCATCAAGATTTGGACGGGATTTTTTTAGTGCAGATTCCAGTTTGGAGCCCTAAATTTTAAACACCTAGACTTCGTATTTGAGCAACTCTTACGTTGTCTTTTTTATTCTATCATGTTTTACCAGGACAAAAAAAAATCTGTTTATTTGTTTTGTATATTTGTTATATTTATACTATTTTCGTGTTTCAATTGAACTTGCTGATCCGTTAACACTTGTAAAGACAAGCTATTCAAATTGTAAACTGTAGTTTCCTACATACCAGAGCCTAGATCTAAGGCTGTGAGGTGTATCTAGTCTAGCATCATAATATGTCTTTCTGGGTGTTCTTTGGGTAAAAGTGGGGCTCGTTTTTAATTTAAAATCCAACAGCTTGTGCCATACTGAAGACATAAGGTTGGCCCGGATAATGCAACAAAGCCTTTAAAATTTGAGGTTGTACACGATATTTGGTGGCACCAGAAACATAATTTACTTCAAAAATAAATTGAAGTAGAGGCCATTTTTCATTTTGTCAATTTTGGACAATTTTCCATAGAAGGAATTCAGTGTCATAAGTGATTTACCCTGAGAACACTTATATCCAGGAAGACTAGATCAGGGCATCCTCTTGCAATGGAAGTCAGCCCGTTATCAGTGATTAGTTCACACCCACACAGGTTTAACTTTTGAAGAGAACAACCTTCGGCAATTGCAGCCAGCCCTGCATCAGATACCCTGTAAAGGAAGTTGTAACGAAGTTCAAAAACTGACAGGTCAACAAATCTCAGTGATGTACACAGCACATAAAGCTCCCCATAGGCCCTTAATTCAACCAAAATGCATAGGATGATGGCTGCAAAATGCTTTAGAACAATTTGAAAGCGAATAAAATTGATGAAAAACACAAAATCCCAAATCCCTATTCCTATCTCAATTATCGAATGCCATTATGCCACATAAATAACAAGGCTATCATTGCCAGACCTAAGACATGATTAATTAATTGAAGTTGTTTCCTGATGCCAATCATGTAATAGTGTCAAAGAAGAAACATAATGAGTTTTAGTATGGGGATGATACGCATGGGCAAGACGGAAAAAAATAAGACAGGATAAATGCATGATAATATTTACCTCTCACAAAATTGGAGTGTTAACTCTCTAAGAGATTTACAATTCTCAGCAACAGATATCAGTGTTTTGTCTCCTATCTGCATACCAAATGAACTTCAATCAACCAAACACATATGAGTTCTGAATTTCAAAATACTAGAATTCTTTGGGTCTTGCTATATATCATCAAAGGTGCAAGTAACCAAATCACTTTATTCCATCTAGAACTAAAATTCTAAAGCACACCCGATCTCATATTTGAGAAACAACCAACTGCATAAATTTTAATACTACAAACAGAAAATTATGCAGAGTTCCAGACTGGACAGAAGCAAAACATAAATAGACTAAGGGAAAGGTTGCCATTTTGCCATTTGTCTCCATGCATGCTAGGCTTGCAGCAAATCAATGAAAACTCGAAAAGTACCTCGTAACCACGCCGAATAGAAAGTTCTGTCAAGTTCTTGCAACCTTGAGCTATGTAACACATGGCATCATCACTTATTCTCGAACAGTCGACCAAGTAAAGAGACTGGAGAAGTGAGCAACCTCTTCCAACCTCCAGAAATGCAGTGTCCTGGATCCTTGGGCAGTAAATTAGAGAAAGCTCCAAAAGACCCCTGCTTGCATAGGAATGCAAATCATCTACCATTAACAACAAAATTATCAACATAGCTACAAAACTGCTGCTAAACTAAAAAGGCTAGTGTGAAACAACTTTTTTCCCCACAGTTGCTTACACTAGGATAGCCCACGCTCTTGTTGTAAATGTAATAGGCCACCAACTTGTAGTTACTTTATGGATCCAATCTTCTAACATATTCTTTTTTTTCGATCTCTTCTTTCTAAAATACTGATTCGCTTACTTGAAATACAGAACATCTGATTAATATAGGAAAATCAATCTATATAAATGTTAATTGAATAAAGGAACTTTTATAGATTGAGTTATCAACAAGAAACGTACGGGCACCATCGTCCAATGTGCTCCAGTGCAGCAGTTTCCATATTCTGACAACCATTGATCTTCAGGCGTGCTAATTTTTTGCAGCTACGCGCTACAAATTCAAGGCTTCTATCAGTTAGCAACTGGCAATCATTGAGAATAAGATCTGTGAGATTCTTGCATCCTTTTGCTATGGAAGAAAGGCTCCTGAAATTGCAAAAGGAGGTCAACAAATCATGGAAAATTTAATAATTTGCCACTCTTATGAATAGAGTGGCAAAGGATTTGCCACCCTGGCCCACTGTCAGTGACTCAAGTGGCCCCACATGTAAGTGACAGCGATAATTGGCTAATGTTAAGAGTGGCAAAAAATTGAATCTCCCACAAATCATTAATAGCTGGCCCTCAAAAATTAACACAAGAAGCACAAGGTGGAAGCAACAAGAATTAATGGATGGTCAACACCTGCAATTGCAGGAAACGGGATTCAATGGAAAACAGCAAATGGGTATTCCTAACATCCAAGTGAAGCAAGTTCAGCAATGCCCACAATATAGTGTATATCAAATGAGAATTATGACAAGGATAAAGTAATATCTTTACCCTAGCATAAAAAGTCCAAACCGAAATTTAATAAATACAAAAAAGCATATAAAACGAAATTGGACTTTATGCCTCTATAAAATGTAACAGTAGATTAGAGTGCAATTATATTGGGTACCTGTCCGTGAATCTTTCAAAATTGTTGAGCGACAAGCTTTCTAACAATGAACAAAATGAACCGATAGCTTCTAGGGCCTCATCACCAGCACCAATACATTGCAGCTTCAAAGTTTTCAACAAGCGGCATCCTTTAGCAATAGATATTACTCCCTCATTTTTAACATGATCTGATTCCAGTGACAGGATTTCCAGGTTAGGGCAGTGAGATCCAACAGCATGCAAGGATGCATCAGTCATCCAAGCGTACGTTGCAACACCAAGAGAGACCAGCGATTGTCCACAGTTCTTTATTAGTCCAATCAGGCCTTCATCTGTCGTGCCTTCAACAAAGCGCAAGTTCAAATTACTAAGTAGCTTGCAGCCTTCACCAATAGCAGTAAGTCCTGGATCTCCAATATAGCAAGCCTGCAGATAAACTTCACTTCATTTTTTTAAAAAAAAAAGGAATTGAGTCTGCTGAAGAAAAGAAATATATGGGTAGAGACTAATCACAAAATTGCGGATGTAATGTAACTAGATAAGAAGACCGCTACATCGATTGCAAATTTGGCATGCAGATAGATCTTTTCCTTCAAGTGAGGAAAAAAACAATAATCACCAGGAACAATGACTTCAGATTTTTACTTCCCAGATGTTGTTCCATTCCATATAACATACTGCATGTATATTCTACATTGGACATTCACCATCTATACAGAGGCCTAATGTTTAAGTCTACTAGATACAGACAGTAACAAATTTTTATCCTCATATAAACCTGTGGCACTCAAACATAGTTCTTTTTTCATATATTCGCACACATTTAGTAATAAAAAGCAAAAGATGCAGAACAGGTAACGAGACATTACCTGGAGATCCAAAGAAGTCAAATTCTTACAATTATCTGCTATTATCACCAAGCCTGCTGAGGATATGGCAGAACACCATATCAGACTTAGTTTTTCAAGCCCTTTGCAACCTCTTGCAAGATGAGTTAAGCCAACATCTGTCAAACAAGTGCGCTCTGTCCCATTATTACCAGCTGGCTCGTCCAATGGGAATGGGGACATGTGCACTGCCAAATCTGGCTTGCGGGGCATCCTCCTACGGCGCCCAAATGGGCTAATACTAAATGCCTGTATTCAAAAGTAGTATTTTTAGTGTATCATGACAAGGCTATGTAAACTGACTTTTAAGGATAACGATTTTCTCAAAGAACCTAACTATATGTAATACAAGTATACAATAACAGCAGAACATTAAGTATCCCTTCATATTTTGCACCCCAAGCATGATTGCATAGCATATGTTGCCAGTAAACAAATGTTTGTGAAAAACAAAAGGACAAAAGATGGTATAGGGGAACACTGTATTTCATTATTTTTGTATTGAATATACAAAATTACATGCCCCCGCAGGAGTACATCTTTTGCCTCCTGTGTCTATGATTAAGGAGTAAATCTGGCTGGAGATTACGTAGTCCGTTGATTCTCGGCGCCTTTGCATGGCGTCCGGTTAATTACATCTGTAGGATAAACCTACAGAATACTTCCTATTAAGCTGTGCTTGTGGTCGCCATCATGTTTATGTTGCTCGTCCATAGTGCATGTATGGTGGGTGTAGATGTAGATAGTGGAGATGGGATGCATGTGCGGATGGCATTGTTTCGCCGATGCCCGGTCACTATACGCCATCATTGTGTCGTTTTACAAACATGATATGTTCGATGAAGGGGATAACTTTCACCTTGTCGATACCCAGTCATGTGTACGTCTGCCTTCATCGGACTTGGACATGTGTGTTGCCTTTGCCTAGTCGGTGCCCGGCAATGGAATGTTCGGTCTCGTCCGTTTGGGACGTGTTGATGAGTTAGTGACCTTGCCTCGTCGTCTCTAGGCCAGAATTTCGTCTAGCCTCGTCGATCGTAGACGGATGATAGTGTGGATACGTCTCACCTTATCGGTCGTAGACGGATGACAATGTAGATGATAAAGTGGCTTTTTCCTCGTCGGCACCTGGCCATGGTATCGATGTATGTAGATTATGCGATTTGTGCGTCTTGGCCTCGCGGCGAGCGATGTGCATGTGATGCAATGGACGATGCTTGCTTTGGAGCATTAATCAATCTTGCTCCCATGCGAGGGGCAAAATTAATATGATATGATGTTCTCCCGTACTAGAAGAAGTATTGATTTTTAGGGAGCTATAGTCAGTTAGGCCAACCAGGAAACCGCTACGTTTGATATAACTTTTTATGTAGCCAGTTCCGTCGTGTTGGGAGAATCCGTACCCACGCTCGCATAGATTCCATGGCCAGTTCGCATTGGGAGAACCTGACTACAACCTTTTCAATCTGTAGCCAGTTCTCACTTCAATGACGAATCTGTGCTGCCTTGATGTAGACCAAGAGCTGGTTACAGTATCAACTAATTGTTGGATTGATCTGTAGTACCAGTGATGTTTTTTTTTTGGGGGCTTTCATCGGGTGAGATCAACCAATAAGGTTTGATCCAGTTGCTCACCAGTTATTGAAGACGCAATGAGTGATGTCACGGATGAGTAGCTGATGCCTTTAGGAAGCACGGCAGACAGCCTGGAGATTTCTTGAGGTTATTTCTTTTGTTGCCGAGTGGGTGTTTCCCGTCACGGTGATTTGTTTCTCGGGTTGTCACCTGTCGCAATCCTTTCTGGTTTATCTTGCTATGGGCGACTCTCCTCACAATCCTCTCTGTTGCATCTCTGCACTGCGTCTCGGTGCGTGCGTCGGCTGTGTATGTGCGTGGCTTCTGCTGTACATGTGGCTTCCGTTTGAGAGGTGCATGCCTTTTATAGGCGTGGGCAGCCGAGGTGTTTGGCTGGATCAACATGTAATGAGTTGTTTAAACCATGATCTCTAGGAAACAGCAGCCTGCGATTCTTTGTTTGTCCTGCAATTCCGTTGGTAAATGCTACACATACCCATGACTACACCCAGCGGAAGACTACAATCAATACAATGTGGGCCCAACACTTGTTTGGTTGTACTTGTAGGCATGTTGGCATGTGTGTTTATCCTGTTGACCTCCACTGAATTGGCCAAGGAAACAGCCGTATGGGGTGCTATCGTGGGGATTAAGTTCCCTTTGATTGCTTGTTGATCTCCAAACTTCTAGAGACCATATCTTTTAAACCAAGTATCAGATTTGTGATCCGTTTGAACCTCCGTGCTCCTTGCGACGAGTACAACTCAGGGAGTTCAATATTGGATATGTTATATGGCGTAAAATATTTGACATGTCAGGCTCACACATTATAATCTTGCTTCAGGAAATTTTGTACGCCGCAGGCTGCTCTCAAGCCACGGGTCAACAGATATTGACTTACGTGTGGTCCACTGTGTCTTTATTTCATCTAATTATTCTAATTTATTTTATGCATTTTGCGTACAAAAACTCATCAAACAACAATTATCCCTTAAACTGATCAAAGTTCATAACCCATACACACTACAAATTTCCCTGCAAAAGTATCTAAGTTATGCAAATGCAAGTCACATACAACTAGCAACAATCAAATACTACAATTCAGAAATTCGCCCCCTGAGCACTATCACAGTTCCACATCCAGGCTAAGAGAAATGCAGATGTATGTGGTCACCAATCGATCACACCCAAACTCGTAACAGGAATGCAACCAAAAGTCGATAGCTTGCCCCAATTCCTCTACAAAAACCTGATAGATGCTAAATTTCTCCTAAATATGACCTAAGAACGCCCCAAAATGTAAAGTTCCTCACAGTCCTGATCCAAATATTCGCCGGAAAGGGCAATATTTCCCACAATTCGCGTACGCAGGAAACAAAAGATACAAACTTTAGTATCAGATCGAGGGGACTCACCGGGCAGCGCGATCTATAGGCGGAACTGGAGGGGCCGGCGCCGGCGACCCCGATAGCGACGCGCTCGTCGACGGAGACGTCGACGAGCGCGGGGAACCGCTCGGCGACGAGGCGTAGCACCTCGTCCACGCGGGCGCCGGAGGCCGCGAGTTTGGCGGAGCGGCGGGTGGCGCGCTCGAGGCGGCGCCATCGGCGGCAGACGAGGGAGCAGGCATCGAGGTCACGCTTGGCGCCGCCGACGCGGCGGAGCACCTCGTCGAGGAGCTCGTCCGGGAGGGCCAGGTTGATCAGGTCGGCCCCCCTCATCTCCGCCGCCGCCGCCGGAGGTCACCGGAGATAAGGTTTGGGGAACGGGACGGCGAGGGCAGTTGTGAATTTTAAAGGAGTTGGGAGGGGGCGGAGTGTAAGAGATGCCGCGAAGTGAGAATACTGTGCTCGCGCGTTTATATAGTAGAGGTCATTTTGCGTTTTCATCCTTCAATTTATATACAAAAGTTACTAGGAATATTTTATTGGTATTACTGCTCCGTTCACAAATGCATACCATTTTAGAATATATGTATTCAACATTTTAAAATTTTTCCATCAAGACATATAAGATTATTTATATATTTTATTTATGCAACAAATTTAATATTTTTCAATTGAAAATGATAGTAGTATATTTATCTTCAAAAGTATTCCTCATTGGTTAAATGTGTACTGTGGAGACAATATTGATGTCAAAACGACAAGGGAAAAAGCAGAGGGTACTAAATTTTAAAGGTTTCTTTAGGATATGGAGATATGCACGTACGTAATCTAGCGATTTTTTTCTTCAAGAAAGATAGTTTTGTTGTGCCATGAATATGACACTCCGTTCTAAATGGAAATAGATTAATGTTCACAAATCCTCCTTCCTCAGTGAGGGTACTGACTGATTGAGGCAGGCTAATGCTGGATGGTTGAAATGCAAAAGAGCAGCGTGAGAACAATGCTTTGGAACATTACGGGCTGGTGATTCGCTAGTAATTGTAATATAATTCATTAAAATGCTCACCAACTAGCTGGTTTGCCTAAGAGTCTAAGGCTCCGCTTGTTTCGGTTTATTTTGCACTATTTATAAATTTTGTTTTTTTTCTATATTTTTAGCTTTTTTTAGCTCTTTTGCTAGTTTTTTTCTCGTATTTGTTTGTATTATACGTGATGGGCTAATATGTTTTTTCTAATTTTAATTTTAATTATGCCAAATAAGCCTTCGTCGGATACAATATTTTTCAGCCAGCTACAGTACTTTTCAGCCATAAATCATCGGAAAAAACTCTTTTGAGCAAGGAAAGACTTAAAGATGTTCTGCACATAAGTGCGCGTGGGTTCGAATCCCACAGCCAGCAATCCAACTGGTTTTCACAGTTTTTCCTTTTTTCCTTCCAAAAGAAAGAAAATTTATTATTCATTGATTGATAATAAATACATGATGTCCTTTTTATAAGAAATAATATCTACATATAAAAAACTATCTCTAATAGATAGAGTATATTTATAAAATAGTAAATCTATCTAATAAGAAAACTAACTATTTTTATCTTTATTCTAACTAATCTAATCCTGGTATACAGTTATTACAGTACCGGGGGTGTTGTTCACTCGCATGAACGGCGTGTGTGTGTGAATAGTGATTCCAGTACGTGATAACTTCTCCTCTTTTCGGCTATAGCTTGTTTTCGAGCTTTGGTGGCGACCATGGTTGCAACCCTTGGTACACCCAATCTAGTAAGCAATTGCAATGGCTCACGTGGAAGATCAGCGGTGTGTTGATGATGATTGATGGTAAAGACGTGAGGGCCTTAGAATTAGTACACCCATTTTTGCTTGATGCTTTGGCCTGACTCCTCTACGTCTAGCTCTCAGTGAGCATGCCACATTCTGTTCCGCTCCTTCCAAATCATCCAATTTAGTAGGATCAATAGACAGTCAATTCCTTTGCGCTTGGATTGGGGAACCGATTGTCTGAGGGATGTCCAATGATCATACAGTGTCAGTGTCATGTAGCTGAAGGAACTGGAGATTGACAACCAAGATAGAGTAGTTTCAGTTTGTTGCTCGCAGAAAAGACATGTCTGTACTTGTACTTGTATGGGCGACATGTCTGTTCCCAGCTGACAAGGCATTTGCCTGTGGTTGCCAAGTTATCACTAGTCCAAAGAAATTGCTTTCACTACCCATTCTGCGAAAACCAGGGTCTCCTTGACGCAGACCCCTGCTATACTGCCACTGGTTCTGCTCGGTATGCCGTTAAGAGAACCTGATGCTTGCTGTTTCCCAACTGTGCATGGCTCCATTTTGTAGCCCTTTTGCAACAAGAACTGAGCTCAGCTAGAAACTGCTGCTTCGCTATGTCTGTCTGGGGCCCGTAGACAGAGAAAGATCCGATATGGGAGTAGAAGACCACAACCTCGGCAAGTCTTACGTTTAAAACAAGGATTTTGAATCTATAATTCTACATAGCACCTAGCCAGTCAACAAAAATATCCTACTCACAATAAACAGCTTTGTACGTAAGGCTAACCGATCGATCATTTGGTTGGTGAGGATTAACTCAGCCGCAAGTCCACAAATATACTAGCTATGCGGACTGGGGGCGTCTAATTGTCCACTTAACACGCTGCAGAGTAGGATCTGCCGGGCTTTCGCTCGCAGTGGCGGCAGACTAGCTGGCAGCACTAGTAAGTTTCCACAAGGCGCATAAGAAGACCAGATCAAGGGAGCATGCCTTCAAGGAACTCCTCGAACCCTTCATCGTTGTTGACCACAGTCTTCATTGAAGCTCGTTTCTGATCTGCATGATTTCACATACATTAGTTTTCTTGCTAATAGCCTATAAATTTTTTGACATTCTTAAATCCCCCAGAAAACAACCCCAAATAATATATATGTATGTGCACAGCATAATTGACAGAGCCCAGCATTGGGATAGGTTCCGCAAACAACTGCATGGTAATAGCACTTGCTTTATAAATACACACAAAGATCTACTTTCTCAAGTAACAATCATATCATCTCTCCAAAAAAAGGTAATACAATCATCTGTACCTTTTCCCCTTCTGCTATATTTCTCAGTCGATTCATCCTCGGTGGTATCTTCGCTTTCCTCATGTTCTCTACAGTTTGAACAGCCAAGTCAAAGAATATCGGGTAATAAAAAATACTGGGGGTGAACAGGAACTAGAGGTACCTCTTTCTCTTGTCCCTTTCTTTTAACTCCGTTTCCTTTTCACCAGAAAGCTCATTTTCCTTCTCTTTCTCCTTCTCCTTTTGCTTCTTATAAGCAAGCTTTTCTGCACATCTTTCATAATGTACAACAATCAAGATAAATAATCGATTGAATGTTTGCTTGAATAAAAATAAGGCATGAGAAGACTAAAGAGGGGAAGAGCCAGAGCAAAATTGTGGGACTCGTACAATATAGATACCATGATCTCAAAGCAAATACAATATTATAAATAGTGGATAAAAACTGGGTTCACATAATCCTATTATGAAGTAGTGGATTAGCTAACCTCTTGCAAGCTACCAACTTCACAAGTGCTTGTTTCTGCTCTCCTGCTTCAACATAAGAAAAGTTCACCTGAAAACAAGACAAAAATATATTAAGAATTACAAATACAGAAGAAAACAGCTCTTAAAATCCATTGTAGCATCAACAACAAGACAGAAAATACTAAGAAAGAGCATACCTCGTAACTACCTAACCCATTTTTTTCATCACAATGCCTATTGCCGCAGATAAACTGGCCTGCAAAAGAGCATTTTCTAGTCACTGCTAAGGAGTTTATATGATGTTGATAAAGAAGTAACAAACCATGTTTGAAAGAATGGACATCTTTCGGAAACTACTTTTGAGCTTTATCTGACAGTTAAAAGTACAACAGGAGGAGAATATTATGACGATGGCTTTCAAAACAACTGGATTGTTTCAGAGTTTATTTGGTGCAAACGTCCCAAGTGTATGTTAAGAGGTACAACTAAATAAATGATGGAGCTGTCTAATAATCTAAACAGACGAAGCTGTCAGCTTGGGTATACTTAGCGCAGTTTCTTTTAGTTCATCTTTTATGTTCCGCTTTTAGGTTCCAGATTTCCAGAGAGATGATCTATTGTTAACAACTAGTACTGTTTAAATTTCAGTCACATTTCTTAGGTTAATCTTCTAAATGAAATTTTAACAGACGAGATTATGAAGGGAATACCTTTTCCAGATATCACCTCCTTTTCTGTTCGCCATCTCAATCCAATCTGCCAAAAAGAAGAAGATATCCTTACAATTTGCAATTCATTTCCAAGGATAACACATATGATTTCAACAACAAAAAAGTGGTTGGGATATCCATGCATGTCATGTGTATGCAAGTCTGGCATATCCTTAGTATCTGCTGTTCATCAATTCTAAGGACAATCAGATGATTTCAACAACAGAGCAAGCAACTGGGAATCCTTGCATCCATCCCCACTATCAAGTGCAAGTGTGCGCCTGCCAGACTTTAACATATAAAAAATGGGTGTGCTAGTAAGCCTGGTTCTTTGTGCAACAACAAGTGCATTACACTGTGATGCAATTTCATGGCCAAAGACAAGAATAATCACCTTGCTAATGCTGCCCAAGCACACTCAATCTTATGAATAAGAAATCAACGTGACAAGCATATCATAATTGGCTGGATATTATTCTTTTCTTTAATAAAGATCCTTATAAAAGTCATGCTATGAGCATTTATATGGCATCCAAGAGTAACGAGGAGAAAATACAGCAAAAAAATATCATCCAAGAGAGTACCATACCCAGTAAAAGACATTAATGTTTAGCATTTATTGCCATAGAATCGTAGCACCATACCTTGCCTTTTTTATACTGGGACATGTCAGCGATACAATATCTGTCTCAAGTTAAGGATCCTAGGTACACCAAACTAAAGTTAAGCGCTTTATTGTTTCTTTTTCGAACATAGCACTTTAGTGCTTAACATAGAACATAGTCAATCCTGGTTCTCTCTCTCCTGCTTCCTGTTCCCATTTCCTCAGATGGGTACTTCAGAACACCAAATCATGCTCTCTCTCTATAGGAGGAAGGTAGAGAAGGATTTTTCAGGTAATATCGGTGCCCAATTACTGAGAGATGGCAATGCTATACAAGAAACCTCATGCACTATTCATGTAAATAGTTTTCCCTCTGCAAATGAGCACTATGTACTGTTGGCAAATGGGAATAAACCTACAATATCCTCTCCAAGAAATATATACTGATGCAGCAGACAACAATAGATAATAGATATGCTCTTTGGGCATAAGACCATATTCATATGCCTTATGCCTACTTCTTATATTGCCAGACTTTTATTCTGGCACAGTATGCCCTGTATTAACATTTCCTCGAACGAAAAACAATTTAATAAACACATCTACCAAACAGGATACTCCTTAAAAAGCTTGTCATAGTAGCGTTTAACCAGCCTCTTCTCCCATGTAGAATCCATATCATCTTCCTCAGAAAGAATGAATCTTTTAAAGGATAAAAAAAAGGGATTTAGGAGTATTCCTCAAACCACAAGTACATATTCTACCATGAAGACTTAACAATGGTCATTGGACAGTAATGGTTCTTACCTGTATCCTTCTCTCAGTGTATCTTTATCAGTTTTGATGGGTAAACTATGATCCGCGTTCTTGCCATGGCCATAAAACTGAACTGTTGACAGCACGTTGGTTTTTTCAGTGGCAACATACAGTATCAAGAAAGGAAGGGAAGATGGCATCTATATCAACAAAAATACTAAAATCAATCACTGAAACAGTAATACAGTAAAGATGAGTGTGATCCCCAATTCTTTCTACCATAAAGGGGACAGTGTCTCTCCCATCCTGTCATTTTAAGAGACTGGGATACCGCAAAAAGCAGTTTATTTTCTACATGGAATCCCATTTTCCTAGTTCTATATTCATACATTGCAGCAGTTCTCATATATCTCCATGAAAGACTTCTAGTGTTGTACCATTAGCAGTGTGCCAGCCAAACCGATTGCTGAAGACCCCAGTAAAATCCACGTCACTAGACTTGAGTGTATTGGTTAGGCTGTTCCAGAATACTCATTATTCAATTAAAGAATGAACTGCTAGTCTGGTATCAACATTATTCACCAGACTGGGATACCAGGACATCAATTGCCAGGTGGAATATTAAGCTACGTGGCATGTTACTTAGTTACATATAGTGTATAGATATCCATAGTCCATGTATGGACGAAGGTAGCCCCCAATTCTTTCTACAGTAGAGGGGACTGTTCATCATCCAGTTGCTTTTGGAAACTAAGACAAAGCAAATAAATAGCTCATTATAAGCCACTGTCCCAGTTTCCTTTTCACTATGGAAGGGCAATAATACAAACTACAGAGGAAGTAACGCTACCCAAGAGTTCAAGCAGATGTCAATGTGTGGTGGCTACTCAATTACATAAAAAGAGTTTAGCTAATTAGTAATTACAAAGTCCAAGCAGCCTGTGGCATCAAATTTAGAGCATCATGATGAGTACATCTGTACGTGTTGAAGCTTAACAACAAAATTGCAACTTCTACGGAGTTGCAAGATAAAGATATGCCATGTTCCCTCTTTCTCAGAGCAGTGCACTGGTGCTATTAAATTTAATTTGGTTTGCCTAACAATACAATCCCATTATCCTGCTAGCTGCTTCTTGATACCTTTTTACTCAAAGTTAGAAAAATAAGATCTTAACCAACAGCATTCCCCAATCAATAAACAAAAATTATAGACAGTCGCGAAGCCATTAAGCTGGAAATGAAGATGACGGCAACAATTCATACCGTAATCATTCATGAACTTCCTATGGCGATCGTACGCGTTGAGCCCTCGGATGTGCGATTGGTATTGCCTGCATCCATCCAATCCACATTCGTTAGATGAGAGGTATCACTACTACTCCGTGCCTTCGAGTGGTATAATGAACATAGCTTAACTACTTCGTCCAAGGAAAGATTCCAAAGAACTAAACTAGGGTTCGTGGACGGCACCATTCCGCCTATTCCCACTGAATCCAACACATGGTGAAGAACTAAACCATATAAAACTACCCCTCAACAACTGTAAAACCGAAAAAAAAGCTACAGGTAAAGAAACTAGGGTTTCTAGTCGATTGGTGCCAACAAATCCAAGATAAGGGACAGCAAAACAAAAGAGGAAATAGAGAGATGAGGATTCGCGGTAAGAATACATACATCTTCCTCTCCTCCTTGTCGAAGATGGTGGATTTGAGCCTCCCCAGCGACGACGCCATCGCGCTCCACCTCGATCTCCACTCGTCGTCTCTGCCCGTTTTTATTCCCTCCCTGGTCTGGTTCTCGACTATCGCCACGAGGGTTTCTTTTTTCTTACTGGGCTGGACCTGAGATCCTTAACTTTTCTAGCCCATGTTTACTTTGGGCCAGGCAGCCGTCCTTCAAAAGAAACACTAAGAATGCATGAATTTCATTGAAGTATTAATTGTAAAATTTCTTTACTATTATAAAAGTGTGAGTTGGTGGTTGATATATTCTCTCTTCTTTCTTATCAATCATCTGATTTGATCTGAACTATTCGTCTCTCTTCTCATCCTCTCTCTTAGGATACAATCGTCCACATGACATGGAGTATCTGAAAATCCAAGTAGCTTTGGAGTCGAGATGCTGACATCTCCACTGTCAAGAAGACAAAGGAGACATATGAAGCCTGTTTCTTGTTTTTTTCGTGTTTGGTAGATAAGAAAGGCCGAATTTTCAAGTAGCACGTACCTATTGTAGCTTGATATTTACTTTATTTCTTTTCTACTTTAGCAACTGAACCTCCAAAAAGTCTTATGCGGAACTCATAATGACACAGCCGATGTAAAACATGTGCACTCTCAACCAAACACAAACAAATGAGAAATTCTAGAGATATGCTTATAACGTAGGTGGTTCTTGGCGAACATGAATCAGATTCTCTCACCACTCATCAAAAGGCTGCACAAAGAGACGGTGGCTTACAAAGAAGTCGGGGCATTCTTTTAGAGTAACTGGTCTTTCACCACATCTTTTATTGTATTTGGAGATTTATCTTATGATGTCTTATTGACATGTAGATTCAAGGCCTTAAGATATGAAAAAAACTAACAAAAAGAGGCGGTGGCTTACAAAGAAGTCGGGGCATTCTTTTAAGTGCTGTTCGGTTAGACTAAAATAAATTAGCTTACAAATAAAATTATAATATAGCTGTGTAAATAAATTTTCTTAAAAAATTAAAGTAAAAAATCAGGTTAATCTATACAGACAACGCAAACAAATACAGAAAAAAACCGACAAAAAGAAGCTAGAAAAAAATGAAATTTAATAATAGTAAAAAATAAATCAAAAACTTAAATCAAAATGAGCGGAACCTTAAGATGTGTTTGGTAGGTCTATAAATAGTACAGAAATCAAAACTAAAACTAACTGAAAATCAAGAGAAAAAAAACCGGGTCGGCGGCTGCTCCAGGATGAGCACACCCACGTCACGGGGCATGGACACGTGTCCTGTTCCGATTGGCTACCAAACAAATAAATGGGGCGCCCCATCATTGACGGTTTGGCTACCGCGTGATTTAGCTACCAATTGTGTGATAAGATTCATGGACCTTTCCTTTGAAAGCGAGGGGAGAAGGAAAGGAAACTAGGAGCCTACACCAGCATTGAAGTCCATGATTAGGATCTGTTTTTTTTCTTTGAAGCTGATGGTTTTTGGTTTTTGCTGTAGTACCTAATTTTTAAGACGGGGTCTACAAATTAAACGATCTATACGTTAAAAACTCAACATCTGTACCAGCCAAAATCGCAAGTAAGTATCTGTCTCTCCGTAATCTATACCGTAAACAACTAAAATTTAAAAATTTTAGCCAAAAGTTATAAGCCGCAGTCGCATCCAAACAGGAAAGGTTGGTGTAGCTTCTTGATTGCTTCCATTAGGAGTGACGTCAAGCTGGAGGTGGAATGGAGCACTCAATAATTAAAGTAGGGGACTTGGCTTCGAGTCTATGGGCCTGTTCTTCAGGCCATAAGTCGGTCGGTTTTGGCGGTATTTAAGATCTCAACTTTTAAAGAGATATTTTTCAAGATATAGCTTACAAGTTAAACGTAGTACACGTTAAAAGCTTAACATTTGTACTAGTCAAAATCGCAAATGAGTATCGATCTATCCATAATCTGTACCGTAAATAGTCAAAATTCAAAAATTTCAACCAAAAGCCAAAAGCCGCAGCCAAAAAGAACGGGCCCTACATTCTACAACTTGCATACTACTAGGAACTTGGGAGAATCTAGGGTTCCAATTGGCCTACGCACATAGTGGCTTCGTTCTACTTCTTCTAGTTGAAATTGGCTATCATGGCACCAGATTGCTCTAATTAACAAGCTTTTACCTCCTCTTACTCCAAGCCGTTGTTTTCCAACCAGATGGCGTGAGAAAGAAAACCAAAAAACCCTTGACAAAATACAATAGCACAGAAGACCGAGGCGCAAAGTGAGAAAATGCTTTGAGCTCTGGCCCTGTTTTTTCGGCTTCTAAAAGCTGTTTTTTGACTTTTCTACGGTAACTAACTTTTAAATAAAGTATCTTTTCAAGATAGGGTCTACTAATTAATTGTAGTACATATTATACCGACTTTATTTATATCGGTAAAAAATCGTACGTAAGTTTATATTACTCTATAATCTCTTACATTAACAACCCAAAAACTATAAATCACAGAAAAAAAAACATACCTAAAAGAACATACCTTTTCACTGTTTTTGGGGTCCCATCAGAGAGAGAATCCAAATGCAATGAACCCCCAAAAAAAAAAAACACAGCGAGGAGAAGAGAAAAAAAACCTGTATAAAAGGTCGCAGCCTCCCACTCTGAACTCCAATTCGTCTTGATTCTTCTCCTACACCCTCCGAGATTTCCATCTTTTCGTTGACCAATCCAGCGGTTGCTGCGAAATTGCGCTCCATTGTTGTTCTTGCTCCAGGGCAATCAATCAATTTCTTGGTGCTTGTTCTTTGCTCATTCACCCCCCCAAATCCGTCTCTTGGGCTGCACAGATCGCGAGATCTTGGGTGCGTCAATCATCAATTTCCTGAAGCTGTTTATGACTTAGTGAAGATGCAAATTTGTTTGCTTAAGGCAGTTATTCTTCATTCTACTACTGTGGTTCTAAAAGAGATTTTTGTGGCTTTTGGCAGTGTAGTGATCTTTGTGGGTTGCAATGTATAGGTGTTTTGTTTTGTCAATAAAACAGTTCACTCGTAGTATTTATTTTGGTTGGTCTTCACATGTTACGATTTGACCTCTTTCCTGTTCGATGATGTTTCATGTCATAGGGACAATTGTGGCATTATTGTTGCAGCAAGAAAAGAAATGTTGTTCCCAAAATATCATCTCTCTTATTTTAGCAAATGGTCAAATTGGTTAGCTGAAGACCATGTGTAAAGATGACTATTAGCTATTGGCCTATTGCTGTATATGCTTTTTGAATGCTTGATTTGTGTGTACTGATAATAACCCATTTCCTTTCCAGGTTGAGGAGTAGCTGAATACTAGATTTCGCAACTCATGGTGAGCTGGTTTCGTCTTGTGCTATTCATACGACTTAATATTCAGAATTCACAATTTGTGATGGCTAGTTCGTATCATGGTTAGTAAGATCCATGCTTATGCTATAATTCTAATCAAATAAACAGGGTGAAGAGGCACCAGAGTTTCGCGCTGAGAAAATCATCTTGGAGACCAAGGATTGCAAGACAGCCACAGCTGTCGGTGATAAGACTGTAAGTTGGCTGTGAATCAGTTGTATTTCCCATTAACTTCTGAATTGTCTGAAGTATGCTAATTCTGTGTCTATAACAGCTGCCCTACAATTATTTTGTGGTGTCAACTGTGTTAGGTTGCATGTGACAATAATTTTAGCGTACTTACAATTTATCCATGGTGAAAGTTGCTATCGCTTTACTGTAACATGACATATAAGTTGTTGCATGACCATGTATTAGCTGCAGCTGTCTTATGGATCTGCTGTTTTAGTATTTAAACAACATGAGCAGGCTAATCTATAATTGTCGTAAAATAAATGTAGGATTGATTTTGCATGTGTAGCAGATGGTTATTGTGATTGTTCCTTGCATTTTCCATGGACTATTGTAAAAAATCTAAATCTTTGCAATATGCTCTTGCTTATGCAGTATGTGCTCGGAAAATCGGATGATGAGCCCAAGTCAACCATTAGCATTAAAATTTTGGATAAATCAACCCAAACTTGGTATATACTCTTATCATCTCGGTTTTCAATCTCTTCCTCTGCTTTTGCTTTCAGAAGTCAGGCACCCTTATTCTTGGTCTTATGGCAGGGTTGTTCCTACAGTACTTGGCACACAACCAATTCCTTCTGAGGCACATTCTGCCATTCTGGTAAATGAGGATAGGATACTGGTTGTCAAGAAAGGTGCCCCATTGATTGACTCAGTCTGGTTTCTTGAGGTGAGCATTAGCAAATCGATCAAACTTCTTTGCCAGTTGGACCAGTTGAGCTTCGAGCTCCTAAGTCAAAAAGACATCTCTCCTGGTTCCCTCATAAAATCACATACAGATTGGATGAGATAACAATTCCCTCACTGTAACTTCTTTTCTTGCCAAATAATTGGTCTGTCAATGAGAATGTGATGCCTTTTTGGTCATTTGTTTGAACTGTATCAATTATTTCATGCTGTTAAGCTTCATCCCAAATTATCATGTGGACTGGTATGATTTCCTTGAGCTTGCAGCTGTATCTCATGGTGTAGAATCTTAGTGCCTGTTCTTTACATGCTCATTGGACCAACTTTGTTCATAGGCATCATTTTAATCTCTTTTCTTGATCCTACCTGATTAATTTGACATGCCTCTTTTTTCACTATCGCAGGTGAGCACTTCCTTTGTTAAGCAGCAGTGCAAGATAACAGGCACAGAAGTGGTTGCTTGGAGCAAGGGAGTCCTAGGCAAGGGTCAAAAACCAGTTGTGATTAGTGGGCCTTCTGGTGTTGGTAAAGGCACATTAATCACAAAACTAATGAAAGATTTCCCATCAAAATTTGGATTTTCTGTTAGCCACACTACAAGAGCTCCAAGGGAGAAGGAAATAGATGGAGTCCATTACCACTTCATGGATCGAAGCAAGATGGAGAAAGAGATAAGTGAGGGCAAATTTCTTGAGTTCGCTCATGTTCATGGAAACTTATATGGCACCAGTATTGAAGCAGTTGAAGCCGTTACAGATGAGGGGAAGGTAAAATGACATACTCTCTTTTCTTGTTTATGAAAGGTGACTTGTTACATCTTTTTGTTGCTTTTGCAATGAAGAGGTGTATTCTCGACATTGACGTACAAGGAGCTCGATCTGTGAGGGCTTCTTCTCTGGAAGCACTGTTCATCTTTGTTTGCCCTCCATCATTTGAAGAACTAGAGAAGCGCCTTCGGGCACGGTATAATTGTAGCTTCTAAAATGCAGTAATAGTATAAGCTCATGATGTAGATGACAAAGTCTAATGATGTAACAACATGGCGTGTTTGATTCATACTCTTTTGTCATACAGGGGAACAGATACTGAGGAACAAATCCAAAAGCGGCTGAGAAATGCTAGGGCAGAGCTTGATCAATCCAATACACGAGGTCTTTTTGATCACCTTTTGGTGAATGATGACCTTGAGGCATGCTATGAGAATTTGAAGGTAATTGAGTTAGCTCAGTAACTACATGAGCCTTTCCATGCATAGTTTGTTCTGATATGTATCACTATCATATTTCCTCTAATTGTTGTTCTCAATGAACCTGCAGAACTTACTTTCTTTGGATGATGGAAATTGTGATTCGGATGATTCTTACTGTAAGTCATAATCTTTGTTCAACTGTTACTTCCGAGCTATTGTTTATGATTTCTAATGATAGTATTTTCGTTGCATGAAACAGCCATTATGGATAGCAAAGCAATTGCATATTATACAATTCTGTCGAAAACAGATTCAGAGGTTTTGTTACAACCTGACACTAACGAAGTAGAAAAAAAACCGCAAGCATGTAAGTCATCTGGTCTTTGCTTTCAAGGGATACCATACTATAAATTCATCATTTGATGATTGAAGCTCACCATCTGTTATATGGGTTTTTGGGCCCTTCCCCAGGCTTGCACTTGACTTGTCCGACTTGTCCTCTTTCGGGAGGTGCTCCTAGACGAACATGGGGCCTTAAGATATGGTCAGTTAACTAAGGATGGTTGAAATGGGCATTAGATGACCCAAAGCATTTTTAAGGATACTGCAGCAGCACCGACTACAAAATTTTGGATTTGATTCGCGTGGGTTGACAATCTCAATCATAGCTAGACAAAACAAAATCAAAATGGAAATTTAGTTCCATTTGTTGTTTGAGTATTTTTGCTATATAATGGTTGGATAATTTGGCCTGCTGTTGGGAACTATTGTTTTCTTAGAATCTAGAATCCGGGTGCTTGCAATTGGTATTAGAAGTTTGTTTACACGGGGCCAAATTGCCCAATTGATCATCCATCAAAAAGAACCCTACAATGTTACACCTGGAGCTTGAATTCTTGCAATCTCTTCCAGAAATTGATGCAGGCATATACAAGCAACAGAAGAGGCTGTAAGTTGCAAACTTGCAGCAATGCATCACTATGCAGGGGCCTTCTCTATCAACATCTGCTTTAGATAGATGGCTCATGGCTGTCATGAGCACTGGAGTCAGCTTGAATCAACATTTGGATAATTGTGACACTGGTGCAGTCTCCAAATCTTCTTCTCTGAAATCTGAAAAGAAGAGACCCGGAGCCGCTCTGAAGAAAAAAAAAATCCAACAAAAATAAAAAAGAAGACAGCTCCAAAAAAAATCTGCAAGAAAATGGGCCCAAATCATTTCACCAGCTGTCCCACTACACATATACACGGGCTCACAGTAGTTACCAGCCAAAATTGTTTTAAAAAGATAATAATGAAGTACTTGATCCACGTGGCGCGATCCCGTTGGCCCAGGGCTCCCGACTCAGCCATTTCTCTCTACAAAACACCAGCCAAACAAAAAAAAAAACTCTCGAAAATTACAAGAAAAAAAGAAGCCCGGAGCGGCAATAACACGTGCACCTCTCGCCCACGTCCCCCACGCCCAGATGCCGGCCACGGCGAGCGGCGGCGCGCGGCCGGAGGAGGCGACAGCTCCCTCGGTGTTGTCCTCAGCGCCGTCCTGCATGGGCACGAGGCCGGAGGAGCTCACGGCGAGGCTGGCGGCCGGGAGGCCCAGCGGCAGCGGCGGCGGCGGAGGAGGAGAGGAGGGGGAGCACGAGCGGGTGCGCGCGCTGCGCGAGATCAAGAACCAGATCATCGGGAACCGGACCAAGAAGCTCCTCTACCTCCGCCTCGGCGCCGTGCCCGCCGTCGTGGCGGCGCTGGCCGAGCCCGGCGCGTCGCCGGTCGCGCTCGTGCAGGCGGCGGCCGCGGCGGGAAGCTTCGCGTGCGGCGTGGACGACGGCGCGCGGGCCGTGCTGGCCGCTGGCGCCGTGGGGCACCTCACGCGGCTCCTCGCCCACACCGACGAGAAGGTAGGGTCTGCTCCATTAACTCGCTTGTTACTTGTTTCTTCGGATGTCTGCTTTGTTTTCGGCGCAAAAAACATTCTTGGATAGTCAAATTTGTTTCTCTTGCGGATTTGTTGTTCAATTGGGAAAAGATCTGTTGCCTGGAGAAGAGTTGTTGGAAATTAGCAGGCAACAACTACTTCTTGCTTGTTGTCGTCGTGTAAATTTTGGGGTATGTTGGCAATTATGCTTGGCTATGAACTGGACATAGGAAGATGCGGTGGTAACTTAATTGTTCCTTTGAGAATTAGTGGTTAGATTGGTGAAATATCTTACTCTTTACTTTTGGTATTGTAATTAGGGTGTAAAAAAGCAGTGGCATGACGAGAAGAGTGCCTGGCAAGTGGCAACAACTTATTATACCATTTGCCATGAATGTATTTGGTAGTAAGGGTTTTGACCTGGGTAAGAATATGGAAATAGAGGTAATTTGATGGTTGCCTTGTGAATTGGTCAAAAAGAACTTTGTAGTAGGGGATCATGATTGATGGTTTGTGCCTGGGATTAGGAGAATGATTTGAGCTGAACTATTGGAGAATCTGTCGGTTTAGTTAAGGTGAGAGGTACTGGTAGTGGTTGTCATTTCCTTTTCTTTTCTATGTCCTTTCCTTTTCCATTTTTTGGTTAAAGTAGTGAATATATTGTTCATTTGTGCTTGAAATGTGGAGAGTTTGGTAGTGGGTCAATGGTTAGGTGTGGTGGTGGGGAGGAATGTGCTGGAAAGTTCTGTTTTGCGTTGGATTTATGATGAATTCGTCTGAACTGATAAACTGAATTGGTTTTCCTGGTTTGAGCACAAAGTGAGAATATGTGGTAAATTGCTTCCGATAGATCATGGTAAACTGTAGCTCATGCTATATGCTTGAGCTAAGAATTTGGCAGTAGCGTGATGATTTGGTGTAGTGGCTTCTTGATGGACAGTTTTGTGTTGGAATTCTGTTGGTGTGTTGTGAAGTTGGATGTCTTGTGTTGTGGTCGGTGTTGGTTGAGGACGGCCCGAAGACCAGAGATAAGGCACTCTCCTCATCTAACCACCAACATGACTCCTCCCTAATGAGGTAGAGAGGCTCAGAGGCTTATTTGGAAAACCTTTGTTTATTTATTGCTTGATTATGAATGGTGCGGCTCCTCTCTTTATATATATGATGTTAGTCACTAATAATATGAAAACTAACATGATCAAATGCAACCAATCAACTAAAAATAAGATTATATCCATACTATCTAAATATAAAGATATGCATCTATCTATTCCTAGTATGAAGATATGCATCCAACTATTCCTAGTATGAAGATATGCATCTAACTATTCTAAATATAAAGACAGGCATAAGATTCTATCCCTAAACAGGTAGCGTCACTACAGTACCACGCGGGTACTGTTCACATGCGCTACAGTACATATGGTACTGTTCACTCGCATACTGCATGTATCGTCGGGATCTTAGACGATAACATTACACCCCTAGTGGCGAGATAGTTTATCCTCAAGCTGCCAGGTGGCGGCCATGGTTGAAGTCCTTCGTAACCCCATGTTGACGAGAGCCCGTGGCGCCGGCGGATAGTTATGTGGAAGAGAGAGTGCAACACTCCAATGGACAGCAGTGAGGACTGGGGTCTCTTGGCGTGACTTGCCGTTGCAGGAGACGTCGGCGTTATGGACAAGCTGCGCAGGGCAGACGCTCTTCTTGTTGGTGCGGGAAAGAACACGACGCCGTTGCGGTCTTGACACCTGTCATGCCCCACATCTACAAAGGCACGACATATGCTAGCCACGTGGAGAGGACCGCCGCTGGACAGTGGCAATCTTCCTCCTCGGCGAAGGCACCAGAGGTGTAGCCAAGGATAGCGAAGCCTGGAGAGAAGTCGTCGTTGGTGAAGGTGGTAGCAGGACTAACGCTGATGACAGCGATAGGGACGGTGATGGCAGCACCGCCATTGCAGTGGCAAGCGTCGCCTCTTGCTGCTTCTTTATCTTGGACATGGTTGCAACTGGCGGCGATGGCAACTCAGAAACCACAGCAATATGCTACGCCTTCTTCACCATCTTGGCCATGAACTCTTTCATCCAGGCCATTAAGTTGGCCTAGATCTCAGTGGAGGATAACTTTGCATCGGAAGCCACGGTAGTTGGCTTAGTGGAAACTTGGCCCGTGGGTGGAGATGGCGCGATGATGGGTTTTTGTTTGTTGTGGGGGGTGGGGGTGGGGCAGTAAACAAAACCTTGAGGGCATTCAAACTTGTGATCTATTCCGTAACACTGAATTGTCGTATTCAATAAAGTGTTGTTTGGATGGGTTCTGAGTGATAGCATTCTGGGTTGTAGTTCAAAATCCATGTGGAATGGGTCGGAATCCAACTATTCTGGACCCATCCAAACGAAGCCTAATAGATCACATGATCCACGAACTGGTGAATACATGAGGGTGAATGTGGAGGAGTTACTGCACATGCACCAACTGTTTATATTGGCCAAGGTTGCTGTTTGTTATTCTCTTATGAGGCAAAAGGTCGCTTTTATGGTACAGAGTGACTATTAAAGATGGAACAAAACATGGTGAATGAGATAAGAAAAGAAAAAAAATGAGATGAAACGACTACTTTGGCATTAAATTTGTGGACTCATTAGGGTATGCCAATTTATCGGATAGGCTAATTTGGAAGTTGTTATTTTGCTCCTTTTCTAGTCTATTATACAGAAAGGTGTTTTTCCCGATGTTCATAATTCGAAAATGGTTCTTGTGCATATTGACATAAATATTGTGTTAGGCTACAATATCCAGTTCAGCTAATATCCATAGTCGTCACTTTTGACCAACCGGCTTGCATCTGAGCTTTTCACTTTAACATTCTCTTTTGGAAATACAGATATTTTATGATCTCAGAAAACTTGCACTTCAGCATGCTCCTCCAATATTTCTAATTAGTTATGGTCCCATTGCTTCAACATTATTAATGAAATAATAATCCCTGTAGTCACTAAATTCCATCTTAAGCTTCTTGCATTTGTATTCTTGTACTTTTAGCAATGCATGTGAGCATAAGAATTCAGATCCAAGCACCCTCTCTGTTGAATGCAGGTTAAGCATAGTGTGGCTAGGTGCCATGCCCGTGTCTGATTGTTTCATGTTGCATTGAATAGTTGTAACCATTAATGCATACTAATTAATAATTTTGTATGATCTGAGGTTGTCGTCCTGATTACAGGTTGTGGATGCAAGTGCACGTGCTCTCAGGATGATATACCAATCAAAACTTGCTCCGAAGTTCGACGTCAATAATGGGAAAAATATGGATTTTCTCCTTTCCCTTTTGGACAGCAAGAACGAAAATGTCACAGAGCTGGCTGCTAATATTATATCACACTCTTGTGATAGCAATACAGAACAATTAGCACTATGTGGTGCTGGAGTTCCTCAGAGACTTATTAGCCTTTTTGGAGGTTCTATGAACCTACGGGATGCTTGTTTAGATTCTTTAACTGCAATCATAAGAAATAACTGCGAAGTTGCTTCAAGATTTACATCAATGGACCAAGGAAAAGCTTTTTGTTCAATAGTTGGGTTAATACATGATCGGAGCCCACGCACAAGACTACTTGCTTGTCTGTGCTTGATTGCACTTGGGCATGCTTCTCCCTGTCATTTTCAGGACAGACAAATTAAAACCAAGTTGATTCTGGTCTTACTTGAGCTCATTGAAGAACCTGGTCATGTAGGAGATGAGGCTCCCTTGGCACTAACCACCCTGATTAAAGACAGTGTGGAACTGCAGAAACAAGCCTTTTCAACAAATGCAGTTGAGAAGCTTAGCAACCATCTGTTAGCAAATTCATTGGAGACAAGGCGCGCAGTGACCATATTGCTTGCATTAGCTGAACTTTGCTCAAAACTAGAAGAGTCAAGATCTCAACTTATGTCAGTTCAGGTATGTGAAGTTTCTGTACAATAGTACTTTCGAGTATTGCCGCGGTTTGCCCTTTGAGTTGTATTTAAATTTCTGTAGAGTCCTTCTATTGTTAGTATTAATTCCTGACAAGGCACTGCTCCAGGAACTCTGGATGAATATGATTGTCCATTGACCAAGCATTTGTGACTAATAACATAATCGCTTAACAGGTATCAACCTTAATACTTGATGCATTGAAGCATGATTGTGCTGATATCCGTGTTGCAGCATGTTCATGTCTGAAGAATATCTCTAGGTCATCAAAGGTAAGATGCATGCTTCTTCTTTACAACTCGACCTTTTGTGTTCATTTCAAATGATCTAGTTGATGTGTTTAATTTCCAGGTACTTAGTGCAGGCCGATTATCCTGCGATACAGTTATCGCCCCCTTAGTCCAGCTTTTGTATGACTCCTCTACTTCAGTCCAGGTAATGTGAATCATGCAATCTTCAATGGCATTTTTCTGAACTGGAGTTTTTTTTGGAAGGTGCAGTGCAGCTGCACTTCCAAGTGCCTTGCTTCTTCCAGAGGGCTGGTCAAGTTTTGAACTGTGTGGGCTTTATAAAAGAAACTTGGATTTTCAGTGCATGGGGATGGGGGTGTTAACTTACATATTTGCATGCAAATCTTGAAGCATGTTATAACTGCAGTTTTACTTTCTCACCCATTTTTTGCTTCTACATGAAACTCTCAAAATGCCCTACAGAACTAATATTTTTGCTATAAAACTACAAAATCGCATATCAATGTAAGTAGTCAATTGCATAAGAACTATTTGAAAGGTAGCTGATTTACATAGGAGGCACTTTTTTGGTAATATTGTACCCCCACTATACATTTCCTGGCTTCATTGTTGGAGCAACCCTTTTTGTCACTAGTGACACTAAATTTTGTGTTAATTAGCTATATTGTGATTGTGAAACATCAGTACTTTAGGTCTGCCACCAGGACTTGATAAGTCGCACATTCACTTATCGTTGTCACAGGTTGCTGCCCTTGGTGCTATTTGCAATATTGCTGTGAATTTAACACCCAGGAAATCGGTCCTTCTTCATTCTGGGGTTATCTCCCAACTTGTTCATTTATCCAAGTCTATGGATCCAACATTGAGGCTAAAATCTGTATTGGCTCTTAGAAATATTATGTTCCTTCTGAATCCAAAGGATAAAGACTTCATTTTGAAGGAGCTGACCTTATCTACTCTTTCAAGCCTCATATGTGGTAAGTCTAAATGCCCAGCTATGATATTAATTAGAGAACTACTAAATTTGTCTCACTGCTAATTGTGAAATGTTCTGCAGATTCTGAACATTTTGTTCAGGAACAGACCTTGGCACTGGTGCACAATCTTGTTGATGGATATGTGGACTCTTTTAATTATGTCATTGGTGAAGATGGCATGGTTATAAATGCTATTTCAAGACAACTGAACAATGCATCTGCCCCGGGAGTGTGCATCCAGGTCTGTTTTCCTTAAGCTTCCACATGCAGTTTTCAAACTTTGGAGGGGAACAAAGAACATCTTTTCTGACGGAACTGTATAATTTTGTATCTAATTTTTTGATATTTAGGGACATGTGCTTCTTCTATGGGATATTCTTTTATAAAAGAATGCAAAGATCATTGTTCAATAAATCATTGATCTTTCTGTTTCATCTCTTCAGGGTATGTTTGTGCTTGCAAATATTGCAGCTGGGAATGAATTAAACAAGGAAGCTGTAATGGATGTTCTTGTTCCTCACCGAGCAGATCGTATCAAACCATCGTTTGTTGTTAACTTTCTGAAGAGCAAAGACAAACAATTGCGAGTTGCGACCTTGTGGTGTATTCTGAACTTGATTTACCCAAAATGTGAGACCTCATCGGCTCGAGTTGTCAGACTCCAAAATGCTGGGGTAATTTCACAAGTAAAAAGCATGATAAATGACCCCTGCTTGGATTGCAAGGTACTACCTTCTCTTCTTAGATAAAGTGATCTTGAGATAATGCATATTATAATGAGTGTCACAACCATTTCGTTACTGCTGTTTAGCTGTTAATGTTCCATCCATCCTTACTGTTGCTTCTGTCACATTGGCCTGTATGAGTACTTGCACGTTGCTGACTCAATTTGGAGCCTTATGTACCTTAGTTCAATGTTGTCCACTAAAATGCATTCTTGATTGTGCTAGAAACAGTGTCCTTTACCAGTTTACCCTTACTATTAGCAAGCATTTGACATAAGCAGAGATATACACTCTCTTATATTTGATAAGAAAATGCTTTGTCGAAAGTTACGCCTGCAATTTGATATGCACATAAGCACTCAGACGGGTTTAGCTGTAAGAATCTTAATTGAACCAACAAAACAGAAAAAGTTGACAAGCATGGCTGGTAGTTGGTCAATATCTGTTGACATATGTTCTTGAAACTAACCACAAAATGTCTAGTGTTTAACCTAACACCTCTGCCCTTATTTGTGCAGCTCAGAGTACGTATGGTGCTTGAACACTGCTTAGACAGTGCCACAGATGGTTTCATGTGAGCAGTCCGCATTGCATCCCAGATATTGAAGTTTACAAAGTCATATACAGCTTGTGCAAAAAGAAGCTGGACGTGCTTCGCATCCCAATACGTGCCGTGAAGTGTGAACCATGAGCATCAGTAGAAAGCTCTTGCTGATCTCTTCTCATCATCTCGAGCTTATTGCTGTATTTTTCCCCCATGAGAAGTCGATGACTGGTTTCTGTTGCGGGTGAGCAAGTACTCTGCACTCCTACCTTGTTGTAACCATGCCATCTTGAGAACCTGGGCTGTTTGCTTCCAATCTGAAAGGGTTTAGGCACCAGCTCCAGCGAGTCCCTTTTTTAGTGCGACCAATCCAAAACCTTGTGCTGTGACGAAGTGTGTATAACTGAGGGACTGCTGTTACTGTTGTAAATTGTATTTATCTTGCAATAAGGCTATTTTATGTTCACCTCCGGGATGTTGTCCATGGATTTTGCAGTGTGTAATTTTTTTTTATCATAAACTTGTTCCTGTGTCGTTAGCTGAGGAATAACGTATGTAACTCCCCTGAGCGGCCTCCCCAAGGTGCCCATGGCCCAGATCTTCAGGGAAATAAATGAAGATGAGGCAAAATTCATGAAGCATAGAGACCAGATCCTCAGTCAGTACTATACCAAGTCACCGACGACGAGGAAGAAACCTCTGCTCGAGCTCCCCGTCCAGGTTTCGCCAAGGTGTTACCAAGCATGCAGGACAAATTAAGAAGCTAAATTAACTACTAGACCGGCCTAGCCATCAGCAATCGAGACGTTAATATATAGTACAAATAATGTCACTATCTGTACTTGTCTCTCTATGTTCGTTGATGCCGATTATTTAGCGTAGATTTCCTCTCTTTCCAACTTCTTGATGTGATTGGATTATTCAGCTTTGTTTTTGTTTTTTTTAGTGAAACGTTGTTGCTTGTTATCCAACCATCTTTTCAGTTCAGTTTAATTAGTTCAGAGCGCAGGGTTCAGTTTATTCAGCCTTTTCTAGTGCTGATCATTGTTGGATCTCAGCTTCATCTAGTCTTACTCCTAAATGTCTGGCTTAATTCCTGAAACTGGATATTGTAAGTTTGCGCCTGTCAGCCTGTACGTGGGAGGAAGTGGTGATATATGCTGGAAAAAAAAACATCTGCAAGGTACAAGATGTAGTGCACATCTGCCCGATGCATAAGAGAGGGAAAATAGGGTCTATACACCATATTTTTGGTGGCTTATGGCTGAAAACATCTGTGGTGGTGAAAAAAAACATCAGAATCGACAGAGCTTATTTAACATAATTAAATTTAAAAAAATTGAAAAATATAAAAAATTTGTTAGCCCATCACAGACAACACAAACGAATACGGGAAAAAAAAAACCGGCAAAAAAGCTCAAAAAAAACCAAAAATTCAGAAAAAAAAAGACGAAATTATGAATAGTACAAAAATAAGCCAGAAGTCAGAAGCTCAAGCCATATTGAGTGGTGCCAAAACACACGGCATAAATAGATAAGAAAAAACAAGAGACGATTTAATGTAAAAAATTCTTGCAAAAAAAAACCACGAATCCGAGATGGCGGCATTCACTGTATAAAGAGAAATTACAAGTATGATGAACTTTGGTGCATGTCAACCATATAATATAGGGAACATATATAGACTAGAGAACAAAAATTGAGATTACGAAACCAAAACAAGGCCAAGTATGTGTCCACTTAGATATGTATACGAATTTGTATCATACTTTAACAATCTCCATATTGAAACGAATTCGGATCACACATGCAATAATCTCTAACTTGAGGAGAATTCGCTTCTGTAGCCTAAATTCGCTCCTATGGCCAAAACAAATCAAATCTTTTTAAATCATAATTCATCATCAATGATACTTGTGTGTTAAAAGTCCATTGGACTAATCAATAGAAAAAAACGCACGGCATATTATAAAACGTACGGCATAAATAGATAAGAAAAAACAAGAGACGATGATTTAATGTAAAAAATTCTTGCAAAAAAAAACCATGAATCCGAGATGGCGGCATTCACTGTATAAAAAGAAATTACAAGTATGAGGAACTTTGAATGTAGTTTTTTTTTGACAATTCAAGTAAATCATGCACTCTTCTAGTACTAACTAATCTAGCGAACAACCGACGCAAACTTTTTTTGAAACAAGACAACTGAAGCAGACTAACAATACGCAAATTACTTTATGAAAAGCACATGATTTTTGTTGAGGAAGTGTAATGGTTCTTGGAAGAGTTTTTCCTTTTTGTTAGTGTTGTCCTCACCTTGTACATCAATGTAAACGTCGCTTTCAATCCAATGATTAACGAATCCGTACACCTAGAGAGCTTTACACGTCTCAACTAAGAATTTTCTTGTGCAGATACATTTTTTTTTTCATTTCCTCATCTTGTCAAGCTTTCACTTAGCCACTACTCACATTTTTCACACATTTTACCCACAAATTTCTCATGCTCATATCATAATGATAATATTTTTTAGGTGCATTCTTAGGACATTATGTTTTTTTCTTTGGCGACAATATTCCGTATAGGCTTCACTGCGGGGTGCCCCTCTTTTTCATGCACCCTTAGCACATTGTTCAATACAAGATATTTATAAATAAATACTTAAAGAAAAATAATTATCAATGTAATCAAGCATATATGTAAAAGTCATTTTCTCTATTTCAAACATCTTTTTGTGGATACTTAAATGTTATATTATCAACTAATTAAATATACTTATATTCATATATATACTTCACATATTAAGCACCTACACCCAATTATCGCTGCTATAAAATAAACATTTAATATATCTTTTGTGACAAAAAAATATCGATTTTTCATTGTTAAACGTGGGCCTGCATCGGACATGCTCTTATAATGAGTCTTGTTATGGTTACAAATCAAACAGAAAAAGAGATATCATAGTGGAGAGTTAGGTGGACAATGACTAAGGTTTTTTCTATGATCTAGACGGTATATATATATATATATCTACATAGAGAGTATTTTACGATCTCACATTTACACTCTGAATCCCTCTGAGGGATATTTATAGGGAGATTGGATCATATACCCTCCCTTTAGTTGGGAAATTGAGGATTTACCCTCCACATCTCAATGACATGTAGGGTCATCATAAGTCACTGACTCATGGGTCAGGAGGGTAAATCCTCAATCTCCATCTAAATGGAGGGTATATGATCAATTTTTTCATATTTATATCATTGTATATATTTTATTGAGGTAATTGATCTTTTGCCACACCTTTCATTGTATTTGATGATTTGCCCTATGATGTCTCAATGACATGTGGGTCCAAGGTCCACATGTCAATGAGACAAATGGGGCAAATCATCAAATTCCATGTTTATGTATGGGGCAAATGCTCCAATCTCCCTATTTTATTTTGGACCTTACAACCTGGCTGGGCTCCGATGGGGCCACCCTTACAACAAGTCTCATCTTGACGCCGGTGGAGCCACCGCTACCACCACCACGACTCGCCGGAGAAGGTGAAAGCGCGGCGCGAGCCTTTCCCCTCGTTTCTCACGTGCTCCCCGAGATTGGAAGCGAGGAAGCGGCGGGCGGCCATGGCGGTCCCCCTCGTGCTCGTCGTGCTCCCCCTCGGCCTCCTCTTCCTCCTCTCAGGCCTCATCGTCAACGCCATCCAGGTAGCCTCCCCCCTCCCGAGTCCCCGCTCGATTGGCGAGAGACCTTTTGCCTTTTTTGCCCGGTTTTCGAGGGGGGTTTCTGGTGATCTGATTTGGTTGCTGCTCGAAGATTTGATCTTTTTCCCTCTTCGGGGATTCCATTTCTTCCATCATTATTATGGATTTTCATGGATTACTGAATGCTAGTTGGGGTTGTAGGTTAATTTTGTATCCGGAGCCTGTTTTGCTCAAAGATTTGATCTTTTTATACACAGATCATTACGGTTCCCCTCATCTTCTTTTTTTTCTGGGATTCTTTTTGTTCTGCTGATCCGAGGCGTCTTTTACACAAAGATATGCCTATTTTAGAAGAAATGGAAAATATTGTTGTGTGCGTGTGTATGTGTGTGTGTGTGTTTTTTTTTTTTTTGTAGAATTTCACTTCTTTAAAGTATGAAACTTTTATTTAACTGCAAATTGTAATGAAAATGTTCAAACTTTGCCTCTTTTGATCCGCTAATTCACATACAACTATACATCATAACTACCACTCAACATTTCTTGATCTGTTCGCGTGTACCTGAAAAATTGCAGGCCATCCTATTTATGTCAATAAGGCCCTTCTCAAAGAGCTTATACCGGCGGATCAACAGATTCTTGGCCGAGCTGCTGTGGCTTCAGCTGGTATGGCTTGTGGACTGGTGGGCAGGCGTTAAGGTATGAAGATATGATCAACGAAAAAGCAAATTCTGTTTTTTATTTCGCAGCTAGAAGTACATGTTCTGCTGCAACATTAGAACGTATTTATGCTACAAAAGTAGAGAGTTGTGTTGATTGCAATATTCGTTCATTTCTTTATTTTTCTACATGTAATGTTTTAAGGTGTGTTTTGGGAATGTTCTGCAGTGCAAATAAGTGCCATTAATAAGTAAGTTGTGCAAAAGGGCTATTTTCAGTTTCACATCCTAGCAAAACCTGGTACACATAATCGTCAAATCGAATCAAATATGCAAAACAGTTTGAAGAACTTAGTTTTCCAATACATCACATTCATAAATGCAGCCTTAGTCCTTTTAATAATCCAACAACACTGCTAGGAGCATTGATAGGGATCAACAACCTAATTTCTTGGCTAAAGTTAAATGGGATGTGTTCGGGGGGTTCTATTGGCAGACTTGCATGGAGATGACACTCTATACAAATTGGCAGTGCTGCCTTTACATAAATGGTCCAAGTGTACAACAATCCAAATGCCAATCAAGGTTTTGGTCTGTACCTTTTCATCAGTAAATCTGAATGAACAATACTTCTTAATTACTGATTATTCAATGATGTTTAGGAACCAAACAATTTTAGCTTTTGTTTTATCTCCTGACCCTGAAATAACTTCAACACATGTTCTGCAGATACAATTGCATGCCGATGAGGAAACTTACCGGTCGATGGGCAAGTAGTCGAATTTTAAGATTTTCTTACATGAATTCCTGGTGTTTACATTATTCGCCATGTCAGCTTAAAAGAAAAAAATATAGATTTTGATGCAAGCCTATCTGAAAAATTCTATAGGTAAAGAGCACGCGCTAGTCATATCAAATCATCGGAGCGATATTGATTGGCTTATTGGATGGATTTTGGCGCAGGTTATTATCTCCTATCTTGTTGAACATTTGTTAGAAACTAGTAATTTTTACTGGCAGTTCAGTATGTTCAGATTTGCCTGTAATAACTAATAAAACATCTGAGACTCCTTTTTGTGGGCATGTGGTCAGCGCTCTGGATGCCTTGGAAGTACACTCGCTGTCATGAAGAAATCATCAAAATTCCTCCCAGTGAGTTAGCTAGCTCATATATATTTTACTGTAACATGTAATTTTACAATTATATTCTCATCAGCTAGTGTTGTTGACATTAAAATTTGTGTGCAAAGTTGTTATTGACAAGAGTAAGAAAATAACTATTGGGGAGTTGAAACTTATTTCTCTAGGACTAAAATTATGATAGCATATTGCTTTATCATGTTATATGTTATCACCATAATGGTTATGGATTTCAGTTGACAAATGCCTTCGAAGCAAATATTGCTAGAAGATTTGCTATCATTGAGATACCACTGCACCAACTGCTAAGTATCAATACTGAATCAATTGAAGGCTGAGTAAAATTGATAACGCTTAAATTTTATGTAGAGAGTATCGGCAAGCACCAAGCAGGCATTGATCAATTTATAGCCGTAAGTAGCAAAAGTAGGTTGACAGTCAAGTGTTCCAAGATCCAAAGTCTCTGATAACTAATAAGTAAAAAATAAAAAGTGTTTCTGATGACATAACTGTAGTCATACAAGCACTGTTACATGTAATGATATAAATGGTTTTTTTAAAAATAATTCATTTATTTATTAATATTACAAAAATGTATAATCAAAAAAAGAATTTACAAAAATAATCACCTATCGCCAAATGAATCGACAACAGGCTTCTATCGCCAAATGAGTCGGCAATAGGTTGACGTGGTAGCTCCTGTCGCCAACTCATTTGCTGACAACTAAATTGGACGACAGAAGCCTTGTTGTTGATTTATTCAGCCTACATCGTTAATTGGCCAACAACCTTTGTCATCAATTCAATTGGTGACAGATCAATTAGCTGACAGGTTTGGTCTACATCGTTGAATTGACCGACAGGCCTCTATTGCCTATTATTTGGCGACAAGGTCTGTTGCCATTTCAAATGGTAACGAAGATCTTAGCGTGTCGTCATTTTATTTGGCAACAAGAGCTCTGTCGTCAAATAAATTAGCGACAGAGTATTATTTTTGTTAAAAAAATTTTGACCATATATTTTTGTAATATTAATAAAACAGTCGGTTATTTTAAAAAAAATCGACATAAATGCAACCTATTGTCATGGAAGCTGGCCAATATGGAATGGCAGTATAAATAAAACTGAAGTTAATACCTTGGACAGTGCTAAGACCACAACAGTTGAGGCTGCTTTTGGTAGAAATCCTGAATAGAGAATTAGTATATTTGTTTTCCGTTCTGTGGAAATTGCTGGAGACTTATGCCTCACGGTATCAGTGCACTAGTAGCTTAATGATGCAGAAATGCAGCTTTTAAATCCCACTTGAGCATTCAGTAAAACCTGAGTTAACTTTGTCATGTCTTCTGCTATAGTATATGGCACATGCTTGATACTTATTATTGTTGTTTTGATCATTTGTTGCAGGTTATTGGCTGGTCCATGTGGTTTGCAGAATACCTGTTTTTGGAGAGGAGATGGGCAAAGGATGAAAAGACACTAAAAGTAACTTTCTACCTTACCTATACATGGAACTCTAGTGTTTCTTTTTTTATCTTAGTGATCTTGTTACTCATGTATAGTGGGGCCTCCAAAGGTTGAAGGACTTCCCCAGACCATTCTGGCTAGCCCTTTTCGTTGAGGGTACTCGCTTTACTCCAGCAAAGCTTCTAGCAGCTCAGGAGTATGCAGCTTCACAGGGCTTGCCAGCCCCTAGAAATATACTGATTCCACGTACTAAGGTACTTTGCTACTCCCTAGCAACTACTGCATTCCTTAAAAAGAGAACCTAATTATGCTAATGTTCAAGGTAAATTCTTGGACTTCAAATCAGAACCTTTTTAGTTTTTACTGATAAAATGGACAGTCAAGAGAAGTTTGAAAAAAAACAACCAGCCGAAAAGATACAACCGTAAAGCTTAATCATGAGGTTCTAACACAAGAATTTAGAGTAGTAGTTATTGACAACTTATGGCTGTATTACTTTTTAGTATAATATTGAGTACTCATTTTCTCTGCTTTATGTAGTGGCTGAGTGATCAGTTCATGACAGTTTGGGATAGTGGTTATTGAGAATACATGGTTGTGTCATGCATTTGCCTCTGTATTTATTTCTTATTGTCACTTTTATATGTTTTGCAAAATTTAATCTATGTACTGATACCTCTTGTGGAAAATCCCAGGGATTTGTATCAGCTGTAAGTATTATGCGAGACTTTGTTCCAGCTATATATGATACAACAGTAATAATTCCAAAAGATTCACCTCAACCAACAATGCTGCGGATTTTGAAAGGGCAATCTTCAGTGGTAAGTTTTTTAACGTCATGAATATCTTAACACAGACCAATCAGGAAATAGTGTTGCATGACTTGCATCAACTAAATACTGAAATGAGTTGGTTACTTTTTCACTACTACTGAAGTGTTTCAAATCAAATTGGATATACAGTCATAATAAATCGAATAAAATTTTTAATGCACACTTCCTTTGGTATCAAATAAATTTACTCTCCATCGTTGTTTCTCTAGGTACATGTTCGCATGAAACGTCATGCAATGAGTGAGATGCCAAAGTCAGATGAGGATGTTTCAAAATGGTGCAAAGATATCTTTGTAGCGAAGGTATTGAACTATATGTTTTTCAGAAATGTTCTTGTTGAAATTCTCCATGTATTGGTTGATTAATTAATTCTGTAAATGACATTTGTCTGCCTTTTTGCAACAGGATGCGTTACTAGATAAGCATTTGGCCACAGGCACTTTTGATGCGGAGATTAGACCAATTGGTCGTCCGGTGAAATCATTGCTAGTAAAACCCCAATACACTAGCATGTTATTTAATATGAGTTGTACTTACCGCACAATTTTTCAAATACAATGATTATTAGCACCCTATAAATTATAGGTGATTGCCGTCTCTGCCGAATAAAAAAGATTGGTCACTTGCTACTATGGCTAATGGGCTGTGTGCAAATGTTCCAGATGCAGGGCCATGTGAGTGCCCTTTTGCTGGGGAGACAGTTACTTGTGTTAGTGTGTTACACAAGGGGCATGTAGTATCTTAATGCCATCAATACATAGTCTCTCTGAACTAAGCAAATGGAAAATTAGGAATGGCCCTTTTGCTCACCAGCTGTGCTACATTTGCCGATAATGGGAAATACATAGTGGGAGAGACAATTTGAGTGAGCAGAAGAGAAGTTGGGGGTTTATCATGGAACGAGGGCAGGGTTAGCTACTGGCACAGTTAGGTAGTTGTGGTGCGAGACCCAGGGGTGGTAATATTTTTGGGTTGGGGAACATAATGTTAAGTGTATTTGTGGTATTTCCTAGTTTCTAGCGTTTAGTCTTGTATGTGTCCTATGTACTCTATATATAGCACTTTGGGTTAAGTTCAATACAACCAACTATTCATCCCTTCCTCCTCATCAATCTAACATGGTATTAGAGCAAGGTTAGAGTTAAGGTTCGGCCACCGCCGGCCGCCAACCGCCCCTAGCCTCCATCCTCTTCTGCTGTCTCTGCCCCCGGGAGGAACGATCTTCACTCCCGGGGTGGCCATCTCTTTTCGGTAGCAGCAGCTGCTGCCTACAAGCGGCCACCTCGGCTCACCCACGCGCGCGACACGGAATCTTTGCCCTCGGATCCGGGTGGATCGAGCTCTCTCCATCGTCGTTGGTCTTGATCCACGTCGGATCCGTGTGTCCCCGGCGTCGTTAGGCTTCATCACCACCAGATCCGGTGAACTCAATCCCCGTCGCCTCTTCTCACGCTGCCGCCAGGCTCCACGCTGACTCCGCGTCACTGCCAGGCTGTTGAGTCCACGTTGGATCTAAGCTTGCGGTCTTTAGCCGAATCCGTCGTCATCAGGCCTTCCCCGGTTCAAATCTATTCGGATTTGGCCAGATCCACCATGCCGCTACCGGTCTTGGTTCTGAGCCGACGTAGTCTACCTCGACGCCGTTGCCTCCAAGGCATGTGGATCCGTCCTTCGTCATCATTGTCAGCGGCCTCTCCTCGTCCTCAAGCACGCACCGTCGCCTCCTGTCTCCTGAGCTCGTGTTGCGCCGCCGTTGTCGTTCTTCCACCGCTCGAGCTGCTGTCGTCCTCTTCTTGGACCGCTGTCGCCACTTAGCTCTCTCGATGTCGGCTGGCCGATGCCGGTCTAGCCCGCTCCCGGATCTGGCCAGCTTGTCCTCTCCTCTCGGCCTACGAGTGGGGAGACGAAGGCGATGACCAGAGGAAGGGAGGAGAAGAGGAGAGAGCCTTGGGAGGGGAGGGAGGAGAAAAGAAAAGAGTGGAGTCGCTGTCCGTGAAGGGGAGTATGTCTTTGGAGTTGCTCACTGGGAGGGAGACACTTGTTCGCATTACTGGTGGCATGGAGGTCAAAGCTGATCGTGATAAGTCATCACCATATGCAGCTATGCTTGCTTCTCAAGATGTTGCATAGCGTTGCAAGGAGCTTGGTATTACTGTTTGGTATTTTGAGTATTTCTCTTTGAGTTTTCCGTTGCGTCCATCCAAATCCGTAGTATCTATCTTTCAGTTTGTCAAAGTCGTACGAGTCCACAAATTTCTTTGTCAGACAGCCAATTGCTTTTCTAGCTTGCCTTTTCTTTTGCATAGCAATAGTCGCCGCTTTTCTCTCTGAGCCTCTGCAGATCGTAGAAGTCATTATGATGTCGCCGCTTCTCTTTGAGCTGTTGCCCCGAGTTTCTGAGGCCGCCGCGCTTCCCTTCCGCGCCACCGTCGTCTTGTGCTTCAATCTGCACCACCGTGCTTTTATCTATCTCTTTTCGGCGTGATTTGACAACTTTCTATTTGTGTTACCTTTTAGATCCTCTTCATCGTGTTGTCGCGATCGACTCTTCTCCCGCTTACTCTACTTTCTCAGCCCCTGCACTTTGTGCTTTATGGGTTGCACGATTCCAGATGAGAGATCCTTTGGTACCCAACATAATTTTTCAAGAGTTGCACGCTATGAAGATATCTTTAAAACTCGGACTTTGGATTTTCCCTATTTTAGTGTCAACCTTTTCAAATATAATGCTATTACATACGCCTTACATTTGAGGGAGGTGTTAAGGGTATTTGTAGTATTTCCTAGTTTTTAGGGTTTGGTCTTATGTGTGTCATATGTACTATATATATATAGCCTTTTGGGCTGAGTTCAATACAACCAACTATTTATCCCTTCCTCCTCTCCATCTAACACATAGGAAACTAGGAGAGGTAGTTGTGCTGTGCCTTACATAAGAGCACACTATTGGTGATAGGACATAGGAGTACTAGCTTGAGCAAATATCCAGCAGTTGTTGTGTTGTTACAGAGAAGTCTTCTTTGGTGCTTAAATAGTCAAATTAGTTTAGCGATTTCATAGCTCAATAATTATTTTTCCCAAATGGATATATTGTATGTATTAGTGTACCTACCCTGGCAACTAACTTTTTATTTCTTGCGATGGAACAGGTGACCCTGTTTTGGGCATGCCTCCTTTTATATGGCGCCATCGAGTTCTTCAAGTGGACTCAACTCCTGTCGACATGGAAAGGAGTTGGGTTCACTGTCTCTGGGCTTGCGCTGGTGACAGGGGTTATGCATGTGTTCATCATGTTCTCACAGTCAGAGCGATCAAGCTCGGCCAGGGCAGCACAGAACCGAGTCAAGAAAGATTGATGGGGATGAGATGATGATATCCTGCAGTCTATGAAGGGAAAACTATCAATTGATTGAGCACTGAATTCATGTGGATGTCAAACCTGAGGGGCTAATCTTCTGTGAGCCAGATACCAAAAGATTCTTATAGAATTATATGCCTCAATAGTGGAGTTTAGGAAAGTTGGTGCATTTGCAATTGTGATTCATGGAGCTTTATTCTTGTATGTTGATGAAAGAGAAACATGTATAATTTTTTTTTTTTGGCAATGCAGGAACTGTACTGATTGGGATTTGCTGGGGACATTTTGCATTAGTATGGATTTGTTCTGAAGATGGTTAATTATTTATCCCTTTTTTAGTCCCCTTATAGATTTCTCAGTGAAGCTTGGAGACTTCTTAATCAGCCGTTTGAAACCGTATCTTTCTAAATGTCAGATCGTTCCAGCTCTGGTTGTTCACTGAGAAGTCTTTAAGCGTTATGTACTCAACGTAAATAACTACAGAATTACAGCATTTCGGAAGGGCCAACGCGTAGCAATGCTCTAATATTTCACCGGCCAACACTGCTAGTGGAATGATGCCATGCGTAAAACCTTCTGTAGAGTAGCTAACTTTTGTGTGGTGTGCACATCATTTCTCACTATGCTATAATGCATAAATTGGATTGCCACAGCTCCGGGCGATGAGCTCAATCAATGGGACTTGATGCTTTTGTTCATCAGTAGTAGCAATTGCCCATTTGCATATTTGACATTACACAAAAATACAAGGCTGAGATCAAGCACTGGTTAGGCTTGCAAAACTAGGGTAGGATATTCATCAGCTAAGAACAATTTTGCTCACAACACAGTACCATACAGCTACACGAGGGACTACATTGCTACTGAAATCGCTTGAGCTTACCATATTCACAGCAGTTTCCTGAAGGACTGAATGCATAAGCAGCTCGTCTAATCAGAAAATCAATTATTAATATCGAGCACAAATGAAACACGAGAAATTGATATTTTTCTCATAATCTCATCTATACTATTACTACAGTCCAAGAGTTGAAAAAGAAAAAACCCCTCAAGCATGGTTATAGAGCCAACCCCATCAAAAGGAGCAGGGAGGGGTGGTATGATTGCAGCACTATCGCAGGTGAATTATGCAAGCCAAGGCACAAGAACAACCACCCACTGTCCACTAGACAGAAATCCAGAAGAGAAGATGATACAAAAAAATCAGCACATAGCCAAATTGCAGGGAGAATCAGAATGTACAGATGTTCCAACATGACACAAATATAGCCTTGGAAAAGCCTCAAAATGAATTAGAATATATTGTAGCATTATTATTCTTTGGGTCCCAGAAGGGGCATCCCTCAAAAGTTCCACTAGGAAAAACACAGACCAGATCTCTGGTACATACACTTCAGTAAGATAAAAAACCAAGAAAAGGAAAAATTATCATCCTGATAATAACAGCTACCACACAGTTCGAAGATCGCTAGAGCAGTTTCTACTATACGAACCAACGTACAACTGAACACTCTTCAGATATATATATCCCGCAATCTTACTTCACATCTCAACCAAGAAAAAACCCAAGGTTGCCAAAACCTAAACTCGCTGTAGAAATCCGAAACCCCAATCTCAAACCATACATAAAATGCAAATATGTTTTAAAGGCCCTCTGAAGATATATATATCTGATCTCTTCGACCAACTCCCAGGTTAGCTCTATTAACTAACCCATGTCTGTAAATCATGTGAGGTTCAAAATTTGCACCTGATGCACCTGTGGTTCTCTCCTCAACCTATTATGACAAATGTTGTATGTGAAAAGATTCCTAGGCGGCGTCATTCCTGCACAAGGCCAAGAAGATAAGTTAGAGAGTTAATATAATTGTATAATACCTGAAGCAAGGTAAAGAGCAGAAAAAAAGGTTGTGTTTCAATGAAGCAAGATCAGCAGTGTAATATCTTGAGTAATAAAAATATTCATCTAAAAGAAGGTAGAGTACAAGGTTATTTATAATTGATCTTTTCTACAAATGCAACAATAGTAAGATGATTGGCCAAAATAATCAAGTGAACACACATTAACTGTTCATGTTCTAAAAAGAAGGGATCAGTAGGAACTGTCCAAACACTCTACCAGCCTTTTTTAATTCAAAATGTAAATGCATCTTCCATAAGGAGGGCCAAAGACTAAAGCTACCCAGCATATAACAAGCTGCACCATTTAATACTTAAATAATGTAGGCAAGCAGAAAAGGAGTCACAAACAATGTCATGGTCAAATGATTATTCATTGCGGAATTTGGATCGTGAATTTTCAAATAAAATTCACATTAGATCAGATGCAGCAGAAGTTTTTAATAAATTACTGAATTGGTCAGGCACCATTTCAGCTCAAGCTATACAGAAGCAAAGATAAATGACTTTAGTAAACGGTCAAACAGCATTGAGACTAGACTCAACAAAGCAACATGCTGTACAAAGGGGCAAAAATTCCAAAGTACCTTACAAGTGCTAGGTACCTCAAGCTTGATTCCATAGCCCTAAGATCTATCAGGTACCCCAAGCTTGGTTCCATAGCCCTAAGATCTACCAGTTTAAGAAAATCCTAAAAGGCTATGTAGCAACCTGCTATGTAGCAATCTGAGCCCGTGACCCCAGTTTGGTCATGTTCATTTACTATGGACTATGTAGAGCACAAATGAATTAACACCTACAAAAACATGGGAAGAGTTGCTTGTTTTTCAAGTTGGAGAAATGGGCAAGGGCAAAGGATGGCAACACTTTAGGGGTGTGTGGGGGTGGGGGGATAATTTTGAGTTTATATTGAGGCTGCCACAGGCATATTCATGTATAAGCACACACTGTTGGATATATTATCGTATTACCATGTTTTGCATAAGTAAAATTAATATGCATCCATGTTTTCATCACATCAGTCATGCTCATGCATGGTGCTGGTTGCAGTTCATAGATGACATGTTTAAATGTTGATAAAAATTGCAGGCATATTCCTACATGCTTTTTATTTGCATAAGAACAGATATCTGAAAAGATAGCTTTGGTATCATTGTCTAATTGAAGATAAAATCTTTCTTGTAAATATACTTAGAACCACAGTCCTTTGCTTTGTTCGATAGATCTTGCTCAGGTTATTATATATGTGTTTTCGTTGTCTACCCAACAATGCCATGACTCTACTGACATACCAGCCTTGTCAAATAGGGTCTCCAACTTGATGGCATGCCACACATCAATCACTGGTTTTCCATCCAACCATTGGTGGGAAATGGGAATCAAGTTTCTGGGACTAGTCAGTGTTACAGTAACATTAAGAACCATAAGCTAATATTGGATGTAGTGCTCGTTCCAGCTGCAAATTTTCCATTCTACTGCAATACCATATTCAAGCTTAAGATGGCCAACTTATCAAATCCAATCAACTTAATGTGCGTCTAGTTCATAAAAAATTGTAACATCTGACAAAGCAAGCATGAAGCATCATAAGCATTTTTCATGTAGCAGTTGGCCAATTGCTACATGGAGTACATAGCCACCTAACATCCTTCACAGATACAACATTTTTTTCTGTCCTGACAGTAACTGCTTAATCATGGTGCACCTATTAACTATGTTTAAAAAATAGATGGTTTTTCAGATTTCTTGGACATCCAAATGTTGGTTTTTCAGATTTATTGGACATCCAAATGTCACAACTACAGTTGTGAATTGTCCCGGAACTACTAAGACCCGCTTGAGCCAGCATGAGTATTTCCAATACAGAATAAATGAACAAGCATTTCCAATACTGAATATATTTTCTAATGAAAATGAGCGTCTGGTATGTACATGGCTTTGTTTAGTGTCTGTTTTTCAACACAGGAAATACTCAATAGTCAATAATCCAATATTTGAAGCTACATTGTTTTAATATCGATACCATCACATCAGCTGACAGTTTATAACTTTTACGGTCCTTATTTGATGATAATAGTATGTTAGTATTTGAAACACAAACCAACAATAAAATGAAAATGGAGACAACGAGAACACAAGAAAGAAAATATCTAACCTCTATCTGTTAATGCCCCATGTGACCTGCTGAGCTATTTGCTGTAGCATCTGAAGCTGCATTCCCAAGCACATAACCAAATGGGCTGGTTCCATCAAGCTCAGAAGATCCAGATCTCCAAGTTGTATCTCCATAGATAGAGCCACCATCAGCACCACCACCTGATGAATCTCCAAAGTTTCTTCCATATCCATTGCTTGATTGGTTGAATGGGATATTGACGCCACCTGATCCACCGTTCCTTCCATAAGCATTGGAACCCAGACGAAAGTTGTTTTCACTGGATCCATAACCAAAGTTCCCACTACCATACCCTGAGGCACTGCTAGTACCTTGAGCAGGCACAGGAGGGTTCCCCCAGTTCACATTGTTGTTCCCAATTCCACCAAGGCCTCCATTTGCAGATGACATGAAGGAATTAGAGCTTGCGGAGTTGGAAGAGTAATTAAGACCCGAATTATCCCATAAATTACGAGCCAGCGAGTTAAACACTGACCCTGCATTATCATTGACTCCACCATAGCTAATGTTGCTATTGTATCTACCCGAATTTCCATTGTAGTATGGATTAAGCTGTCGTCCATACTGGAGACTATTGTTGAAGCTCGAGCTTCCCCCAATACCCGGATTCATCCCTGGGTCAAAATTCATACCAATTCCGTAACCACCACCAAAAGAAGGATAGCTACTACGCCCGCCCGATAGAAGCCCAAGTCTTGCATCCATCCTCATTCCATAGCCACTTACCGGGCTCAGATTGTAACCTTGGGTATATCCATTGATGAAGCTATTGGCTCTATTCATGACATAGTTGAATCCGCTGACAGGAGAGCGCATGCTAGGTCCAGGTGATAGTTCCTTAGGAACAGCCCTCTTGACCTCAACCATCTTACCATTTAGTTCATGGAAGGTCTTGAACAATGCCTTATCCACAGCGTCTTCTGAATCGTATGTGATGAACCCAAACCCTCTAGGGCGCTGTGTGTTGTGATCATACATCACGACAACATCAGTGATCGTTCCGAACTGTTCAAAATACTTCCTGAAGTCTGCCTCTGTCACAGTGGATGCTAGACCCCCGACGAATATCTTCTTGGTGCGACTGGGCCCTGGTGATCCATGAGCACTGCCACCACTCTTGCTAAGAGCATGTTGATCGTCCCTAGGAACAGCTTTCTTCGCCTCCACCTGACAAACCAATCCAAACATTCTGAATTATCCACAATGACAACAATTACTAAAAGCTACAAACTAATATATAAGCATGGATCTAGCACATCATGAATCAGAATCAAACACACGTAAGCAACAGCGAGTGCTTACCATGCGCCCGTCGATCATATGCTTCTCCATTATGACCCGCTCTGCAACGGCGGGGTCGGCGAACACGATAAAACCGAAGCCCCGGGCCCGGCCGGTGGCCCGGTCACGCATGATGACGGTCTCCACCACCTCCCCGTACTTCTCAAAGTACTCCCGGAGGCGGTCCTCGTTGGTATCCCACGAGATGCCGCCGATGAACAGCTTCCCGGCGTCCGCTTCCATCTCCCGCTCCGCCTCCTCCTCCCGCCCTGCAAAGACAACAGCTTTGGCATCAGATCTTACGCAGGCCGATCGAATCAGCTGCAATCGGATCAAGAAACGAGCGCCGCCGTCGCGAGATCCGATCTTTAGCGCTGCCCGGCGATCCGGGCAGCAGATCTAACCACGAACGACAACGCACCAGGAATGCCCGGCCCCAAGAACCGATCGAAAGTTGCTGCAATTGGGCACCAAATGGAGCAGAATTTGGGACGGCGGGACCGGGACAGAGCGGGGAATTCAGAGGCGCACCGATTGATCCGAGGGAGGGTCGCGTGGGAGCTGGTTGCCTAGGATCTTGGGGGAGGCATGGCAACCTCAAAGGCCATACCACCACCACCCACCTCTTCCTCTCCTTTCTTGTTCTCTCTCTCTCTCTCTCTCCCCCCGTATCTCCCTCTCTCCTTCCTTTTTATTATTTATTTTTTCTGCTATTCTCTCTGCTTTTTTAGATGTCCTGTGAGTGTTATATATAGCTGTGCTTGTAGATTTTTACGCCCCCATTTCCTCCCTATTTTTCATTCTTGTGTAACGCTTGTGAATTATGCATAGTTACTTCACCAGTATCTTTTATTTGATCATGTCATATTATATATGGCATTTTAGATTTTATTAATCGTAGTAATATTTATGTACATTGCGATGGACATTTCGATTCAAAATTGCCATCACGTCCAGGGTAAAAACAAATTTGTATTTCGTCACCGAGGATCGCATTCTATAGTTTATCGTGCCATAGTTCAAAAATTTACCAGGTGTTCGTACTGGCTCCTGCTTCTAGCTTCTGTTTAGAGAAACGAGAAGCCAATACGAATGGCTGGCTTCTCAAAGCGGTTTCTCCACTCCTCTCGCTCTCGTATCGCTCCAAGGATAATACAGAGTCACAGACGCATCTCGTATCATACTTCTCTCGCTTCCGTCTCGTGCACACAGCTTTCCCTTTTTTTTCCCACCGCTTACGCTCTCCTTCTAAAAACTACTTCTTTTAACTGCTACTATTTATTTTGAGTCAAAAGTCATCAAGTAGAAACCAATATGAACACACATTCAAACAAGACTATATGTCTTTTTTTTAGTTTAACAACCGAGGTCTTATGAGTTTTGAATTTTATTCTCTTCCTTCCTGTGTGCAGTAAAAGGGTAAAAGGGAGACATAAAACTATTTTATTTCCTTAATGTATGGTTTTGTTTAATCAAATTGAACACTCTTTCTTTTTCAGTTTAGGCTTCTTCCTAGCTGCAGACTCTCCTTGTGAAATATGCCTTGCATTCTATGCTTCCGCCCACGCCGTCTCATCACATTCTTCTCCAGCTCAGGTATCTGTTTTTCATGAAAGAAACTGCAAACTTCTGCCCAACTTCGATAAAAAAAAAATAGCTGGTCTCGCGGTGCCTATTTCACGTGAAAAGCAGCTACACATTTTTAGGCCTGTTCTTTTTTGCTACGGCGTGTGATTTTTGGCTGTGGCTTATGGCTTTTAGGTTGTTTGTGTGAGAGATTACAGTGTAACAGAAACTCACGTGTGGTTTTTGCCGATATAAAAAAAGTCGGTACAGTATATATTACAATTAAGTAGTAGACACTATATTAAAAAGATAATCTGTTTAAAAGCTAATTAATATAGAAAAGTCAAAAGACGGGTTTTAGAAGCCGAAAAGAACAGGGCCTTTGTCCATATTTCCATAAAAAAATTTAGCAAAACGGTACCTTTTTCTACCTTGCTGCATGGTGATGCATGGTGCTATAACAAAACATGTAGTTTCAATAGGTTATTCTAGAATTTCTAGATAACCATATATCGACGTGAACCACTAGGAGGCAGATCTTTATCTTATGTTGTAGCTATAATTTGGATATACTATACTAGCAACGCGTGTTTATTTTCCAATAAGCTGGCCTAATTCCGTTCTAAATTTCTGAGTAGTACGGTACTATTTCCACTCTATGGTACAAAATTTCTTCCCCTTACGTGCTGCAGTAAGCGCACACCATTAGGACAATTGATCTTAATCTACAGTCTATTCTAACAACAACTACCACTAAATCGAAATCAATCGTTCTCTATTTAGTTGAAGACTCTTTCATCATCTCATGATTTACTGAATGCTCGTACATTGCTACAGATTTTCAAAATTTATCATACTACACATTTTAAAACTCACGAGTGGTAAAAAAATTTAGAATATGCATACAAACATATTCTAAAAAAAATTAAATATGTCAAGTAAGTTAGAGACGGAGGATGCGGGGGGAGAGAAGAGGAGGAGCATGGCCTATACGCCGGCCCAACCTTTTCTACGAGGAACGGAAAAAACTATCTACATTTAAATCTGAATGGCTGATCTTTGATCAGACGGCTAAAAAGAGAGAATGAAGAATGGACGACCAACAACTTACATTTTCTGTGATGGCATTTTGGGTCGAGAGGTAACGTGGAATAGTCAGCAACATTGGAGTTTTCCTTTTGTTGTTTTTTTTATGGGTGCAAGTGCAAATAGGAGTTGAAACGTTCGATGCAACTTATGGGCATTATGGGTATTTCACAGGGGCATGAGTAACGCCATAATTGCCATACCTGTTACTAGCGTGTTTTGTTATTTAAGGTCACCCGGAGAAATATTACTAGCATTCAAGTGAAATATTACTAGCATGCTTCTTAAGAAATTTATAAGCTAGCAAAATTATATCTTTTTTTTTCTTAAGATCTAGAGGTGGCTCACTGAGTTGTATGCTAATTAAGGTCTTAGGACATCTGATGGAATCCCTAACATAAGCTAAGAATTTGAGAAGCTAGCTACCTAATCTTTAGGGTATGTGAATAAATTGATTTGTGTAAGATCCACCTGACGCATTGCCTGGTAGCAGGAGGTCTCTGAATTTTTCTCGTTGGAGGCCAGGAGAAAAAAAAAGGAACACTGATGCCTCTGCATGGGTGTGCTTTTCATGATGCCCCAATATAATGGGCATCATGAGCTGAAAATTAAAGGTGCATTCTTTTTTCCTTTTTAGTCTTAAAAAAGTTGTTCTTTTTTGAAAACCATACATATAATATTGTTTGCTATTTTGACTTCAAACTGCTTGTCTATTATGTGTTTGTTTGGTATTTTTCAAGTGTACCCACGTATGTACTCCCCCAATGACCTATATTTACGTCCCGCTCGTTTCGGCTTGAGCTTCTGGCTTTTTTTATTATTCATAAATTTCGTCTTTTTTGAACTTTTGGCTTTTTTGAGCTTTTTGCCGGTTCTTTTTTTCCCGTATTCGTTTGCGTTGTCCGCGATGATCTAACATTTTTTTCTATTTTTAAATTTTTAAAATTTAATTACGTCAAATAAGCCATATTTAACTACAGTGTAATTTTAGTCAGCTACATTATAATTTTAGCCATAAACCACTATTTTTCAGCGGTTCTAGTGTGGCGCTCACACAGCCGAATCAACCTTCCCAACATTTCTTGCTCGCGAGACATAGCTACATCACGAGCTATTTCATTAAACATGGCCAAATAAAGATAAAGCTGGGGTGTCATGGGCAAACTTCACCGTACAATCCATATTAGCGTGCAGTGGCCATTCATGCATGAAAAATGAAGTATAAACATGCACCTTGCAGTAAACTCTAGGTTTCTATGCTCGACTCCTCTGCAGTGGCCGACTATATTATGGACATGTTTGATATAGCTATGGTTTATAACTTTTGATTGAAAATTTTGAACTTTAGCTATTTGCGACAGAGATTATGGAGAGAGATACTCACTTGCAATTTTGACTGATACAGATGTTGGGTTTTTAACGTGTAATACAATTAACTTGTAGACCCCGTCTTAAGAAAATATTCCGTTTGAAAGTTAAGTACTACAGCAAAAGATAAACCCCGCTTTTAGAAACCGTTAAAGAACAGGATACAGCTCGCTCAAGTTAATTAAGAAGTAACAGGAGGCATGCTTGGCAGATAATTATTGTTTGTACCATCATTACGGCTAAATTGTGCTATTGCGAATTGAGTTGCATGCTACTTACGACTGTGACAACGCTGAGAAAAATCAAGTATCGGTCGCCATCACATATAGGTAGCCATTAAACCAAACAAAAACAAAAGGGTGCGTGACAGACTAAGGTCATGTTATTTTCAGTTTCTAAAAAGCTGTTTTTCGATTTTTCTATAATAACTAGCTTTTCTATAATAACTAGCTTTTAAGATAAGGTCTACTGGTTAATTGTAGTACATACTTTACCGACTTCATTTATATCAGCAAAAACCACACGTGAGTTTCTGTTATATTGGAAATTAGTAACATCCTCATGTGCATTGTTCTGTTGTTATCTTCATAACTAGTTATCTGCTATGTAGACTACAATTACCGGTCGATTTTTTCAACTAATTTTGGCCGATTTTTGGTTGATAATTGGCCGATATTGTTTACAATTCAAATTTCATTTGAATTTTTCGGTCTGAATTTCTCCGAAAAGACGATAACTGGTTTAACCGGACTTACTGTGGTGAAAAATAAAAACCGATAATGTGAACCGTGGTACCATGGCCCTTCCACAACAAGCGCAGATTAACTAGTACGATGCTAGTAAAATACATATTTGGCAAGACGACGGGTAAGATGAAAAAAAAAATCAGAAAGATTTCCCATGTCAGCTTTATCTCTCAACCGTCCGATTTTCTGACTGACTTCCTGAACTATTACACGCTTATTGTAATCTCCATAGACTGTTGGAGAACAACTCAACTATTAATAAATAATAATGCCTTACACGCTTATTGTAATCTCCATAGACCCATTGATATCTTTGAGCACGATCAGGCCGACAAACCCTAATCCATGGAAGAAACTCGACGCCATGATCTCTCTCTGTCTTCATCATTGGAGCTGAAAGGAATACCTTTGCATGTGGCATCATGCATGCCTTGCAAAAGAGTTGCATCGTTGGCCTACCTCGATTATATTTTTTCCCCTCTTAATTCTGAGCATGAGTGATGGTTTAGCTGTAGTATACAGTAGCTATATATTTGCAGTGACGTCATGCAAGCTAGATAGCCATGTGTTACCATTAATTTGGGCAAGAAATCAATTCTAATTTGAGCAAATTTCTTTTAGTTGGAAACTTGAGGCCTGTTTGGAACAAATGATATACGGTGCCGCTCGGTTGGGCTGAAGTAAGCTGGTTTATGGCTGAAATTATATTGTAGCTGATAGTAACTTATTTAACGTAACTAGATTTAAAAAATTTAAAAATAGAAAAAGCATGTTAGCCCATCACGAACAACGCAAATAAATACGGGAAAAAGAACCGGCAAAAAAGCTCAAAAAAGCTAAAAAGCCAGAAAAAGATGAATTTTAGGAATAATGAAAAATAAGCCAGGAGTCAGAAGTTCAAGCCAAAATGAGTGAGGTCATAAACTCCTTCATTTCAAATATTGGCCCTGCAGAATCTATCATGCACAAGTTAGTTTGGGTCGTACCTGCATAATTAATTGGTGATTATGCATGGCAAACCTCTATGTATGTATAATGATATAGACAACTGTTATCCATAATATCATCCATATCATCTAAAGGCATCACTAAAGATGGCTCATATAATAGATTGTCTTTTTTGCATGTCTTTATAAATAACTTCTCCATAACACAATGTGTCTTGTTTACCGTGTTACAGTCGACTACTATATAATATACGGTTCAATTCTCTATGCCCATTCTCTCTCCTCCACACCATCTCATATTCTATATGATAAGATTTATAGACAACTGATATCATATCATTATACATAGCCTAACAAAGTTTGACGCGAACGCCTGCAACCTTGTCAATAATTGGAGGGTATTGTAAACGGGTTGTATCCATTAATACGGTGTGGATACCCGTTAACCAAGTTAAGGAGAATGTGTTCTAGCTATCCCAGTACCATAAAAAAAATAGCTAGCATGCATGAAGCTTATTTCTAGGTGGTGATCATTTTGGCTTATTTTTGGTGGCTTATGGCTGAAAAAGATCAGAATGATGAGGCTTATTTAACATAATTAAATTTAAAAAAATAAAAAAATTAAAAAATATGTTAGCCATCACAAACAGCGCAAACGAATACGGCAAAAAAAAGAACCGGCAAAAAAGCTCAAAAAAAGCCAAAAGTTCAGAAAAAGACGAAATTATAAATAGTGAAAAATAAACCAGGAGTCAGAAGCTGAAACCGAAACGAACGGGCCCGTAGTCTCAAAGATCGAGAGTAAGCAATTTGGCCATATAATAATAGTTCTGTACTAGCTAACCTAGCTACCTTATGTTGTGCTTCAAAATTCTCTTAAATTAATTCTCTTAAATTAACTGTTGTCTAATGAATGGGCTCTTTGGTCAAAACTCACTTAGTACTCATGGTCATGGTCCCCCTTATTGGACCAATTTCAGGATCCAAGAGTCAGAAAAAGAAAACCCCTGAAGAATCAATTCCAAAGCCCTGGTCCCCTCTTATTGCCTCTCATGTGTCCCTCTCTTTGTTTTATCTTTTCAATCACTCTCTTCATATCCTTTTCTCCTCCTAACTAAGATTGAAATTAGCTACTAGTCATAGCATATTTAGAGTATGTAGTACTGTATATTGAACCATAGTTCATGTTCTATCATCACACTAGTATTCTCTTAAAGCACGTCATTTTTTGGGGTAACCTTTGCTTAGTACTCACTAGTTTTCACTTTTTGTACTAAGAAGTCAGAACTCTAGTACATATTTATACACACACAAACACTCATTGCCAAATGACTTGCGGTTGTGAGCTTATGGCTTAAAAAAAACTATAGCGAATAAAAATACACCATAGTAGCTATTAGTTTTTTAAGTAATTAAATTTTAAAAAGGAAAAAAAGAAAGTTATATCATCATGGATGTCGTGGCTACAGACCAAACAGTAGAGACGGTATGTGGGAAATGAGTGATCCCCCTCCTCATGCCCCTCTTGGGGGCTTATGTACATGAGTGGGGTAGGATAGAAAATTACTATCCTACCTCCTTAATAATTACAAAAGGTAGGGGTACATTTGTACGTTTCTCGGAACTATTGGGCCTATTACATATTAGACCAGTTGCAAGGCCCAGTCACGGGGGTTGGGCCACCTCTACAACAGGACTCTCTCGACAGCAAGCGCGGATGTCCCGATGGGCGAGCTGACGTGACAAACTATCCCACCCTCCGTCCCCCGACAACAAGCGCGAGGGTGCCGACTGGTGAGCTAATGCAACTGGTAGCTCGCAGCCCTTAGAAGAGGGTTCTTTTTCCCTGGTCATAATGCAACTACAGAGTCCACCAACAAATCATGGAAGTGGAGCAGGGGTGGTGTCGTCCCTCTGAGGTCAGCGAAATCCCACGCCGAAGCCAGTCCGTCCCACCGAGGCGATGCGTACGAGCCGATGCCTCCAAGGCAAGTCGTACGTCGAAGCCCCCGCCAAGGCGATGCCTACACGGCGGGTAGCAGAGTCATGCCGCCCCGTTGAAGCGATGCCTCCAAGCTGGGCGGCAAATTTGTGCCGCCCCGCCAAAGCAATGCCTTCAAGCCGGGCAGCGAAGTCTCCTGGCGAGGGCACGACGTCCCATCAAGGCGATGCCTATGAGACAGAACGGCAAAGTCGTGCCACCCCACCGAGGCGATGACTCCAAGGCAGGCGATGAGGTCTTGACCGCAGGTCGGTTGAACAAAATGTCTATAACCATGAGGTGACCGGACGAAGTGACGACCGCGAGGCAGCCGAACAAAGGGTCAGCGGCGAGGTGGTCAGACGAAGGCATGACTACCAAGTGGTTGGGCCAAGTCACGAGCACGATATGGTCAAATGAAGTCACGGCCACAAGGTAGTCGGACAAAGTCACGGCTAGGATGTGGTCAGACAAAGTCACGACTAGGATGTGGTCGGACAAAATCACGACCGTGAGGCAGTCGAACGAAATCACGACCATAGATGTGGTTGGACAAAGTCATGACTACAGGGTGGTTGGACAGTTGCCGATGAAGCCAGCGGTGGACGAAGTACATGAAGCGTGCACTTTATCCCCACCCTTCGAACTGGCATCGACGAAGCTGACAACGGGACGAAGTCTTGAAGCGCACGCTCCTTCCCGCGAGGCGGTTGAACAAAATGTCAATGAACACAAGGTGGACAGACGAAGTCTCGACCGCGAGGTGGTCAAATGAAGCATCTACGACCATGATGTGGTCGGATGAAGTTTCGACCGCGAGGCGGTTGGACAAAACATCTACGACCACGATGTGGTCGGACGAAGCAACGACCGCAGGGGGTCGGACAAGGTAACGACTGTGAGGCGGTCGGACAAAGCATCAATAACCACGAGGTCGGACGAAGCGTCTACGACCACTATGTGGTCGAACGAAGTCACGACCACGGGCGGTCGGACAAAACATCGACGACCACGATGTGGTTGGACAAAACATCAATGACCATGATGTGATCGGACGAAGTCTCGACAGCGAGGCGGTCGAACGTAATGTTTATTATGACCACTGTGAGGTCGGACGAAGTCCCGACCACGGGGTAGTCGGACCAAATATCAACGATCATGAGGTGGTCGGACGAAGTCTTGACCGTGAGGCGGGTGGACTAAACGGCGCGACGGACTCCCTAGTGAGGCCACCGTACGATTTTTTATACTCTGTATAGTTGCCCGCGACGGTTGAGTTCCTGGCACTTTATACTTCGCAGAATATGCCGGGGCACGAGACTGTCGTGTGATTTTTTAATACTCTGTAGAGTTGCATGTGACGGTTGAGTTCCCGGTGCTTTATACTTCGCAGAGTATGCCGGGGCACGAGACTGTCGTGTGATTTTTAATACTCTGTAGAGTTGCACGGGACGGTTGAGTTCCCGGTGCTTTATACTCTGCAAAGTACGCGGAGGCGTGAGGCTGCGATGCGATTTTTTTATACTTCGTAGAATCGCCTGGGATGGCTGAGTTCCCAGTGCTTTATACTCCCTAGAGTTGCCTGGGACAGCTGAGTTTCCGACGCTTCATACCCCTCAGAGTACATCAGGGCGCGAGGCCGTCGTGCGATTTTTTTATACTCCATAGTGCTGCTCGGGATGGCTGAGTTCCCGTCGCTTAAACTCCATAGAGTACGACGGGGCACAAGGCCGTCGTGCGATGTTTTATACTCCAAAGAGTCGCTCAGGACGGCTGAGTTCCCTACGTTTTGTACTCCGTAGAGTACGCCGGGACACGATGCCATCGTGTGATTTTTTAGACCCCGATGTAGTCGAACGAAATCACGATTACGAGGTAGCCGGACAAAGTGTCGACTGCGAGGTGGTCAGACGAAGGCATGACCACGCGGTGGTTGGATGGTGCTAACGAAGTCAGTGGCTGGAAGAAGTCCTTGAAGTGCTCGCCCCGTCCCCCCACCCTCCGGACTGGCGTCGATGAAGTCGACGGAGGGACGAAGTCTTGACGCGCGCTCAGTCATGGAGGATTGGGTCATCCCTATAACAATGAACAATACAAAGTAATAAGAGAAAAAATAAAAAACTAAAAAGAGACAAAATAAAGAAGCCAATGCGTTTTAGAAGTCAAAAGCAGAAAATCGTTTGGAACGGAGCCTCTATAGCAAAGACAGCTTGAACCAAAAAATTCCATCGAAAGAAATCCGTATCAACATTCAACAGCAAAGGTTTCAACTTTCGAGTACAAGACAAAATGCTAAATAAAATCACAAGGTTCTGAAAAAAGACAGCATATATGATAATCATCCTCACTAAAAAAGCATACTAACCGTTTTGAAATTAATCCAAATATCCAATTTTACGAATGAAATCTTCACTTTCTGGACCAAAAACAAAATTCCCAGATCTGAGAGGTTCTACAAAAAAACATGAGAAGTGCACATCTCACCGTTCTTTTCCTTTTTCTCCCCATTCATAAGGAAGGCGAAAGCACCCTATTGCGCTCTCTCTCTCGTTGCCACTACTCGCTAGTCGCCACCTCTCGCAGCTCCATTGCACGCGGCCACGCCCCCATTACACGGTTACGTGAGCACTCCTCTCCCTCCCCTTCCTCCTGGGCAGATGAGATCGAGCGTGCAGCGCTAATATTCCATCTTCTCGGGTCCAAGAACGGTATTTTCTTGCTCTTTCTTCTTCTTCTTTTTTCTTTTTTTTTTGGGGGGGGAGGTGTTCTTGGGAGAGCCATTTCTTGATCTGGGAGGGGGTAATCTGTTTGCAGGTGGAGGATCTCGCCGTCGTTGGGGAGGAGGGCGGAGATGAGCCGGGGACGGTCGCCGGAGCCTCTGGATTTCTTCATCTGGACTGTGGAGGTGCCCTTAGTTCATTTCAGTTTTTCAGATCTTTCTTGTAAATACATGTACTTTTTTGTGTGAAATTTAATGTGTGGTTTTCTCCATTGTTCATTCTTTCCAGTTATGTTTTGTTAGAGGAATTTATTCTCGTTGTTTGGATTCGAAAAACGTGTACCTGTTTGGTTTCTTCATATGGATTGTGGTGGCAGTACGCACTAATATTTGTTCTACTTATTTGTGCCGTTATCTTAATGCTATTTTGGAAATTTAATACCTTTATTGTGTATTGGCAACAAAATAGGCTTTAGTATGGGACTTTGTTGAGGGCGATTTGGAAATACATCATATGATTTTTTTCTTGAAGATAATTCTTTGATTTCGGAATGTTGCTTTATCTTGCCTTAGCTTTGAGTCTTCTTTTGCATTACAGCTTTAATGCCCCTCTATTTTTCATGATAGTGACACTTGAGCTAAGGGATTGAGATGAGATAGTCATTATACATATATGGTACTTGGAGTACCTTCCCCCTTATCTTTTACTTTCCTCCAATTAGTACATTCTTTATGAGTAAGATCATAATTTGCTTTTGCTTATGTCTTGTCACATTTGCGTGACTAGTAGGATATAGAATTCGAAAATAGTCCTTTCTATGACTTTTGCTGATTAATCTGTATGGCTCATGCTGTAGCTTCCACTAACTTTCAGTGCGGATGATTTACTACTCTGTGCAATTTCACATACTATGATAAACCTTTACTTTCAAAGGGAATTTTTTTCGGTTTACAGGATCACAAAACTGGGACGTTGGCAAGGAACGCTTTCCGTGTGTAATATAATACAAACTATTTCTTTATTCACCTTTAGATGTGTTAGTGTAGGTTTTCTGCTTATAGATAGCGCAAACAGAGAGCCAATAGTGCAATGACTTAAAACTAAATAAATTGCACTGCCGTAAAACGTTATACTATATATCCTTGTTGTCTGAGAATAATAGCACCACCATAAATGGAGGAAGGGGGAGAGGGGCTGGGAAAGTGCACGTGCTGAACGCCTGAATCAACTTTAGCCATTTTGTCTTTCAGTATGGAGAAGCCTCTTCTGGCTGAATCTAGCCTAACAGGGTGAGCTCTTTGGTTCTCTAGTTATGTATGGCGAGCAATGTTGGTACTTATGGGTTATTTTCTTTTTATTTTGGAACAAATTTGATTTCTTACGTTGAAACTGATTTTCCTGTTCTTGACACCTGATGAACCTATCTTTGAGAGAGAAAATGAACACTCCTGTTTTTGGTATGAAAGCCACATTTGGTGCTCTGCTCTCCCAGTTTGGCAAGCTTCTCCTAGAACAAATGGCCTACATAGCCTGATAGGCAAATAAAACTGGCCTCTTTTTGTTCTACCGAGCTAAACATATGTTTTAGGCTTTTAGCTAGGTAGGCAAAAGGTAAGGAGCTGATTCGTACCTTGCACAAGTTGGACAAAGCCTTTTATGCTGCTCGACTATGAGATGATTTGGCAAACACTGCAAAAGCATGGTTACTTGTCAAGGCAATTATTTGCAGTAGAGAAAGGCATTGTTGGAAGAGGGAACTATAGGTTTAGTATTGAAAAGGTGTCCCGGATGAAAAATGATGGCTGGGATAGAGAGCTTAAGCATTGTCAAAACTTTGGTGCTGTATTGAATAGATCTTTTTTATAAGTTCTTTTGTGACCAGATCATCCCAGATTCCCAGTGGTTTACGAGCAAGCCATGTCCCTCTTTTCTTCACATAAATGGCCACCAGTGGTGCGCAAGATTCCTTTTTGCCAAAGTTTGATGTCCCCACAAAACTTGTTGGCTGCTAACTCTGTCCTCCAAACTTACACCCCTTATAAATTTCATAGGCATGAATTGCTTTTAAAAAAAAATATACACATGGTGCTACTCTGATTGTGAAACGGCATGTCCAATATTATCAACGATATGCAGTTCTGCACTTTGGGCAAGCTCCAATTGCCATACTTATGGGCATGCCTCCTTTTCCAGCTTTATTGTGGGTTGGGGTGGGTAGGGTGGCATGCGAGCTATTGCATTGAGCCCTCCGTCTTTGTAGCAATATTCAGTTCATTTCTTTCTAGGAACTACAAATTGTTTGGCAGCAACGGTAGTGATACCAAGGTTCAAGTAGGCGCTAATTACTAGGCAGGCGGCAAGTAGGGGCCTAGCGCCTAGGCGGGGACTAGGCGGGACCTAGGAGACTAACTTTGGCATGGTGTCCAAGTTGTTTGGATTCACCGACACAACTTTATCACATAGATCCCACCGGAAACAACTTTATCACATAAAATGCATTTCACCTTGTCCAGTTGTTTGGATTCACCAACACACCAAATTCCCACCCTACTTCCTCTTGAGGCTATCTTCGGTGGTGCTCACCTCTAGCGCCGACGCAACAGATGACATCCTAATTAGTAAATACAAATAAATGAATTACTAAAATACTAGTAAATTGCATGCATGAGAGACATACTGCATTCATAATTACTATTTACTCAAAGTGGAGTCATAAAATTAAAAGCGCCATATAAATTAGCTGGCCATATCATAATTCTTAATTACTATTTACTACTAGTATACTCAATTGCAAACCAGCATGTAGTTAACTTGCAAAGAACTTTGACAAAAAATGCCATGTAGTAGTATTGTAGTACTCAGTGAACTAATTAACTGAGTTTTGAGTGAGTGAGTGATAATAAAATCCGGCCGACGGGCTGAGTCGCTGAGAGACTGAGCCCGACGCCGACGGCGCCATCTCCGCCGGCGCCTTCTCCCTCACTCCATCGCCATCTCCGTCGGCCCCTTCTCCCTCCCTCCATCGCCAACTCCTGAATCCTGATCTCCGCCGGCAGCCGGCGTTGTCCATTTCTCCCTACGCCGGTGCCTTTGTGGCCTTCTCGGCTAGGGTCCTGCGTTTCTCCTCGCAGGCTACGAGCAGAGGGAGCGACAACAGAGGGTAGAGGAGGCGGAGAAGAAGGCGCACGGCGGCACGGGCAGAGGGAAGAAGGCGAAGCAAAGAAGACGACGCACCTGGGCGATGGGGAATCCGGTGAGTCGGCAATGGGGAATCCGGCGAGTTGGCAGCGGCCGCCCTGTGCGTGAGGAAACCCTAACCCCCTGTGCGGCGCCCCTGAATCGTGGTCATTCCACTAGTAACTTTTCCCCTCCCTCCCTCTGTTACTTATACCCCTCCTCTGATCTCCGCCTAGGGTGCCTAGGCGGCCGACTCTATTGCCTCGGTGCTGCTTGAATGGCACAGCCGCCCAGCCAACCGCTGCGCCGAGCCCGCCTACCACCTCCTTGGACTGCCTCGCCACCCACGCAGCCGACTAACACCTGAGGCATGGCTGAGCCATGCCGCCCAGCGACTAGACGGCGCCTGGGCGGCCGCCCAGGCCACCTTCTGGATCACCGGGTGATACAGAAGCAGAAGACAAGTTTTGAAATGGAAATGATCCTGTATATTTCAGAAACAAAATGTGCTATTTTGGGTTGAATGTTTCATTTGGTTGCAGCAGAGGACATTGGGGAAATGATTATTATTGTACATATCTTGCAGGTTCTTCTTTTATGACAGAAAAAAATGTTAATGTGCAATAGAAGCATCGCTAATATGGCCTGAAATAACACTCTGGAATTCCAGTTTTCCCCCAATTTTTCACTAATTTTTTAACCTAACTAGCTATGGTGCTTCTCTTCTGACAATAGACCAGCATAGAGCATTTCTTAGTAAAAAAGCTAAATTCAATGGCATAAGCTCTAGATTGTTGCTTCGAGTTCAAGATAATATGTATCCCCCTGATAAAGTAATTGTTCACTTGCAGGATGTGGGGTTATGGTTGGAAGAGATAAATCTTGGTGGCTATCGCCAGGCATTTGAAGAAAATGGTGTCAATGGAGAGTACCTAGAAAGCCTGTCCATGTTTACTACAGAGCAGATTCTGCGATTTATCAGGCGGAGCCATATGAAATGGGGAGATTTTATCACACTTTGTAAAGAGTTGAGGCGCATTAAAGGTTCGAATTTCTGCTGCCTACTTTAGTCTTTAGCTTTGAAGAAAGATTTTGCCTATGCATATTCTTGTCACAGTTCAAACTTTTTCAGTTGAATTTTGGGTTAACAAAGCATGTTGCAAGCAGCTAGTGAAAAATGAATTTCTTTTCCAAACATTACTTATCTATTTTCAGTGAATGAAATAATCAAAATAGCCAAGTAAAGCTCTAAGCAGCTCATTTATCAATTTTTAGATGTTGATGCAAAATCATTGTACTCCATGTTGGCAACTTGGCGTTGTTAAATTTCTTACTGTTTGCCTGTTTCCCATCAAAAAAGAAATTAATGACAGGCAGACAGTTTTCTGTAGTGCGTGACAAGCTTTATGGTGGTATTATATCACGTCTAGCATTGTCATTAATCCTTATTATGTGAATAACAACGTGCTTCCCTTCTCCGGAAAAAGACACAGTTTGATTTAATTAAGCATGATCCATTTCAAAGTTCAGCAACAAATTAAACATCATAGTTACATAATCACATGCCTATTTTACTTTTATGGATCCCTAATCTTCAGAATGTGGTTTGAGCTCAGTACATTTAGCACAGCAACAGTAACCCAGAATATTATGTCAAGTGTCATTTGTTTACCGAATACCGAACCTTTGAGAAATGCAATTACATGGGGTGCAAGGCAATAAGCAATAAGAAAGTACAACGGAAGCTACTAATCTGTTTCAATCCTTGGAAGTATGATAATTGATAAGTGCTACCATTCTGCTTATGTCCTTACTTCCCTTTTTTCAAATAGTTTGTCCTGCTGGAATCTGGAGATAACCTGATATTCCCTATCTGTCATGCATGTGTAGTTGTGTACATCTCAAAATGCTTAACTGATCGTCTGCCCTTACTCCTGCTTAAATTATTCCCCAGTTGCCTGCCTGAAAGGGGAGCAAGAAATCCGCAAGCCATGGTGGGCGCCGTCATGCCTATCAGTAGTGTTCGTGAGGGTGGCCAAGCGGAACCGGCAGTCCCGAGTCGTCTCCCTGAAGCTCGAACCTTAACAGCTTCGCCGTCAGCTGCTGCCCAGCCGTTGTGCTGCGCTGTTCCCTTCCCACGCCAACTTTGTAAGTCAGAAGAAGCAACACAATGTACCTTAGTAGTCCTCAATGGTCCAGGGAGCTCTTTTAGCTGTCGTAGCAGTGTGCTGTGTGTATTTGTTGATTTGTTTTTCATATATAGGGTTGAGAATCTGAGATTGTAACCTGGTGTAGACAACAAGAAGTCAAGAACATACATATATTGTGCAGATGGTTGCTCTCAGTTCACTAGGGCTGCTTGCCCTCAAGCCTGAACTCCGGAAGAGATCTCTCTCTTTTTTGTGTTATTGTTCTCCTAGATCTTGAGCTGCAGTGTCGCTCCTGGTTGGTTGTACCTGTATCTGCCTTGGAAATTACTGACCATACAAGCACTTGCTTGGTGTTGGTGATCATGCATCCTGTGACATATCAGAGCAACAAAATGGATCAGACTCTGAATAGGTCTTTAGATGGGCAGTTGGAGCCAACACTCTTTAAAGATTCCATGACGCGCACTATCTTCTCGCACAGTATTCAAACTCATTTCCATGTTCACCGGAAACTTCTTGTAAGGTTTTGCTAGCGATAGCATATTGATGAGTAATGCAGGGTCATCTCTGCATGGATCCTACTGAAGCTGAAAAGGAAGCCAATGGATTACGCTGAAAAATATCATCCTCTGATAGGAGAACTGCCACGCGGTTTACGCTGAACAAAAGAGAGAGATCACGCGATCAAGGATGTGCGCTCTATCTTATGGAAAAGGCGTTATCCTGCGTTTTTTGTAACCTTTCTCTGTGAATAAACTATGCAAAAGAAGAGCATGAACAAATTGTACTCTACAACACTGATTGAGATATATACCCTCCACCGGATCCACCTTTTACCCGCGTTCCAAACTGGGTTTTACTGTTAGTACCAATTTTTGAAAAAAATTTATTTTGCCCCGACGACTTAAGATCTACTTTAAAAGAAACATCATCACAAATCCAACAAATTTTCAAAATCAAAAGAGACAAAGAAAATCACAAACTTTCTCACCGGGTCCAAACAGCTTCTAACTTCTGAAGCCAAAAACCGTTTATGAAGCGCTAACTTCTTAACGTGGTTTTTTATTTCTTTTTCCCCTTTTTCTTTTGCATTATCTATAAAGATATAACGTCGTTTTTGATTTTTTTTCTATTTTTATTTATTTTTTGTTGAATACTTTAAAAAAACTAACTATCACTATAGGATCATTTCAGTTAAAAAAACACAAAAAAACATAGCCAAAACCAAAATGCACATCAATGTTGAACGGGCCAACTAGGGGTGGATATCGAGTTGGTTTGGCTTGGTAAGGAGGTGGCTTAGCTCGGGTCATTAGGCTCGCTTGAGCTTGAATTGTTTGTGAGAAGATACTCGGCTGTAGGTTGCTCCAAAACATTTAGACTAAGACAGTATACTACAATCCACTATTTCTACTGCATTGCTTAGTAACATTCAGGTTATGTTCCGGATTGGAGAATGCTTCTAGTAAAGTTTATTTAGAATTTTACAGCTTTTGTATAGATACAAACTATGAAAAGAACTTTTAATTCCCTCTTATTTCCACCGCACAGCATCCCTCAGTGTAAAACTAATCACATGCAAGTGGATCGAAAAATGCCACCATTAGAGTTAGAAAATTACGTTTACCACACTATGAGACCTTCTATAGTAGGGTAGCTAGGTGAGCATGACGACATACATGGTGGTGAGGAGTGCCATCATGAGTATCTTACTGAGGTAACACGGCTTACACTTTGGATCAAAAAAGTCTATTTCTGTGAGTAACATGAGTTCAACAATGGGTACAGACCAAAAATCTTTAACAATCAGAGAGCCACGAGAAAGAACAGTATGACACATACTATTATGACTGCAAAATCAAAATTTCTAATTGCATAAGCTACAATAGAACCCAATTAGATTGAACCGACCGAGCCGACTCACGTTGGTGGATCGAGCTAAAATTCTTACTTGACTCAACTTGTTTATGCTAAACTGAGCCCTGAAGTGTCGAGCTGGAGCTCGGAGCTTTTTCAAACAAACAAAAAAAAAATCTTCTCGTCTAAGGCGACGGCGGAGGCGGAACCCTAGCCTCTGCCGCCGGCGATTGGTTGGCTGGGCCGCCCGCGTGGATTGGTCCGTCGCGCCGAGGTGTGCTCTTTGACCTGAGGTTTGACCCGTGGTTCTGGGGTTTGTGGGTGCGGTTGGATCTGGTTCCGCGAGAGGTTGGCGTTTGGTGGGAGGATCCGAGGATGGTTTCATGGGGGTTTCGTGTGGTTGGGGTCTGTGGAGGGTGGGTTGAGGCGTTTCTGGGCTGCGTCTGAGCTAGATACGTTGGAGCTTTTTTTTTTTGCTAAAAAAATTCCTCTTTTTTTAGGAGGAATTGATTGGTTGTTCGATTTGAGGTTTTTGTTGGATGAAATTGAGGGGAATTTCGCCTAAGTTCGCCGTTCGTAGCTTGAATCGATGAGCATAGGGGAGAAATTTTGGGTGTTTTGTGTAGGGAGTTGGTTGGTGATTAAGATTGTGTTCTGCAAATAAGCTTAGAAATTCGTTCTCTTGTTTTTCTCTAGCACCAGTACATAAGTGGATGATGTGAGAACAGGTTCTGCTATTGTTTGGTGACGTGAGCTGATGCTTGAAGAGGCAAGTTTTATGCAAATAATTGATAAAGTTTGTTGTTTCTTGTAGGTTTGTCTAGGTTTTAAGTTTGGATGGGAACCTCCTCGGGTGCGAATTTCCATCAGCAGCCCCCGCAGGGGATGCCGCCTCCTCGCCACAATGGCCGTGCCCCAGGCCTGCAGACGTCCCTCTCTCTGGCCTCATCGGAGCAAGTTGGTTCGCCAGACATGAAGGAGCCGCTGTCAACAAATTCTGATCCAGGGAATGACTCTGCCACCGAGAGCGCCAGTTCCCGTGAGACCTGGCCTGTTGAGCCGAGCAAGAGCAGTGGCCCTGCTGCTGCAGCAGCTGTGAAAATAGCGGATAAGGAGAAGGAGGTTGTCACCAATGGTGTGTCTGAGCTTCAAGTCATTCGTAGGATCCCAAGTGCTGGTAGGATGACTCTTAGGGAGGTTGCTCGGGACAGGGTTGACCTGGTTGCTGACAAGATGAAGGTTATGCCAGAGGAGCTCTTGGAAGAAATCAAGACCGAGCTTCGATCGATTCTTGAAGGAACTGGTGGTTCGCACCATATTGAGGAGTTCTTGTACCTTCAAAAGCTCGTCCAGGGTAGGGTTGATTTGACATCAAACATGCTTTCGATGGCTCACCATGTGCAGCTGGAGATCCTTGTTGCCATCAAGACTGGAATCCAGGCATTTTTGCATCCAAGTGTTAACATACCCCAGAGCCGTCTCGCAGAGGTTTTCTTGTACAAGAGGTGCCGGAACATTGCTTGCCAGAGTGTTCTCCCTGCTGAGGAGTGTAGGTGCAATATATGTGGCAATAGGAACGGCTTTTGCAACCTCTGCATGTGTGTGATATGCAATAAGTTTGATTTTGAAGTCAATACATGCCGCTGGATTGGGTGTGATGTCTGCTCTCACTGGACTCACACTGATTGTGCAATTCGTGATGGGCAGATTGGGACTGGAAAGACAATTAAGAATGGAAGTGGCCATGCAGAGATGCTTTTTCGGTGCCAGGCCTGCCAAAGGACATCCGAGTTGCTGGGGTGGGTTAGGGATGTCTTTCAACAATGTGCTCCTGGTTGGGACAGGGATGCCTTGTTACGAGAACTTGACTATGTTTTTAAGATATTTCGTTTAAGTGAGGACTCAAAAGGGAGGAAATTGTTCAGGAAATGTGCTGATCTGATTGAAAGATTGAGGAGCGGTACTGCTGAATCCATGAGTCCTAGAGTGCTGCTACAGGCACTCCAAGGTACGTGTGCTTTGTTAACTGAGCCATACGTGTATGTGGGTTGTCATTAACTCATATCTTACTTGCGGTCCTGCCATTATGTCTACTCATCTTATTATGCTGAGTTACACAATGCTGCTTGTAGTGCTTGTTTGTGTTATCTTTGGAGAAGAGATGGATAAATATCAGTTGTATTGCACAGCCCAAAGAGGCTATATATAGTACAAGGACTCAAGAGATACTAAACCCTAGACTACAAGTACAATACCAGAAATACCCTTAATACCCCCCTCAAATGTAATGTGTATGCAATAGCATTACATTTGAAAAGGATTGACACTAAAATAGGGAAAATCCAAAGTCCGACTCTTGAAGATGTCGTCATAGCGTGTGGCTCTTGGAAAAATGTGGGAAAGATCGCCTCCCATCCGAAATTGTGTGGCAGTCTATAAAGCACAGAGTGCATGGGCCGAGAAGGTAGAGGTAAGCAGAAGCAAAGTCAACTGCGGTAATACAACGAAAAGGATGTGGAAGGTGACACGTAGAGAGAGCTTGTTAAATCAAACCGAAGAGGGATAGATAGAAACATAGCAGCACAGATTGAAGCCCAAGACGGTGGCGGTGCGGTGCAGAAGAAGCGCAGTGGAGGTGTGGTGCAAAAGAAGTGCGGCGGCCTTAGAAGTTCGGGGCGGCGGCTCAAAGAGAAGCGGCAGCATCATAAAGACTTTTACGATCTGCAGCGGCTCAAAGAGAAGAGGGGCAGCTACGGCTATACGAAAGGAAGAAGAGGACCACACTCATCCAAAAGGATGGAACGTGGCTAGCAAAGCAATCGGCTGACTGACAAGAAATTTGTGGACTCATACGGCTTTGATGAACTGATAGAGAGATGGCAATGGACTTGGATCGACGCAACGGAAGACGCAAAATGAAACGGACTAAAAGGCAACGGATTCTAGCATCCTCAGCTCCACCACCACTTTTGCTCATCCTCTCTCTCTCCTTTTTCTTCAATCAGCCGAACGACCTTTTTCTCCAATCGGCCAAACGGCCTGGCCACTTATCTCCTCAGCATCCTCCCGACGTCGAGCGAGCGAGGAAGCCGGGAAGCTCGACCCCTCCTCCAAACTCCACAAGCCGGCCGACGGTGTGGAGGAAGAGCAGGAGCAGGAGGAGTCAGAGGCCTAGGGCGGCGGCGGCGCGGGCGCGGCGGCCGAAGGGGGTGTCGTCGGGGTGGTTGGATCCGGGTGCCAGGAGATTGCACAGGCGCGAGCGGCCAAGGCGACTCAGGGCGGTCGGAGAGGGTCGGATCTGGGCTAGGGCGGCGCGGTGACGGCGAGATCTGGCGAGAGACGGCGGTAGGGAGGTCGGCAAACCCAGATCCGAGTGGATCTGGGGGATAAGACGACGGTAGCCACTAGCGAGGCTGGCGGTGACCAGAGAGCTAGCGTCGTCGCTGTCGAAGCCGGATCCGGCACGCGGCGGCCGGATCCGTCGCGCTAGGCCGAGGATGGCCGGATCTGGGCGGGGCGACGCTGATCCGGAGCGGAGACGGCCTTATCCAGTCGGTGCGAGTTCGGGGCGGCAGCGGGTAGGGGATGGCGATCGAGGCGGCGGCAGCAAGTCTTGTTGGCGGCGCCGATGCGGCGGCCGACGAGGGTGTAGATGGCGACGCGAGCATGGGCAGCCAACTGCTGAAGAGGATGGGGGCTAGGTTCAAAACCTAGGCTCTGATACTATGTTATCTTTGGAGAAGAGATGGATGAATATCATTTGTATTGCACAGCCCAAAGAGGCTATATATATAGCACAAGGAATCAAGAGATACTAAACCCTAGACTACAAGTACAATACCAGAAATACCTTTAATAGTTTGCAGCTATGACTATGTTAGTGATTCTATATTTTTTTGCAATTTATACGTAGATATCATAAAATTATTAGTTGTTTGAATACATCTTCCGAATCAACTCCTTTTGTCATGTCGCACACAAACCCATGTTTCGATCTTTAGATGATTTATGTTTGTCTAGCCTTTCTTGTTAGGCTTTGGAATTGTGCGCTTCCCATCTTATGCTGTAGCTCGATTCACTGCAGGCTTCCTTGTAGGCTTGTACACATCATTATGTCAGTCATAGGATTTGGCAAATCAGTAGCTCGATGCACTGCAGGCCTTCTTGTCACATCATTACGACAATATTAAGAATTTGGCAAATCAATAGGCCTTTGTGAACAATACCTCAGAGCCTTGAACATAGTGCTGTCTTCCACGGGGTTGTAGTAAAATTGTTCTTTGAGTGCACTTCTAAAGCTGCAGTTATTCCACCATCATGAACTCTACAGGTGCGTTAACCATCTTAAAAGCATGTAAATGCACATACTTTTTTTTTGTGCTGTTTAACATGCAAGAAGTGCGGCTGGTTGGCATGATGGCATCTAGTGCCATGCCATCCTGCTCATATCATCTCCTTAATAGCATTGCTACTCATCAGCTATCTAAAGCAGCGATAGTTTTAAGATGCACTGTATGGTTACTCTAGTGATAATATTCTCCATTGAAACCATCATCACACATAGTTTCTCTGTATCAATATATAAGATGAAGGAAACTATTGTGTTTAGTTGTTACATTCATTGTTATTCCCAAATGGAAGCGACTGAAATATTTTCATCTTGCAATCGAATTGGTTGTCTTCTGTAATTGTTTTTTAGGCATATTGTTTTGTTAGTCAGATTAGCAAAGTTCCAGGATCAGTTTTTTTGGTAATTTTCATGTAATTGTGATGTTAGACTCCTTTCATCATTTATTTGTCACACCTCAATCCTGCCACTGCCCCCACCGATAAGTACATCCGCAATCGTACTACATGTTGTATTCTTGCATGTTTTTGTGGTAGAGGCCTCCCTGCAACTCTTTGTTAATGTAGTGATGCAACCGGTTTGAATAGCTGGTTTATGTTTGCTCTACATTCTTCATTGGTTTTGGTTCCTACATAAAGTGTGCTCAGTTATGTGAGATGGTTGTGGTTTTCTGCACATTTCATTGGCTTGTTACAATCTACAATGTTTGGGGGGCATGGGAAGTCAACATATCGTGTTTGATGGCCAAGAAAGCATCCATGATTAAAAAAAAGTTCCATGTGAGGTGTCAATTTTACTGAATTTATCTGAGGTCTGTCTTATGTTTGTATATCTGATTGGCAATTCTGAACTGCTACATTAACGCTTCCTATATTTCCCCTCCCAGAGCTTGAGATGGACTTCCCAAAGATCACTGAAAATGAAGAGTTGGGGCGCCTGATCACTCCCCAGGAGGCCTGCAACCGAATCGCTGAGGTTGTCCAAGAGGCTGTCAAAAAGATGGAGATTGTGGCCGACGAGAAAATGCGAATGGTTAAGAAGGCTCACCTTGCCGTGGAAGCCTGCGAGCACGAGCTGGAGGAGAAGGCAAGGCAGGTCCAGGAGCTCAAGGCGGAGCAGCTGCGGAAGAAGCAACAGGTGGAGCAGCTGGAGAGCATGGTGCGGCTGAAGCAGGCGGAGGCGGAGATGTTCCAGCTCAAGGCCAACGAGGCTCGGCAGGAGGCGGAGCAGCTGCAGAGCATCGTGCTGGCCAAGTCAGAGAAGGCAGAGCAGGACTACGCGAGCCTTTACCTGAAGCGCCGCCTGGAGGAGGCCGAGGCGGAGAAGCAGTACATCTTCGAGAAGATCAAGCTACAGGAGAGCAGGCCACCGGGGCCGCCCCAGGCGAGCAGCAGCGGGGCCAGCGCCGGCGAACCGTCGCAGATGATGATGCTGTCCAAGATCCAGGACCTGCTGAAGAACGTCCGCAGCATGCCGTCGGGCAAGTCGGACGGGCAGCAGTCGAAATGACACCGAATGCAGCTGCCATATATAGCTTCTCTCCTAGTCAAAGCCTGGTCATCGCTTATCGGTGCTGCTGCTGTGATGTCTTTTAAATGTGATGTCAACAAGTTAATTGTAATAGACACTATTCTGACTTTATCTATATCGGTTAAAATCGCACGTGATTACGTACTAATACTGATGATTCCTCACATGGAAATCTCATATAATTCTTACATTTGGTAAGCCATGAGCGAGACTGAATTCATACTTGGGCATGGAGCGGTGGAATTGTAGTAGCCAGTATTCTGACTTCATCTATATCAGTTAACATCGTACGTAAGTATCTCTCTCGCGTAAACAACTAGAATTTAAAAATCTAAACCACAGACCACACTCTAAAAAAAATCCAAGAAACTATAAAGTTTAGCAACTTGTTATCCAGATTCATGGTAAGTTTGTCGACACTAGTTAGGAGTTCAAAGTGTTTGCAAGGGAATTCGCTAGTGCAAGTCAAAACCTTTCTAGTAACCTTCCAAGGATATATTATTACTTGACATTGTTATCAAAGTTATCACTATTTGTCTACAAAAGGTTTCGCTAGTGTTCAGAAACTTCAAAGTTAATCTATCAACTAGTGATCTAGAGGTAGCACTGTTGTGGATTATCACTTCATATTGGACCATCAGCTAGTCAGGGAGTAGGAATTAGTGATCTAAATTGTTTTATGTTGCTCTTTTCTTTTGAAGGAAGGGGACGCCCTTGTTAATCCAATTCTTCCCTCGACTGGACATGTCATAGAAATAAAGTCATAAGACAACTGCATTATCTGACAACTGCATGAAACATGAAAGAAAAAAGATCTCTAAAAGCTGCTGAGATATTTACCTTTTCTAACTCACAACTGCACAAAACTTGTAAAATAAATAAATAAAAGATCGGTGTGGGCTACCAATATATTTGCTATTTTTGTGACGATGGGGTTGAAGTAGTTAGCAGATTGAGTACTGTAGGATCGAGTATGGCGACTAGAGGGGGATGAATAGGAGCCTAAATTAATTTTGAGTCTTTCCAGAATCTTTTCCTTTGAGCGAAAGTAAAGCTCTTCACTCTAGTAGTTATGGAAATTATGAAAATCAGAGATAAATAATTACAAGGAAAAGATCCAATCAAAATCGAGTAAAACACATTTAAACAAACCCCGGCGGTCTGACCATCATGAAGGGGGCGCTCTGACCTCCGCTCTAGCGGTCTGACCGCTATGAACAGTAAAATCAGGTAAAGCTACAGTAATCCCAGTAAGACCGCTGCTACAGTAATTTCAGAAATGACTTCGCGGCTGATCAGTTCGCCAACCAAAAGCAGGTCTGACCGCCGCCTCCCACAGCCAGTTTGATCGCCAGCCCTAGGTCAGTCAGACCGCTGGCAACACAAAGCAACTGAAAAATTGTAAACTCTTTGACGAGGATAGAGTAATCCTCAAATTATTACGTCATTGTATTCTCCGAATATACCCTTTATCGATAAGGGGGAAATTCATGGGTTGGTCGTAAGTACCTTTAATACCACATAGTCGTAAGTCCTACTATAACCAGGTAAGCGTAAATACTTCTATGACCACATAATTGTAAGTCTTACTACTACCCGATAGTTGTAAGTACTTCTGCGACCACGTAGTCGTAGGTCCTGCTACGACTAAATAAGTCATAAGTACTTCTACGACCACTTAATTGTAAACCTGACCAAATAGTCATAAGAACTTCTACGACCATGTACTTGTAAAATCTCTTACGATCACCTTATGATCGTAGACCTTACCACCAGTCGTGCATTTCCGATCAACTTGTCTAATGACGTGGGGATGTCTGACAAGACATTTAGAACGGGCCCTTACCTTTAATAACCGCACATGATCTCTCTCTGACAACAACTGTTGTATGGCGAACCACTCCATGTCTCTCTGACAATAACTTCCAATGGGTGGTTATCTCCTGAACCAATGAGACACCTTTTGGCGCAAGACAATTGCCATCATTTGGTCAACTATATAAATGATTACGTCGGAGAAGAGAGGATGAGAAATCAAAGCAAGAGATAGTGCTAGGCATTTCTGATTACACACTTTGTAATTTTTCTCTCTAAGCAATAGCAACACAGGACGTAAGGTTATTATTCTCCCAAGAGAAGGCCCGAATTTGTATAAAAATTTTATGTTTTACTTCTGCTTTACCAGATATTAGAAATAAGAGTTCCCCCCGAATCCAAAAAAATCATACGTAAGATCGGTATTAAAACACCGACAGTTAGCGCCGTCCATGGGAAAGATCTTCTTTCAAGATTCTGATAATTTCTGGCCTGCAAGTTCTCTTTCTCCTAAACAAAGCCTAAAAGAAATCAGCATACCCAGTTACCCACAAAAGTGTCCTGCAGACATTCTTCTTGATGATCACAAATGTGCTTGGTCATTATCCCTTTGTTGATCTCCTTCACAGAGGCAAGCATATTAGGTTCATTCGTTGGAGCGTGCGTCAATAAGGTGCAACAGATCATCACAGATGAGGAAATACTTTTACTGGGAGTGAAAGAGCTTAAAGAGCTGCAGCAATGTGTCATATTGGCCGGGCCGGGCCGGGCTTTGGCTTTAGCTTTTTAGGTTTCAAAGGCCGATCTTTCCTTCGTTCGACGACTTTTGATTTTCTTACAAGACATCGGTGCACATTGCTTTTGCTTCAGCCATAATACACGTAGGCAGTCCAGTCCAGAACCCGCCCGACGAAACTCCACGGCCCGGCCCAGTTCCAAACCGAGACAAGTGCGCTATCCGAGTCAGGGTCCCGCCCCCCCTATATAAACGCCCTCGCGTGTTCTCCTCGCAATCCGACCAAACCCTACAAATCCCCGGTCGAGCCCCCGCACGGACTCGCCGCCGCCGAACCAGCAGCGTCGCATGGCGGATTACGAAGAGCGCTACGAAGGGAACGCCGCCGGCGTCGGGGGGTCCCCGCCGCCCAAGCCCACCGGGTTCTCCGACCACCCCGACGGCCGCTCCCAGGTGCCTCTCTCCGATCCGCGTAGCCTTCTAGTTGGGATTTTTTTGGCGAGTATGCGGGGGTTTCGAGCGTGCGAGGTATGGGCGGATCTGCGTCGAGGTGTCCGGGTTTGATCTGGATGCGGGGGATTTGGCTAGTGTCGGTTTAGTTTTGGTTGGTGTGGCGTGTTTGGGAGGCCGCGACTGCTCCTGATTGTTGTTTGGTGATTTTATTTCTTCTGGAGTTGAGGAATTACTGGAAAAAATTGTTCAATTTTTTAGACAAGCTTCCGCTTATATTAGCTCTCTAGATGCATTGAATTGAATTGAGTCGGAGTCGGAAGGTAAGTAATGAGTTTCTTATACGGTGTGATTTATGTGCAAGTTCTGAGTTCCACCTTATGCTGATTAGATCAATCAAGGGTTCTTTGGAAGGAGGAATGCATGTTGGCCACTTTTGATTTTGCTTCAGTGCTTGTTGTGGGTGCATTTATTTGACGCTAGTTTTTAAATCGCTGCTGGTAGTGGGTTGATGGTTCTAAGTAGCAAGTATTATTCATGTGTTCTACATTTATGTGTTTGTCATTCATAATTACTAATAAAAATTCCTGCATTTTTATTTTTTTAATAAATCTAACTAATGAGTAATTTACTTTTTCCAGCACGAGACCCAGACACATGATGGTGGGTCCTGGAAATCTAGAGAGAGGGACAGAGAACAAGAGAAGGACAAGGACAGGGAGCGTGACAGAGACCGTGGTAGAGATAGAGAAAGGGACCGGGACAGGGAGAGGGACCGGGACCGGGGTGACAGGGACAGGGATCGTGATCGCCACCGTAGGGAGCACCGTGAAAGAAGTGAAAAAAGGGAGCATCATGATCGTTCTGATGATCATGATCGTCACCGGAGCCGTGATGATGAAAGGTAACCAGTCTAATTTTCTGTTTTCTAAAGTACTCCCTCCGTTCAAGTTCATAAACCGTATTTTTGAATGATTTCGTCTATAAATATAGGGCGTATTTCATGTTCTAATATAAAATTAGTGAGATGCTCGCTTTATACCCTTAATAAATACACAACTTTATTTGCTATTTTCTATATGCATACATTGAATATAGTATTTATTATAGCCATTTTCACTATCTTCTTAGTCTATGTGCCAAGAGGAAATACACTTAACAAACTTGGATGGAGAGAGTACATGTATTGATTATAAATCTATATTACACCATTGTGATATAATACCCATAGGAAAAAAGAAGCAAAATCCTATTTGGTTACCAAAATATCAACCGGCAAACCACTTGGCCATAGTAAAAGGGATAGCACGGTGACAAGAAAAAGAGCACATGTAGCCAGTCGAGAAAGCCCACGACACTAGCAAGCCACTGCTATTCTCCTTTATTTCCTTCCCATCCCAAACCCCCAAAACCCCACAGCCACAGAGCGTCATCCACCGCAAGACAAATCAAGGCAAGCTGCCCAGGAGCAAGAAGTCGGCAAGAAGCTAGACCGCAGGCCAGCAAGTCTATCAGCCATAGGAGGAGATCACGCTAATCGGCACACATCCAACCAAGACAGCGATTGCCAAGGGCAAGCTTCCAACTCCTTTCCAAAGCAACCCGACCATCCATCGACACATCGACAAAGGTAGCCCACCATCCATTCTCAATACTAGTATCAAGTTCTCAAAAGCAAACCATGCATGCCCATAGCCAATAAGCAATTAACCGGTTATCACATAGCCTCACTAGAGCACCATGGAGCCTTCATAGAAATTACTAGCCGACGGTAGAGTAGAGGGGAGGGAACAAGAGTACCAAGTAGGTGAGCCACCGTGGTGTAGCAGCCAGCCGACGGCAGCTGAAGCTGGAGGTCAGGAACCAGGGGATCATGCGCACTTAATCTTTTTCGTGTTGGGCACCGGGGCATCGGAGAGGTGTCCGGTGAGAGAAAGTTTGTTGGTATCGGGTTTATGCATAGAACCGATACTGTTTGCATGCTTGTGTGAATTGCAATGTTGAGTTAAGAGTTCGGATGATGCTTATAGGTGGAGGTTTTGCTTTGGCCCCCTTCACGCATCGTCCACAGGAGTAACTAGGCAAGTGTATGGTAGAATAATGAATTGTGCTGAATGCTTGGTACTTGTATTTTATGCCATGATTTACAGTATTCATGAGATGTTATTCATGAATATTGATGCTTAATGAGACTTGCATTTGCATTGCACCATGAGTATCATGAACGTCCTAGAGAGGTAGGCGAGAAGCATGTGCATAAAGAAAGTCCTACCGAAAGGGTGAACTATAGCTTTTGTGAGAGGCTTCCTTTGGCAAGGCACCTAAAGAAAGTCCTACTGAAAGGGTGAACTATAGCTTCTACGAGAAGCTCCCTTCGGCAAGGCACCTGCACGGGATGGAGGTAGAGGGTGACATCGATGGGTGTACCATCCACTATACCGGTATAAGCTATAGTTGCAGACATTGCATTGCATGAAAATGACAGAGAAAGTGATATAGCTACAAAGATTTATGATTTACAGCTCACCGTCATGAAAAACAGTGATACAATTACAAATATTATGATTTACAGTCCACAGTCATGGGATTGATTGAATTGCTATATGGATGTCATTGTTTTATCGTGTGCTTGCTGAGTCTTTAGACTCACCCTTGCTTTGTTTTTTAGGCTTATAGTGAAGGCTGTTAAGGGTATTAGATATAAGGAAAGGAATTGTATTAGTCGGAACTGGAGCGAGGAGCCGCCGGTGATCGCCTGAAGAGGCGTAGCGGATCGGGTGGCCGGATCCACGCGGGGAGGGCCAGAGGCGGCCGGATCCGACGTGGGCCAGACCGGAGCTGGTCGGAGGCGAGCCGGATTTGGCGGAGACAGGCTCAGCGAGTCGTCGGCGGGTGGTAGCGGTGAGGATCCAAGGTGGCAGCTGCCGGATCCGAGGCGGCGGTTGCCGGATCCAAGGTGGTGGCGGCTGGATCCGGGGGTGACGGAACGTGGCGGCCTGGATCTGGAGCGGAAGTGGCCGGATTTTGCGCGGGAGTCGGCCTGGTGACGGCGGTCGAGGCGACAACGGCGCAACGCGAGCGGCGGTCGAGCGACGGCCGATCGGGCGGCGGTGGCGAGGCAAGCAGGTGGGATCAGTGGCGTGGCGTCGGCGGAGGAGGTGTCGCGCACCAACGGCGACGGCGTTGGAGCCCAGACCTGGCGCCGATGAGCCTAATCTGGTTGGGAGGCAACCCGCACAAGCCAGGGGCTGCCCGAAAGCGAGCCGGCGGCGCCGGACGCGGGGGACAGCGGTTGGGAGATGGCGACATGCGGCTGCGTCGGGAGCGAGGATCGCTCCTCCCGGGGGCAGCAGATGCGAAAGCTCGAGTGGAGGCTAGGAGGCTGCGACGACGAGTACAGTAAACCCTAACTCGAACCTTTGCTCTGATACCATGTTATGAATAGTGTGTATATTGAAGAGGCCCAATGAGCAATATATATAGGGAGTACAAGGGGATATTACAGTGGAATATGCCATATGCGGATAAGGAAAGCGAGGCATATAAGGAAAGGAATAATACAATTCCTATTCTATCTCTAATACCCTTAACAAAGGCGATATACATGGTTGGGACCGTGGGAGTAGCACATATATATTCTCACGTGTGATAGTAATTCACACTTCACCTTTAGATGTTACGATCAGACTTAAATGTTGGGCTTTGACAATTAGCCTTAAGATTCTGTCATATTAGAACCGCTTCATTTTGTATGGCTCATTGGCTTGTGCCTTTCTTCTAGCACTTGGTAAATGGTAAATGTTAGGGTAGTGGTAGCATTCCAGGCTTAGGGGATGGGCCGGGGTGTTGCATGTGTTAGAGTGCTAGTTTATTATTGTGAAAACTTCTTTACTTAACTAATGATTACGTAAGAAGTGTAGCCCTTTGCCATCTCCTTGTAACTCAATAAGCCGCTTTTGTAATCTTATGAAAATTGGCATGATGCAATAGGTGCTTGCCCTGGTATCGCTTTTGGACCTATTCTTTTTGGCTTTTCAGCGGCTTTTGGTTTCTCTTAGCAATCAAAATTCATTAGACTAATAAGCCACAACTAAAAGGCATAAGCTGCAGCTCAAAAGCACAGGCTCTTTTTCTGGGTGTATGTTTAGTAGATGTTTTGAGTTTTGAAGTCTGGTCTGGATAAAACTATTGGCCCCCTTGAAACTGTATTATATGATTCCACAATAACCATTTAACATAAGTGGCATCTCTAAGCCACCTAATGAATTAGAGAACTGGTAAATGTAGGGAATTTTGCTGCTGTGTAGACTATCTAGTAGTGGTGGTTCCTAGTTGCTTGATGATGTACATTCGGGCATAAAAAATATATTCTTTACTGGTTTGTTAATTGTTTCTGCTAATCAACTAGTTTTTCAAAAATTATTTCTATCTTGATAATAAACATCTTTTGCATAAAAAAATTCAACTTTGCTTACACTGGAAATCTGACATATGCTATGGTAATGTAGGAGAAGAGATCGAGATAGAGATCGCCACCGCAGGCATCGCTCTCGCTCCCGTTCAAAGGGTCATGACCACAGAACCAGATCTCGTTCGCGCTCTCGTTCAAAGAGGTATGTGATTGGATGCCCTCCAAAGGCTTACTATTTGCATATAGTTTGGTTTCTGATGTCAATGACAATTAAGTTTGCCCGTTCTATTTGAATTAGCTATCTAAGGAACACATTAACATCTGCTTTTGATACCTGCCATAAATGTCATTTTCATGTGATGTTATCTTTTTTTGTTTGTTTGGAAAATTGACAGTATGCAATGGACAATTTTGAACAACTATGTGTTGTTTTTTTTGCTTTGCAGTTTACCTTAGATAATAATACGTTGTTTAGTTGTAATTCTTTTCGCGCATGATTTGTTGTTTGTATACCTTATTAGCTGGTTTTTATTGTATTATTTTTATGTAATGATGTGCTATTCTCTATTCGTTGAACTACTTACGAATGCCTGTTGTATTGAAACAGCAAGCGTGTGAGTGGATTTGACCAATCACCACAACAAGCCATGCCGATAGTTGCTCCTGGTGCAGCCACAGGTATGTGACAAACAACATAGTTTGATGGTTTCATTTGCATTCTTTTATGTGTGTGTGTGTGTGCGCGTGTGCGTGTGTAATTGGGACTTTAAAAAGCTGCCCACCAATGGACTTGTCAAGAAGTTATTATGCACAAACATTTGTAATGAACAGTTACTGCTGCTGGAATGGCTCTGTGCAACCATTCGTTTTCACTATAGTGCCATTAATAGTCATGGCATGGCTTTGTCAAGAACTTGCATTTAACAACCAACTTTGCAAATCATTGTTATCATAAATCCAGTGATTATTTCTTATTTCAGCAATGTTAGCGGGGTTCCAATTTACAAATCTCAGTGGTTCCCAGTCAATTATTGAAAATTTACTTTTTTCGCCTGGGATTCTCTAGGGAAAGACTGGCAACTGGCCTCTTTCTGGCCTGCCACCAGAAATTGGCTGAGCTTTGCGAACCAGCACCATACTGAGATATGGAACCCTGCAGTTTAGTACCACTGGATGCCTTGAAGGCATTGTACTTGTTGCTATGTGGATGATATTTTCTTATAACGAAGACTTGTATATTTGCATTTTATTATACCTGGATATTTGCATTTTATTATACCTGGTAACTGGAACTGAGTGAGATTTTTCTTGTTTCTTGTTCTTGGTGTTTGTTTGTTGTATATACATATGGGTAGGAAAGCAATCTTGGGCCACTTTGTCCAACTGCTGCCAATGGGATGAGCCGACTACTATAGCTTTAATGTACAAGGAGGAAACAATCTGGTTTGATATCTTGTTCGTCTTTGACTAGTAGCTAGTATTACATTCTGGTAGTTTTGTAGTTATTACTTTTAGTCCTTGTCTCCTTGAAGATATTCTATACATTCCCCTACGTGGAATTTGGGAAACTGGACCTTTATTGTATATTCACAGTAGTGGTGGGATTGTGTCAATTTTTTAAATGATAATCACTTATATTCCTATGAGAAAATTGATCTTTTTTCTTATGAATTATCTGTTGATAAATTGCAGGTCAGCTACCCGCAGTGCCCCCTGCTATTCCTGGAATGCTTCCGAACATGTTTAATTTCACTCCAGGACAGGTGAGTGCTATCTTCCTTTTAAGATGCATTGTAGCTAGAGCTCAAACTATCGATGGTCCATTCTGTCATCACTAGGCAATCTGATTCGTTCTGGTTTGCAACTTTTCTGGTGGTGGCAGAATGAATTGCCTGGGAGATATGACACTTTATATCTTCTATCTGATGTTTTGTTATTACTTTCTAATTTGAACTTTTATTTGCACCAGTTCAATCCACTTGTTATTCAGCCACAAGCCATGACACAACAGGTATGAGTCGTATGACTTTCCTTGAGTTACCTTTGCTTTGCGATATGCAATATGGTTAACCACCCTTCTCTTAGGCTACTCGGCATGCTCGGCGTGTTTATGTTGGTGGACTTCCTCCAACCGCTAATGAGCAGGTAATTATGAGTAACTTATTTTTCCTGACGTCTCTTTCTCCTTTTGTGGCCTGCACTGATTATTTTGGTCTTCTTTTCTGCAGACAGTTGCCATATTCTTCAATCAAGTTATGGCTGCTATTGGAGGAAACACAGCTGGTCCAGGTGATGCTGTTCTTAATGTATACATAAACCATGACAAGAAATTTGCTTTTGTGGAGATGAGGTCTGTTGAGGAAGCAAGCAATGCAATGGCCTTAGATGGCATAATGCTCGAGGGAGCACCAGTGAAGGTTAGAAGGCCAACAGATTATAATCCTTCCCTGGCAGCTGCACTGGGTCCAAGCCAGCCAAACCCCAATCTCAATCTTGCGGCTGTTGGCTTGACACCTGGCTCATCTGGAGGTTTAGAAGGTCCTGACCGCATTTTTGTGGGTGGCCTCCCCTATTACTTCACAGAGGCTCAAGTGCGGGAGTTGCTTGAATCCTTTGGACCTCTTCGAGGATTTGATCTTGTGAAGGATAGGGAAACTGGTAACTCGAAGGGCTATGCCTTCTGTGTATACCAGGATATTACTGTCACCGACATTGCCTGTGCTGCTCTTAATGGTATCAAGATGGGAGACAAGACCCTCACTGTTAGGAGAGCAAACCAAGGAGCTGCTCAACCTAGGCCAGAGCAAGAAAGTGTTTTGTTGCAGGCACAACAACAGGTGCAATTGCAGGTACAACTGTGCTTTTAAAAAACATGATGATTTTATAAAACAACAATCAGTTTGTATTAGCCTTCCAAAGTCTGACTGTTGCTTTCTGAGCAGAGACTCGTGTACCAAGTTGGAGGATCCCTTCCGACAAAGGTGGTATGCCTGACCCAGGTGGTTTCCGTAGATGAACTGAGAGATGACGAGGAATATGAGGACATTGTGGAAGACATGAGGGAAGAAGGGCACAAATACGGTAAACAGCAAGAAACTCGCAGACTTGTCCATCCCTTTGTTTTGAACTCTTACATTCGTGTCTTATCATTGCGTTTGCCTTTGCTCAGTTACTGAACTGGTTTTCTTTTGTGTGTTTGTCTTTTGTGTGTCTTTTTTGTAGTCCCACATAATGCCATTGCAGAGTCTTTTATAGTCCGACCTTATGCAAAATTGGCAATCGGGCCTAACCTACAGAAGACACACTATTCTTTTCACTTTGATTTGATTGATCATATATTGTTTTATCTATCTTGTGCATGTACTCACTAACACTTGGACAGGTAACTTGGTGAAAGTTGTAATCCCACGACCCGATCCCAGCGGTGCTCCTGTTGCTGGAGTTGGGAAGGTGAGTCCCGGTTTTATGCGATTTTAACATCAACATGGATTGTGCAGGAATGAAACTATTCTGATTTCCAAACTTTTTTCTGCATTGCAGGTGTTTTTGGAATATGCAGATGTTGACGGCTCGACCAAGGCGAAGACAGGGATGAACGGGAGAAAGTTTGGCGAGAACCAGGTGGTTGCTGTGTTCTACCCTGAGAACAAGTTTGCTGATGGTGAATACGACGGTTAAAATCAAAATCCTATGGGTTGTAACGCCCATGAAGCGGATTCGATTTTCTTAATGTTAGTTTGAGAATCACATCTAGTTTTCCACGTTAAACTACTATATATATATATATATATATATATATATATATATATATATATATATATATATATATATATATATATATATATATATATATATATATATATAATGTAGTCTGGAGATTTCTTGCAGGACCATCAGTTGGATACATTTGTCTAAAAGTCAGTTGATACATTGTCTAAAAAAGTTGGTGCTTGTTTCTGCGTATAATGTCTGTATTGTTCGATTCGCCTGGGTGCAGTAGTTCTAACTCGTAACCTCTCACGGACAGCAATTGAAATTTCTTAGTAAGCTCATGAGACAAAATGACAACAATAGAAATTTCTTACTAGGAGTATTGGATGTTACGCGATAATATGTATTGCCTAGGGTATTATTAGAAACCTCAATTGACAGATGTACATACTTACCGGAAAGGAGGATGTAATTCATCAACTTCGGTGCCATGTGGACGACTTAAGTGGTGCAAACCGCATCACAAAAATATAAAGAAAGATTGACAAATTGCACGCCTTTCATTCCCATTGTGACATTGATCAGTATCATGGCAATTATAGTCACAAGACTGCAGTGAAAGGTGAGCTCTTACAGCCTCTCTTTTTTTAAGGGGTTCATGGGCCATTTCTTGTTGGGTGTAAACATTCCAATTCATTGTAACAATGTACACCTTTTTCTCCGATGTAAATGCCTTTCCATACTTCACATCATTGTCTCTCGATATAAACACTGTCTCGTATTTTACATCACAAACAACATAATTTCTGATAGATACGTTCAATCTAGAATATCCAGGGGAAGCGATTGTGCCAACACAACCAAGTTGCCGGCAAGTATGATGAACCAAAGGATCTGACTTTGATACATCATGAACAGGTACATTCATACACACCATTCACAATCCAATTGCTGCTAAAGCTCTGTCACAAACATCCATCTCTAGTCCTGTAAGAATCCGTTCGCTTCAAGGTATGACACTACTTGATCAGCCATTGATTTAGGCGAAGGGCAGTCCCCAACTTTGCACTGTATCACTATCTGCATAGAGTAGTTCAATGGCTGAATCAGAGAAGTGAAGAATCATCCTCTTAGTACTAGGAACCCTTTTTTTTTCAGAGTAATCGATAGTACTAATACTGAAGTTTTGATTTTCCAGAGATGCTGATGGTAGTCTAGCGATCAAAGATTTGGGCTAACCTCACAATCACAAGGTGGCTCATAAGGGTCATCTATTCCAGTAAACCCTGCAGGTGGTTTCATCAGTAAGCTTTGCAAAATAGTAAGAAGAAAATTGTAATCTGCTGGTTCTTTTACCTTTTATTTTGCCGGCACGGGCAAGCTTGTAAAGGCCTTTCGGATCCCTCGCTTCACATACTTCGAGTGGGACATTCAGAAACACCTACAGAATATATGCTCCTCCGAGCCAGATATCTTACTGAAAAACTTGATAGGATGCCAAGTATAATAAGACAACCACGTTGTACTTGTCTACATGGTTGTTTCAAAGTTGAGCATATATACCTCAATGAATGCAGAATTGGACAGTAAATTGCGGCAGGCGCTTCGATCACTTCTGTAGGGTGATATCAAGCTAGCAATGCAGATCAGGCCAGCATCTGCAAATAGCTTTGCTACTTCTCCTGAAATGTAGGACACAAACAGAATTAGTAGCAGTAAAGTTAAAAGGCTAAAACTTACCATAATGGAGATATTTGTGAACCAAACATACCTACTCTGCGTATATTTTCAGCACGGTCCTCTGCTTTGAAGCCAAGGTCTCGATTCAACCCGTGCCTTAGATTGTCGCCGTCGAGAACATAGGTCAGATGACCTCTGGAGTGCAACTCACGACTCAGTACGCATGCGAGTGTGCTTTTTCCTGAAGTCGATGATAATAACTTGTCAGATATAAGAGGCTCATCATTTTCAGTATATGACCATGAAGATTTGATTAGCTCGTACATACCTGAGCCACTCAGGCCAGTGATCCACACAACACAGCCCTTCTGGTTCAGTAACTTCTGCCTCTCAGGCTGCCCTATTGGGCAGTCATGCCACAGGATGTTTGTCGATTTCCCAGCAGTTGAGGTCACAAGCTTGCTGATACCTGGTAATTTCAGACCCATAAGAATCTACAGATGCTAAAGCTTGTAGAATAGGATACTGCAAGAATTATCTGAGATTTAGGATGTCTTTTACAAGACGCTAGTAAATTACACCATTCTGAAGTTTGAAGCATATTTGGTGTATGGCATCGAAGAGTGTGATTTCCCATCACTGAAACCTTAAGAGATGCTGATTCCTGCACTCTCCGATGTTTCCATCAAAAGAAGGGTGCTGTGCTCCACTTCTGAAATATGAAGTGGTCACCCCACCTTGAAGGAAATTGACAATCTTAGGTTGCCTGGATATGTTCGTGATATATGATCATTCCCATTAAGGGTCCCAGACACCTCAGTATCACCAAACCTATGGTTTTGTCAACACCAACCAGTGCCAAATAAAGAAGCATATGAATCAAGTTTTTTTCCCTTTACATTTCTGAAAAAGGTCAAATCAATCAAAGGATAGACTTGCATAATCCACAGCAATCAAGAAACATATTATCCAGTACATATCGAGGTTAACTAGAGAATATTCACAAATGAAGGACCGCAAGCATAATATGTCTTGGTTTCGCGTTGTTCAACAGCATGGTGTAATTGAATTTAGGTTCCATGGATCAATCTGTCTGGGTCTCTGGTTTGGTGTTCAATTCCTTATGGTAAGCCGGTGCATGTAGGCTATCTGACAGTGCCTTGTCATGTAGTTATTTTCAGAAAGCAAAGCAAAGGCAGCGGCCTTAACCGGTGATCCTCAACTACGCAATTCGTGCCTCAGCTGATAAAGACACTGAAAGTGATCATCTCCAAGCCACGAGGACAAACGTGATGATTTCTTCTATAAAAACCAAGAAGGGCCTACCTTTCTTTCTAGTACTTTCTCCCCACATCTGATCAGACACAAAATTGCGAGGTATTTATTGATTACTATTCATCCATCCATCATAAATGGTTGACAAAACCAGTCATTTTTATACGGATTTCGCGGTTTATTGATACGGAGAAATCGCTACACTAGATGTCAACATATACTGAGGACTAGTGACAAGCACAGCTCAGCTGTAAGTCAGATTCACCCAAAATCGTTTTCATCCGTACGTTGGGCTCGATCACGTTGCTATTAATTGTTCGATGGAATCAGAAGCAAAGTCAGTAGTGGTGGTTCTGAGGATTAGGCATGCACAAATATACTAATGGATCATGTGTGGGCGTGTGGTGTGGCACATGGTGAGAAACATATCTGAAAATCAGTCGAGATCTCAAAAAAAAAAAAAGAATTGAATTGTATATGGTTGATACAGTGGTACTGTTGTAGCATTAAATTTGGATTGTATTTTCTTCACTACCAGTTAGCCCTAAGCCTTTATTTAGAAACAACTATTTATGATGATGCAACCAAAGGAAAATAAAATTCAGTACCCATATATATAGTTCAGGCATGCTCATGCACTAGTTTTGCAAAAAAAAAAAAAAACTGTGTGATAAATTTGCTTTTAATAATAGAAACTATTCATTGACAAGGGAAATAGAATTCAGTGCCCACATATGTAGTTCAGGCATGCTCATGAACTAGTTTTGCAAAAAAGCAAAAAAAAAAAAACCTGTGCGACAAATTTGCTTTTAAAAATAGAAATGCTACTATTCATTGACAATGGGCAGTTTTAAATTTTATTTGCTAACCTCTTATACGATTTTTGCACTTTTTGTTGCTATTCATGCACCTTTGCAAGTACAATCTACATATCTAACATCATTTTTCTAAACAATAACCATTGTACTTTAAAAGTTAGTTTATGTTATATGTATAGCTGACACGAACACAAAGAAAACATCGTACTAATTACCCAACACGAAACCAAACCGAAGATTCCTCCCAAGAATGAGAAACATAATTAGTGTACGTCCTAATTAGCTAACAAAACAAATACTGCAATTAACTGCGACGAGAACGAACGCTTGGAATCAATTGCAAGCACCTGCCACGGCCGGCCCATTGACGAGCTTCTTCCCGTCCGCCGCCGCCGGCACGGCGTCCGGCCCCACAGTACTCCTCTCCCCGGCGGCTGCCAGCACGACGGTCATCGGCCTCGCCTCGACGAGCCTCCTCGCGCCTGCTCCGGCGAGGCTGACCGACCCCGGTCTCGCCGGTGCACGGCGGCACGGGACTCTGCTGCCGGCGCCGGAGCACGGCCGAGGAGGAGCCTTCGCGAGCATGGCGCAAATTCGTGCGCGCGCGCGAGCAATGGTGGCTTGGTGACCGGTGAGTGCTATATAAATGTTTTGTGCGTGAACGTGTCAAGCCAAATTTGATAAGCTAACGAGGAGAGAGAGATGATACTATTTATAGGACGATGAAATGGGAACATTCGTCTATTCTTTTTAGCTGCAGCTTATGATTTTTAGTTGAAATTTTTGAATTTTAGTTGTTTGTAACAGAGATTGCGAGGAGAGATGCTCGTTTGTGATTTTGGTTGATACATATGTTAGACTTTTAACGTGTACTACAATTAACTTATAGATCCCGTTTTGAGAAAATACTCCATTTAAAAGTTATATACTGTAGCAAAAGACAAACGCCGCTTTTAGAAGCCGTAAAGAATAGGCCCATCCACGGCAGATTCTTGTCAGATGGCTACTTGGAAATTTGGAATCATTTCAGATTTAATAACTTTTTCATAGATCAAGTCAAATATTAGTGCTCCAAAGGCTTATAAACTCAGTCTTTATACTTTTTTGCAATGTATTTGATGTTAGTTTTTTACACGAAATTTATATCATCAAGAACAATGCAAAAAAAAAATAAAGAGACAAAAAAATAGCAAAAAAGCCCCAAAAAAACCAAAAAAAATGAAATTAAGAAGTTAGAAATTAGAAGCAGAAGCTCTTTAATTTAACTGTCAAATTATGACTAGTTTGATTTTGCATCGGTTAGCTGATAGTTTAGTTTACATATTAACGACTCGTTTGGATAACAAGAATTTTGCAGAAACAATATTACTGTTTTTTTAAAATTGTTTGCTGAAATACTCCATTCCAAACAGGCTCTAAATGTACAAATTTAATATTTGAGGTGTCAATTTGCTATGGTTTTTGTGTTCTGCGACGAGGTTTTCAGGATAATTAAGACGATCTCCATGTGCTAAATAATCAAGGGTGGCGTTTTTCTTGATTTGAAGGCACAAAGCTCACCAACCGGAGTCAACTTGCTAATAAAGGGTTAGTGTGCGTTTTGGGAAAGCTTTAATCAGGGAAATGCCATTAAGGGCCTGTTTGGAACTGCTCCGCTCCAGCTTTTTCAACTCTGCTCCAAACTTGTCTAGCCAAACGGGTCCAACTCAAAACTCGCTCCAAAAAGGTGGAGTTGAAGGCTGCCCACGTTTTTGGAGCTCCTCAAGGTACTCTAGAAGCGAAGTTTGTATCTCCTCATGGAGTTGGGGAAAATTACCCACCACCGCCATTACACAATTCCTCTCCGTCTGATTCGTTTCTTTTCCTTCTCCCACCCGCCTGTGACTCTCCTCCGCCCGACCCATGCGACTCTCTCCTCCATGACCCCCCGCCCCTCCTCCGCCCCCGCCCGCCTCCTCCACCCCCCCCTTGCCGCCCCTCCTCCTCCCCCCCTTGTAGCCCTCTCCTCCGCCCCGCCGCGACTCTCTCCTCCTTGGGACCCGCCGCGCCTCCTCCTCCCCCCACCCGCCGCCTCTCCTCCACCCCCCCCGCCGCCCCTCTCCTCCGCCCCCACCCGCCGCCTCTCCTCCGCCCCCCCCGCTGACGCTCGTGGATCCAATGGGCGATCCAATGGGCGTGCGTGGGGTGGACTACGGTACCTCTCGCCGGCGTGGCACGGCGGGCTGCGGCGCGGCGCTGGCGCGGCTGGCGCTGCCGCCGCCATGCATGCCTCTATCGCGACAAATCTTGTGGATTGATTGTTGCTAAGGATTCTTTTCTTGTAGATTTGTTTGATGAATCTTGTGTGACAAATGCTTGATCATAAGCTAGGGTCTCCATCTTTGTCAAGTTCGGTTTATCATATTTCAGTGGATTGTTGGTCATGGGTAGAGCTTGATAGCTTGTTTACTTGTTGTGTACTCCTATGAGGTTGTAAAATCATTCCTTTTCAGCCTTGGTGTTTAGATGGTTCGACTAGGACTTCTTTTGTTTTTTGGTTTACATTAGGACTGTTTTATTTTGGTTTACATGAATTTGTTGTAGGATTAACCCTGGATGTGCTGAGGAGGGAGAACGGGTTTCATTCGCATGGATATGCAATCAGATGAAAGCATGGAATTATTCTGACAAGTGTGTTCGACATTGAAGCTCCTCTATCTCAATAACTCCACTGTTATGCTAGACTTGTGTTGTAAGCTTTGTTCTGAATCATTGTGAGATGAATGGATGTGTTGCCTGTTTTTGAATCATGGCAAAATAGTTTTTAATGCTTGCTTCGAGATGTTTCCAATTGTTTGTTAATGATGATTAGATCCGAAATGTGTTCAGCTACTTGGTCCTGCGTATTGTTGCTTCAGAGATGCATTCAACTATTTGTGAATTTTATCAGGTTACCCGATGTATATAATTTTCAGAATAATATGAATATGTGATTGCTAGAGAACCGCTAATGTCCTGGCCGTTCTTTCGATTTCTCCATTGATTTAATGACACGGCAAATATATATAATAAATTAATTGGCAACAATTGCGATTATAATATTAATTTCGGTTTTCTCGAATAAATTATTTGCGATTATAATATTTTACATCATATTTCAATTGACAACAAAAAAATTCAGTTACATATGCTCCGCACACATCAAAACATACACCAAACATCATTCAGGGGCACATTGGACCTTTCTCAGGGAAACCTCACATTCCTGGAGCTGGAGCTAGCTGCGTGCCAAACATGACCACCTGCTCCAGGAACTCCACAGTGGAGCTGCTCCATGGTAGAGTTGGTGGAGCAGAGCTGTAAAAATTGGAGCAGAGCAGTCCCAAACAGGCCCTAAGTAGACAAGAATTCAACGCTGGAATTCTTCCTGACCAAGGGTAACTATTGCGGGCAGATTCAATGAACCTGAATTCCAGTCAACATAAGTCGGAAGCTCTTGTCAGCGGCATTTAGTTCTCCGTAGGAGCAGCTGCTTTTGAGCCTTTTTCACAAGAAAAATCCATTTTTTTTTTGTTGGAATCAACGGTGGTTCATGCAGAATGCTTTGGCCATTAACAGCCTCTTTGTACTGTTGCAAAGCAACAGCTTCTGCCATCCTACATTCTTGAAGTCGTTCTACGTTGCTTTGCCCAGGAAAAAATGGATCTTGCAAGGATGGAACATGACGTGTGAGTTTATGGCGCCCTCTCCTTTGTGGCTAAACACTCAGCAATCACGTAGCATTGGATGCGTCTAGTGCCTGCCAAATGTTGCTCGACTCAAAAGCCACAATGAGACAAAAACGCCATGCAATTGGACGGCTCACTCACGATTAGATCTAGGGCACCCAACAAAGTAGAAGTTAATTCTACAGTTTGATTGCAAGAGAGATGCATGGCAAATTCCGCAGCAAAATATACTTCCCTAATTAACAAGGCAAGAGAGATGCATGTAAAACTAAAGCTGTTGGTGTGAAAATTTATACCAGCAAATTTCAGTCCTAGAAACAAAACGAAATGAGAGAGAGGGACAACTAATTCTAGCAGGAACCCATGCATGTATATATGGAAGTGTGGCAAGAGATCCTATTAATATATATATGATTGATGCAGCTTTGGTAAACTTATTGTAGCATACAAAATGGCAACTCATGATCCACTATTATAGTGCTACTAGCATTTGTCATGGCCTAACACTTTTCGGCTATCCAAGACAAGCTTTTGAGTACAGAAGGCCAATTAGCATCAGATGGCACAGCTACTTAATGGAACATGGATCTATCGCCTAGCTAATCCATGATGAGAAAGCAAAGGAAAATACTTGTTGAGGATAAATATTGCTTTGCTATCTAGTTGCACTTTGTTAACTTTTACTGATTTACGAAGATTACAGTTAGAACATATATACAATTTGTAAAAGTGTTAAGTCGCTCTTTGTCAAAGTAATTGGGAGGATTTGTTATTTATTTTCAAAGGTATTAAGGTAGCAATGCAAGATTCTCTGTGAGCTAATCATTTTCACGGAACATACAGTAAATATGTAGAGGCTTGAGTGATAGTATACTCCACATAAAAGAAAGTTGCACAATGGTAACTGATGATCAGATGCAAATAAACCACTCGACTTCTCTTTATTTTAGGGTCTAGATCCCTTTTTCTTAATAGAGAGAAGCAATTTTCCAGAAGTCCCATGATTTTGTGTAACACCTTGGTCTAACCTATGAGCCCGGAATGCTACTACTACTTCATGACACTACCATTTACAACCATTGCTACTAGATTTAAGTAGCAACTCCTCTGATTTAAATCTCAACGACATGATAAACAATATATTGTTTTAATACTCACTACCTAAAAATATCATTATAGTCCATTTAGAATATATAGGCTAGCTGTTCTTCAGTTGGGTATTACCCCAAGAAAGCATCATCAGGAATTTGATGACCCAAAGGCAATCATTTCCATGGTTGTCACGGCGGAGTCGGCGACCACGGCGAGTACCCGGCGCCTGGACGCCTAGGCGACGCCTAGGCGTGAGTTAGGCGACGCCTAGGCGGTGGTCAGGCGTGAGTTGCGTGACTGCCTCTCCATCTACTTATCACGTGACAACCTTGACGACTATCATCCGGCTTCCATTCTCGGTCTCGACGCCTGCATGTCTCTCGGTCTCCGACTTCCATTCTCCGAGTCTCTCGACTCTCTCGAGTCTCGACGCCTCCCGCCGCCTGTGCACGTCGCCTCCCGCTCTCCCGCGCCTCCTCCCGCCCACGTCCTCCCCCGCCACCTCCTCCCGGCGCCTCCCCGCCGCCTCCCCGTCGCCTCCCTCCCTCGGCGGGAGGAGGAGGCGGCGGAGGAGGAGGAGGCAACCCGCGGAGAGAAGCCGGCGGAGGAGGAGGAGGCCCCGGCGTCTCCTCCCGCCGCCTCCTGCGTCGCTCCTCTCCCCGCCGCCTCCGCGTCCGGTTCGAACCTAGTGGCGTCAGGCGGGATCAGCGAGGCGGCGACCATGGCGACCTCCTCCTACCGCCGGGGCGCCTAGGCGTCGCCTAGGCGACGCCGTGACAACACTGATCATTTCATTAACCAATTAGAACCGGTTTCAAATGGAACTAGAATAATAATGCATAGTGAAGATGATAGACTCTTTAGATAATTCCACAATGCAAAGGATATCCCTAATTGTATATGCAATTGCAATTGTTTATGCCACAATAGCAAGGCAAAAGAACAATAGTAGGAAATTAGTGTAAATAAAACTACTAAAAATAGATCAAGTGAATACACTGATACGCATGATATAGATCCAACAGCAATTCCATTTACATTCGAATTTTCATGTCCAGGGTGACTATGTAGTAGTCATCAGTGGTATCATGCATAAATGAAGACATGAAGCAAGAACTATTCGAGCTAATAGATCAAGCAATATAATAACTTTCAAGGCATCAACACAAGTAGAATCAATACATGACATCACATATAACAAAATACTTCAATCTTTCATTACGAAGTTACTTCAAACAACCACATGGATCCCATCAAAACTTCGACAAGTTTACTAGAACAGTACTCTGAACATAAATCTAAAGCACATAAATTAAGCCTTCTATTAAAGGGTCCATCCCTTTGATGCAAGTGAAGTTCTCAGCTACAGCAGCAAGGCAAAATGTCTTCAGCGGTACTACAGGAAAAAGAAAACACATCGTTGAGAGTATTTTCACTTGGATGAAAGATTCTAGTCTATAATTTTAGAAGGATAGAGCCTATCAGTCTGAAGCTAACACATCTACAGACATATATATATGCAATCAAAACAGTCTCACATGCAGATCAGTGCAATGATGACAACTTTATAAATTGACTTGAATCAAGACTTTCCAGTACAGTATATTATGCAGGACAAGTTTCAATAGATAAAAATCAACATCAAAATACACAAAATATATGGTTGGATACAGCACTTCAAGTGATCCAGCACTTCAAGTGATCCAGACGAAACAAAGCAATCAAAACTTGTTGGACTATTGCACATGAACAAGGATCACATGTGCTAGGAGTGTATACCTTGATGAAGCCAATATCCTTGGCATTGCTGCGGAAGCATTGCCTGCAGCACATGAGCCCATACTTCCTGATCAGCCCGTGAGGATTCCCACAGACCCGGCTGTCAAAAATGAACAAGTTTGGAGTTATTAAAGTTATCCAGTGTAGGATAAAGCGCTCTTTAGCGCATAACAAATACTGGTTAGAATATTGTTTTAGCCAACATCTCCCAAACAATGCAGCTCAGATGATACATAGTCATCTCAGTACCTTGCGTTTGACTTGAAAAAAAGTTGTTTTCTAACCCTATAGCGTTTTGCATGATCCATAAGCCATAGCGACACCAAACAAATGCTCATTTACATCGAAACAGGTAACTTTAAGATATGACAGCAAAATCAACCAACTATCAGAGGCCGAACGAAAGAGGTTGACATGAGCAAGATCACCACACCTCAAAACAGATCAAAGTGATTACAGAGACCACTTCAGACGATTATCTACACCGAACTACGCTAATAAAACTTAGCAGCAAACTTATAAAACAAGGGGGGTTACAAAACCAGAGTTTGTAACCCAGGAACAGACAGCAAAGCTAGCATTAATCTTCAGTAAACAAGATCAGATTAGACATCTATACCGACTAATCCAACAAGCATATAATACAAAAAAAAAAAGCATATCTAGCCTCTCAACATGGCATCACCGAACATTAGGAAAAGCAGACATGAAAGATTTCTAAGCAGACACCTCGACCTCAAGAACCAAGGCCCTAAATCACTACATATATTCACAAGAACACAACATCAAACCATGCTAATTAGTATGGCCAATCTTGTTAACACAACGAATCACATCAAATACTTTTCAAGATCCCTCGATTTCGCCCATCACAACTAAGCACCGTCCACTTAGCTACACAAAATGGCATCAAGAACCCATAACGTATCTGTCACCCTACAAATCCGCCTCAGGCGCAGCTACTAGCTTCTTAATTCGAAAATCGCACACGGAAAGGACCAAGAGACGAAGCGAGTGGTAAAGAGTAAGAGATCACCAGACGCGAGAGCCGGGGCCGTAGTTCTTGGGGTGGGAGTTCCACACGTTGGAGTGACCCATCTCGCCTCCTCCTTCCTTCCTTCTCGGTGGCGCGACGAACAAGAGAGACGGGCGTGGAGGCGCGCGAGCTGGAGGCGGGGAGGAGGAGAAGGCAGCGGCGCGAGGCGGTGGTGAGGTAAAATATAGGGAGCGGGAGGCTTGGAACCCTAGCTTATCTCGGTCACGCGCGGGTTCAGATGGGCCTCAGGTGGGCTGAGGTCTATGGGCTCTCATCGGGCTGAGATATATGGGCTTTTCTCTTCCCTTTGTTATACGAATTTTCTTTCATCTTGGGCTCTGATCTCTGTCAGAAGCAATGCTTAGGTCGGCCCATTTTAATTCCTTTTTCAGTTTGCTCTTCCTTTTCTTCTTCTTTCTTCTTCTTCTTCTTTCTTCTTCTTCTTCTTCTTCTTCTTCTTCTTCTTCTTTCTCTGACAGAATTTGCTCCGGTTTGCTACGTGCACAGCGCATTTCACGAGCTACAACAACATGGTCTTCTTGGTCCTTGCGTTAATCAAATTGGTCTCCACGCTTCTCGAATGATGCATGGTTCCAAGCCCCAAAGTGCACTAGCATATTCCATTCCTGCAAATGGGATCATGCGGGTGCAAACAGTACAGTATCTATCAAGAACCTGCAGGAATGAGAATCTCAATCGATCTGATCAGTGGAGAATACGATGCCATACATGCACTTCACTTCCTACTCCTTGATTACCACTTCCAAACTGAACGCCATAGTTCTGATTTGACAAGATGCACGCCAACCTTCTCCCTTTTTCTGAAAGTGAGCTTCTCTCTTTTTCCTGATCTACAGTAGCTTTTGCTTTTGGCCACTAAGTTCTTTCACCGACATGCGAACCCAACCCCGCTTGTCAGTGAGAGAGCCCGTGGCAAAAAACAAGACGATTTCACCGCTTAGTGGCAAGAACTAAACTAGAACAAACCGAATCCTTGATTTATATGAACTAATGAAGTGATCCTGTTCACTTTTTAACTGCTTGTGATGGCTCCTAGTGAGCTGAAGGAATCCAGAACTGAAGTGATCCTGTTCACTTTTAGCTACTAGCTAGCTAGCTTTTTGGTGGTCAACTGAAGTCGTAGTCCTTTGTCGTGTTAGGCGTGCAACCGAGCGACGACAAGCGTACGTATCTTTTCTTCTTCACCTTTTCGCGTGCATGGTAGATCATCTGTGAAAAGGATACCAAGAAAAGTCTTCAGCTAGCTGTGATGAACAAATACAGGTATCTTTAGTTGCAGTCGCCGATGCACTTTGTCCTACACCCACTACAAGGCATGAAAAGATGGTTATCACTTAGCTTTCACTTCGGGCTTAAGCCTCCAACCAACCTGAGATGATGTATCAGTTCACAGCCATGGTTGCAAAAAGAAAAAGAAAAAAAAAGCAGGTAACCGGCTGTGATTTTCTTAGCATTTTACTCGGACCGTCCGAAAAGATCGGTCGGATCTTGTGCTATGCTTGCTTGCGAGTATATAGAAGATGTTTAGCTGTACACCATTCTGCGAAAATCCGTCGCAGAAGTGCAGAGTTGTTACTAGTAGTAGCGGCAGAACCAGTGGCCGGTTTTTCATCTGTTCTCTTCGATCGAAGCTAGCGGATTTTGACTTTTGTTACAGTACCTAATTTTCAAACATGGTATTTTCTCAAGACGGAGTCTACAAGTTAATTGTAGTACACGTTAAAAGCCTAACATCTGTATTAACCATAATCGCAAGCGAGTATCTCTTTTTCTCCGTAATCTCTGTCGTAAATAGCCAAAATTCAAAATTTTCAACCAAAAGCCATAAACCGGCAGCCGAACCAAACGGACGAACCAAATAGGTTTGGTAGCTGCTCCAATTGCAGCCTCAGGCAAGATCTCAAGGCCAACTTGGGCACTCTGAAAAGGACAAACTGGGGGTATGAAAAAATCGATCTGCAAAAGGTTAGTTAGCATCAACCAATCAATCGAACTGGTGTGCTCCAGAGAGGATAAATACTGCCATGGAACCTTTAGCCCTGGGTGATGCAGACATCTGCAGTTTGCCGATGGTGATGCCTAGCTAGCTATTTGCCGATTGCCCAACCTTTGTCTGCCTAGTGTTGCCCAATCAGACCATTGGGGTTTTGGAGGTGTCTCTTCTTTCGCTGTCACTTGCATATATGCTCTTGGAGAGTTGGAAGATGGCGATGTGTCAGGTGTGTGCAAACTGCTTGGCGACACCTGTACCTGCTGTTAATGATGTTGCTCGAACTGTCGGTTTGATCGATTGATTTGTTGTAGTCGCTCAGCTGCTAGTCTACTGCTGTTCAGTGGCAGATCAAGCATGAGCAACAGTAGAATGAAATTGACAATGTCTCCCACGCATGATTAATCTGGCTTTGAAAGTCGAAAATATTCCACAATTATTTGGTATAAACCTTGGTTCTGGTTGAGCTGTCTGGCCAGACACTTGCTAATATATAGCTAGTAACAAGTCGAGTCGTTATATACCCTGATTGTTGTTAGGGAAAGGAGGAGTGGGAAGGAGGCTAGGATATGAGACGTGATTAGGGTTAGGATAAATCTTATCCCATCTCATATATATGGTAATCCCATTCCCACCTCTCATTTCCCTATTTCCAATGGGCCATATTAGGCTCATTTTCCTCCATCCAAGGATCAAAGAAGATTAGCCTCGAGCACATACCTAAACGCTACACGTACATCTCCTCGACCTTTGCTACAAGTGCGCAAATGGACGGTTCCAGTAACAGGAGAGAAAAATATCTTTATCAGGCAGAAATATTAAGTTACATATACTAGTCAGTTTACCTAAAAATTTAATCTGATGAGAAAGACAGATAATTCGCTTATATGTCAACACCGCCCTTCACTTGTATGCTTCCTCAAGTATAAGACATGCAATAGAAGTAAGATGCAATTATTTTTTTTAATTGCGCCAACCGATTTGCATGTGGCAGCCAGTTCACCCAAAAGCTTACATTGATGAGGAAAGACAGACAACTCACTTATACTTTAACACCCCCTCTCACTTGTAGGTTTACTCAAATCTAAGGTGTGGAATTGAAGTAGGCTATTGTTATATTTTTAAGTAGGCTAACTGAGTTTTAAATTCAAAACCTCTTGATTCTAATATCCTACTAAATTATATGCGTCAACCAGTTTATCTCTATGGGTTTAAGTTGACGAGGACTTATACTTCAATTATACTTCAACAGCGGGAAACGCATACAGGCCGTCCGTCGATGCAAGTGTCGCTTGCTTGGGTCGTGTCAGGAAGGGTTGATGTCACGTCGGTCTCATGCCAGCGTTGAGACGAGATGCGATGCATCTGATCTGGACCCAAAGTATTCGGAGGCCATTGATCGTTCTGCAAGTGCGATTCATCCGCACGCAGCCTCCTAGGGCTAGCTAGGGTGTCGACATTTTTAGGGTCTTTGATGAATCCTTCTCCGTTTTGCGGTGATCTTGCAAGTTTCCATGAGTCTTTATGGTCTCTGATGTGATAAGCTCGATCGATCAGACGTCTAGTTGATTGTTCAGCGAATCTTTGGCAGGTTGATTACACTGTTTAATCTTTTCCTTTTGCACGGGTTAATTAGCAATCAGATTACTTACTTAGCGTGTAGCTCTTTCGGAAGCTTGTGAGATCACAAACAATGTAGTAACATTTTTTGCACGAATGGGTTGGTGGGTGATCGGACGAATGGATCGACAAGAATATCCTACGTGTCTGAACGATTGATTGGTATCTTTGTTTCTTTGGGTCGGAGAGATATATCCATCATTGAAGAGTAAGACAAGTGTTCATGTCGGGTGTGATGTGTCCCTAGTGCTCAAGAAATTGTTGAGAATCTAATCAATTTTTGGTATATTTTAATCCAGAAATTCAGCATATAAAGCATGACATACAAGACCATGAGTGATTCAACAATGATGTATTCATATTCGCTAATGAACAAACTAACAGCAGCACCTATTAACATATTCATAGCGTACAGAAACAAATATATCAGATAAGTTTTCAGGTTATACCCTCGGACGGGGCCAGTGTCGGAGACACCGGATACGCCGTTACCATCAGTCGACATGATGGCCTATTCGATGTAGTCGATCGAGGCGTGATGCAGGAAGATGTTCGCCGTGCAGTTCACCACCAGGATGTAGAAGACGTCACAGAATGAGCAGTCGCGCCAAAGCGCTCCCCAAAAACTTGATCGCCCGTCTACCCATGCAGGTACACAGACGGACGGAGTTTCGGAGGTCTACTCGCCCAGAACCTTCTGAGCGCAAGGTTCTGAACTGATGTTCCTCTGTAACAGCAAAATCGAAGAGGCTAGAATAACCGCAGCCATTAATCACTAGTAACTGCAGTCACCGTTACTGCCAGCAATTCGTTAATACGAGTTAGTGCGTTTCGATTTTCGAATAGATAAAGAAAAACGCGCCCGCACGGGCGCGGCACGGCGAGGCGAGCGAGCGCGCGCGTGTTGGCTCTCTTCAATTTCACAAGGGGGGTTACCACGTTCCACGTTTTAAAGTGGTGTAACTCCCATTTAATTCTCTATATGGGACTAAACAGTTTTTCCATGTGGGACTAAGAATTTTATTTGATTAATTGTTAAATTAAATTGGACCAAGCCCAATTAATCCAACAGAAATAACTTTTAAAATGTTGTTAGATGAGTGTTAGCTACTTTGGAGCTGTAGGGCAACCTCACAACCTTTCTTAAAAATCATGCTGTAGGGCTTTTGACTAGACACTCGTGGACATATCCAATCCTTTCCTTGCTTGGCCAAACTTCCTCTAGCTATGGAGTACAATGCCTTTTTATTTATCATATAACATGGATAATTGCTCTTACAATTTTCATTTATTTATTCAGTGTTGATCCATCCAACCCTTTTCCTTTTTTTCAATTTGTTTATTGGGACTAGGTACATTGGACCCATGATATATCATTATAGTGTTGAGATATGATGTAGATGCAACCCAATCGGTTGGCCCCGCCATGGATGGTTGTGTGCCTCCCTACCCCGGCAACGTGTGCTGTACTGCCTGTGGGCCTCCCACAGTCCATGCCATGTGTAACACGATCTTTTTAATAATAAATTTTTATTAGTATTATATTTATGAGAGTGTTTATACATCATTCGACTATTTTTTAAAGCACAGATTTTAGAACGTTGAAAGATCTTTTTTTAGGAGTGTTTATATGAGTAGATCCGTTGGATAGAGATCCAACACCCTAGATCATTTTTTACATGGGTGCTTGTATGGGTAGATCCGATCTCTGACTAATTTTACTCTTAAAAATAGTCGAGTGTTCTATAGCACTTTCCTATATTTATATATTATCGCTTAAAAATTTAAAAATTTAAACTTCTATAGCCATTCCAAATAGTGATAGAGACATTGTCGTCATTTAAATATGGGTTGTCAAATGAACAGACGATAGTATGTCACGTCGGCGCCACTACCTCTGTTGTTATTTCCATTGGCGACAGAGGAATCAAGTATGTTAAATGTTTTAATTGGTGTATGAATTTATATTATTGTATTTTTTTATTATTATTAATTTTATTTCTTGGCGATGATGTTCTATAGTAGTATTCCACCTTGACTGTATATGTGGTGCTACTGAAGGGCACCAAAAAATCAGTAGAGTATATACTTAAATATATGCACAAACAATTAGCTATTCATAAAGCAACCACAATTATTAATGATTAGATTTTAGGTATTATTAGTGGCATTTGCTACAGATAGATAGATAGGATAATATAATAGCTACAGTACACTTTAAGTGCACGTTTGAACCTCCTAACATGCATGCATGCATGGAGCTGATCATCACAGGAACATATTATATAAAAATATAAAATATTAAAGAGAATTAAGCACATGTGTTAGGAGAATCCATGCATGTGCCTTCACAATTGTTTGTGAGAAACGCGGTTAGCAGAGGACGAGTGGTGCATCTACGTACACGTTTTGCTGTCTGGCATAGTGTCATGTTGTTGAGATCGATGATGACATGACACAATCATGTACTGACCTAGCTAATTACAAGAGAGCATTAGTTCCCAATCGCATGTCGCATGCTCACTTGCGATTTTAGCTGATACAGATTACGAAGAGATCGATACTCACTTGCGATTTTGGAGGGTACAGATGTTAAGCTTTTAACGTGTACTACGTTTAATTTGTAGACCCCGTCTTGAAAAAATACTCTGTTTAAAAGTTAGGTACTATAATGGCTGCCAAAAGCAGACCGATTTGTGGCCTGAAGAACAGGCCCCAAACAGGCCCTTAAGCTTAAGCTCTTTAAAACAAGATATAGCATCAGAGTGACTCATAAAATGGTCTTGTTATGCGTGCATCTTACATTGTAAACTTCAATTTTATCTTTAATTTGAAGGTACACTTATAACCTTAGTTAGTTTAGTCATAGTAGATCTTAAGCCTATTGTACGTGCAAAGTTACAAATTAAGCTGTCTCTTTTTCTCCAGGAAAAAAGGTAGCTAATAACCAGGAAAATGAGGTACCGCACTTGTTAGACTAATCGAAGATGGTTGGCTGCTACGAGTTTACTACTCACTCATTCACAAACCCAAGTCTCTTCACACACACACACACACACACACACACACACACACACACACACACACACACACACACATATATATATATATATATAAGGCAAGCATGTTGCGTGTCTCCATCAGCTTAACTACTCTACGGTGCATGCCTTTCAAGAAAATTTATCTACAGTTTTGTGCTGCGACTTTCGTGGCACGTGTTGTGGCGAGCCATCTAGAAGTAAATTAAGGTCTATAAATTCATTAATGCAAGCAGTCAGTCAACGTTCACCGGGGAATCTTAACTCGTATACGAGATAGATTGCTATTTTGTTTTACTTTTGCACATATATGCTCCATCGCTTTCGATGATCGCGTCCAATCAACATTGTATTTTAGTGCTTCTAATCCTAATAAAAAAAAGATTAGACCTAGACCCATCAAAACATACCAAATCTTTGAAACAGAATTAGGTCATGTTGGTTAGGAAATAAGAGTATAGCTGATGTCCTTTCATGTGCATGGCTGAATGTTAGTTAAATGATGCCATGATTTCCATGCTGCAAATTGTCCGAAGTTCTGACAAGACTTGATCCAAAAATGAAGCCTAGACCGAGGTCCGCTTATTTTGGCTTAGATTTCTAGCTTATTTTTTATTATTTTTAAATTTTATTTTTTTCTGGCTTTTCTGCTTTTTTTAGCTTTTTTACCGGTTCTTTTTTCCTGTATTCGTTTGTATTGTCTGTAATGGGCTAATCTGTTTTTTTCTATTTTTAAAATTTTTAAATTTAATTACACCAAATAAACCACCACCATCTACAGTGAAACTTCAGCTAGCTAAAGTATAATTTCATCCGTAAGCTAACTTATTTCAGCCAAACCAAACGGCACATGAGTTTCCCAGATACATCCAACTATTCAAGTTGCATCAAAATTCAACCCTGGATACATAGTACTTCAGATACCAGAAATAGTTGGGGGAAAATATCGTCAAACAAAACAAGTCATATGCTTCTAGAACCAAGAATTTCTTGCTTGGATGCCAAGTTTGAGTTTTTTTTCATGTACTGACTAAAAATAGTGGATCTAAGAGGACGAATGCTCGAAGTTGCAAGGTAGATGCACACTACCGCGCACATACACGTGCGAGTATGCACAATTACGAACATGACAAACTAATGAAAATTATCAAACAAATTAAACCGGCATTCTAATTAATAACATGGGTTAGGCAGCAACTTGTGGCTATCAAGCAAGCAAAGGATGAATGCATCCAACCAACCAAACCAAATCTTTGCTTAACGCAAAGTAAATCTCAAGTCTACAAAACAGCTAGAAATGATGGGAAGCAAAGCCAATTAATTAATGAGATATATAGGCAGTACTTATATACTGACATCATTCATGCTTTGGAACTAATCATGCAGTGTTTGGTTCATTTCATATTCTGATCAGTTGACCAAACTGTGGAACAAATAATTGATTAGTTTGCATTTCCTCTCAAATCTGAGAGGGCTAGGGGGGGATCAGTACATGTCACCAACCACTACATTAACTCAAGAGTCATGACAATATATCCAATCACATTCACGAACCTCGAATTGTATATGGACCAATCATGGCGCAATTTATATTGTGAATCTGATCAGATTAAGTCTCAGTTGTCTGTATATACTACTAGGTGGCCTGCAAGAATGTACGAGTATGACCAAACAATATATATCCAATTAGCAAACATGACCATGCTAGATAATTGCCATGGAAAAGCTAGTTTTTTGGTATACTTACAAGAATAACACACAAAATTGGTTAAATTGTTAAAAGAGAAAATTGCTGAATAACCCTAGATCATACGGGTTGACAAATAATGTCAGCGTACCACTAACGAAAGGCCCGGGGACTCGCCAGGCTCACATTGGATGTAATTATTTTTTTAATTTATACATCTTTACGTTGTTATCAAGGTAAATTAAAATTGTGCGTAAATTAGTCTAACTCTGACAAATAAGAACCCTGAATCCCTTAGACTTTTTTAAATTCAGAGTCCCTTGATTTAATTTACCAGGTGTTGCTCTTGGCTAACATAAGTAATTTTACAATCTATATGGCAACAGAGGAAATATGAATGGTGCCTCAAAAATTTTTCTCTAAGTATTTATCAATTCTGGATTGTTAAGTCAAGGAATATTCGTACGGATTACTTAGGCGTAGAAAGCAGAAACTGAAGTTATCCTGGAAAAGCATAACAACTTATTCATTAATATTTAATTCTAGGACCTGTCTCAGGGCCTGCTCTAAAAGGACTTATAAGTCGAAGCTTATAGTTTATTTGTGTGTATTGTGACTGTAAAAGTACTGTAATGATTGTTAGCTCTTTGTGAGTTAAAAGAATAAGAAAAATAGTAAAAAATTTAGAAAACTTAAAAACCACCGCTATTTTTTTGACGCGATACAAAGAAATAAGAGGAAAAAAGAAAAGAAAGGTCAAAAAGCCACGATCGTTCGGTAGCTTTATTTTTCATGCGAAGCTGATATGTTTGACTTAGAATGAGTAATACAAGCAACATATTAATTAGGGTTTGGACAACTGGTAATGATAGTACTAATCCGCTGCGCATGTGAATACGAGAGATCTAAACACACTTCATTGTCGAGTTGTCTGCTCAATTATTCTCGCCAAGTACTGATCATCCACAGAAACATTCAGAAAACTAGTGCGCTATGAAACCCCAACAAGTACAACAGAAAACCACGCGATACATCAAGAACCAATATAGCGTTGCTAGAAAATAGTATTAATCAGAATGCTGTACTGTGTAGAGATATCAGGGGAGACGTGCGCTTTTAAGGCTGCAGGTGGGAATGTAAGAGCTGGGGCTTGTTATCTTAGGCCTATCCTTTTCTTGGAAGCATCTTTCACACATTAAGATACATGAACTCATTGGCCAAAGTGACTTGGATTGGCATGCCTACAAAAGGCACCACCATGGGCTGTATGTGAAACTCATGACAGGAGAGAATCTTAGAATCTCCTCCTCCTCCTCCCTGCTGCCTCACTAGATATCATCATATACATGCATGCCAATCTTTGTGAGACTATAAAGAGACTATAAAGAGAGCTTCTTTGTGAGAGGAAGAGGGGTGCATACCTTCCTTGCTTCTCAGGGATTTTGGCTGCTGGAGTCCTAAATAGAGGTGAGCATGAGGTTCTTCTGATCTTCTTTATCTTGTTTCTTCTTACATGGCACATGTGTGGCAGCATGCTTCAGAGTTCAGAGTATGCAGATCTCTGTGTTTCTTTCGGTGTTCTTGTCTTGCATAGTTCTAAGTTCTGTCTTTTGCAATGAAGTGTTCTTGTTTTTTTGGGAAGGCCTAATGGCTTATTTCAGCCTGAAGATGCATTATAGCTTGGTGTTTCTCATGTTCCCTTTGTAGCTCTAATAATATTTGCCAAACTGTTATACAAAGATCGAACTGTTTTAAAGTTGTTCTTGGAAGTGTAATGGCATGCATGCTGTTTACTGTTTTAAAGTTGTTCTTGAAAGCGTAATGGCATGCATGCTGTTTCAATGTCTGAGGTGATTAGGTGACCAATGCATGCAAGGATATATGATTTGCGCTGATTCATTTAATTAGCAAAAGCTAAAGTATAACTCCAAGCCTTACCAATATACAGTATGATAAATGGCCATCATCAAACAGCGCTAAGCTGAAATTGCAGCTCTGCTAGATCTGACAAAAAAAAAGAGTCAAGACTTCGATGATGTGTCAGGCTCTCAGCCTATTACATCTTAATATTCTGAATTAAGAAATTTTGATTTTTTTGGTTCTGCATGTATACAAGTTCGATTCCATATAAGCCTTTTTCTAGAAGCTGATAATTGAGAACAAAATCACTTTTCTGAACACAAAAAGCAGTCCTATAGCTTTTCTTCAGAGATGCTTCACTTCAGGAAATGACCCCAGAAAACATAGGCACATAAGCTGAAAAAAGTTTAAGTGATGATGCACATGGGTAGACAATTATGTGAAACAAAGCATATGGAGAAATTTTTCGATATCTGAAACGCAGATTCTTTTGCCATTTGCAACAGCAACTGCATGCAGCACTCACTCTCATATTTTCATGAAACAGATAAGCATAGAGAGCAGACATAGAAGCAAAGGAGACTCGCAGCTTAGCTTTTCGAAGAGATGGATAGAGAGCAGATGAGGACGGCCATCATGAAGCAAGAACGGACATTCAGACAACAGGTGAGGCAACACACGCAAGGAAATACTATTCTTCTGAGTAGAATCCGCTGCTTTCGATACAACATCGAATGCGCTTTCCATTCATAACAAAAATTCTGAAGAGCATGGGCTACCAAAATCTCTTACCAAGCCCTGCTTCTTGCCTGAACCAGGTTCACGAGTTGCACCGAGTGTACCATGTTCAGAAACAGCTGATGAGGGAGATGCAGATGGCCGGATTGAACCGAGCTCAGGCAATCGTCGACGACGTCGACACAAAACCAAAACTTGAGCTGTTGCGCAACGAGAGGGCTACCAATCAGCAGCAATTCTACAGCTTCCCAAACAGCAAGGCCCCTGCCTCTGCAGACGAATGCAACCTTGAGCTGACTCTAGCAACTGGGAGCAGCAGCGGAAGCCAGAAGGGCAAGCAAGTAAAGTCCTCCAACTCAGACTCCGGGACGGCGGTGTCGTCGATGTCGACTGATTCCGAGCTTGCCCAGTTCAAGGAGTTCGACGTGACGACGGTGAGGTTTCAGAGCGAGGGCAGGAGGCTTGCCCACGATATGAACCAGTCTCCCTGGCTGCACCAGTGCCTGAGCCTGAGGATGGCGTGATGACTGAAATAGCTAGGATCGACTGGGGTTGTAGATTTGTAGAGACAGGGAGAGAAGAGATCTTGTTACACGTTGTTGTATTTTGTGATCCGAATATGATCAGATTCAATTACCTCTAGTCAGCTCCAATCACTGCGGTTCACTAGCACTGCTGCCTGCGCCGTCTGACACCATGCCCTAGTGTGGTACTATGCCATCTCCGTCGATGATCTTCTACCTCAATCGTTCGTCATTTGGACGGGTCCGACTACTATTGATCTTTCTGACCGTTCAAAGAATCCAATTAGTATTTGCTTAAAGCAATGAGAACTTGTCAAAGATTATGATTGGGATTATCTTCGTATCCAGATGGATTTTGCACCGACTGAAGTCAAACGTGGCTACTTGAGGTGCTTTCGACTAAAACTCTCTACCGTTATTTTCTGAGATTCTCCGAGTAGGGTGTTGTTCCCGTCTTCGAGAAGGTTATTGTTTCAGTTTTTAAGTAGGTCTCAGTTTCGTTGCCTACTAGGATTTTGTTATTGTTGTTGTCTAGGACTCTTGTTTTCAAGGATAATTATATCATTTGTAAGCTACCTAGTAGAGGCATCAAATCAAATATACGTCAAGATCGTTCTATAACCTCTCATCATATAGTGATTTTGTCGATTGTGCGCCCATAGTTTTTTCCATGAGAATTTTTTCACGTTAAATCTTAGTCTCCCGTTCTCTTGATTATCTATTTTTGACATGCATGCGTTTTAAAACACATGTACATCATATCACAGAGCTAATTTGTTGCAGCAAGTGGTAATGGACAGACTCAATTGCCTCAGGTTCTTGATTTGTCTTATACGATAGCCGCAATTAATTCCACATTTTGCAAACTGCAATGGACAAATCCCTTGGATGATACTTAGATGAAACATCGATCATGCATAGGCCATTAGGGCTGTCTCGTGAGATCATATCTCGCAAATCAGACTCGCCTCTTGCCCTCTCCTCTTCACCGTATTTCTGTAGAAATACTTGCTATGCTACGTAGACATATACTCATACGTGATACTTAATTATCATCAGATGCTCTGTTTTTATCTGTCTAAAGATCATATCAGGTTAGGGGCTTAGGGCTTGCAGCGAAGCCAAGTTAATGAGAACTCCGTAGGTACATAGATGTCCTAACTTGAGTATATATCTATGATTTTGCCTTTTTTATCCTAAGGGTAGCAAGTATATGTTATTTTAAGTTCATGCAAAGACGTGTACAGTGAAGAAGAGGGTGGGAGTGGATTTTTAAAAAAAATCCAAAAATTACTATGGTAATAGGATTAAGATTTTGATTTTGTCTTGTGTAGCTCTACCGCATTAAAACCATATCGAAACTTAAAATTAAGCTGTAACTCTCAGATCAAAACTTCAAATCACTTAAAATTTAGTGTACACTTTATATAGGATGTTAGGAACATATTCCAATCACGATCAAGAAAATTGTTACCAAAGTTCTGACATTTTTTCGTTTGAAGTAATGTTGCATTAAAACTAGGCAAAAACGAAAAATGGTGAATATAACTTGCTCGTGGGTTGATGATAGCCAAAATGTCTCTAGATGTGTTCTCATATATCGCAGCAAATAAGAACACCAAAGAAATCGAGACAAAAACAGCTGGATCAATAAATCACTCGAAGAGGAAAAAAAAGCAAAAACCGGATTTCTTCGTAAACTTACCAAATGTCTAGATAGGTATCCACTTAGCACATACAAACATTTTTCAAAGCTTATAAGTCGGAATTTGCTAAGTCCTTAATTTTGATCTAACTTGATCTTCTTAGTTTCTTCTTGACCTAAGCCACTATGCTCAGCGCTGCTCAAGCGCCGCGATTTTTGATCCAAGGTAATTTCTGGTATTTTGATCAACTTATCAAAATATCCTTTGTTAATCTGATCTTTAGCTTGCATTGCAAACAATCGCTATGCTTGCCACTATAGGTGCACCATTGATTTGGCACACATCGGCAAGTTTCTTCGGTTCTGGTTTTATTGGACCATGCCTCACTTGGATTGACTAAGACACGTGGTGCAATCTATCGCTCGAACTTTTCTTCAATATTTCCTGTCTTCCTTGTGTCATGCTTTAGCTTATCTATCTCAATATCTTTGATAGTTATGGATCTCGGTTCTCCCATGAGTGTAGCTCCCGATTTTTATCATTAACCATAGTTGACTCTAAGCAACTTTGCACATCTAAAAATCAAGAAATCACTTTTGGATACAAGTTCTCCGTAACTTGACCCAAAGTATGAATCCTAGAATATCTTGTATTATGAAGCAGAGGGCATCCCTCGTCCTTGAGGAAACCCCTTAGTGCGTTAATGAGCTATTCCTCGTCCCCTAGTTCAGTGCATGAATACTTTTGCTTGTTGATATGAGAGTATGGGTCTGTTCTTTTTCTCCGAAGCTGGTGGCTTTTAGCTTTTGCTACAGTATCTAACTTTCAAACGGAGTATTTTCTTAAGACGGAGTCTACAAGTTAAACGATGTACACGTTAAAAACCCAACATATGTACCATCCAAAATCACAAGTATCTCTCTCTCCGTAATCTGTACCGTAAATAGCTAAAATTCAAAAATTTCAGCCAAAAGCCGCAGCCGTTGCCAAACAAGCCTATGTTCAGTAGTCTTCCTTGTACCGGGTTTTTGAGACACTGACACAAAAGCCTGGCAATCAAATTGCCCACCAATTTTTTGACATACTTGGTTAGCGCGACTAGTTTTGCCTAATCCTCCAAACCTTGTCACCACCTTCAACTGTTGCTTCCCATCATTCACCAACTTGATGAGTTCATCCTTCAGAACATCAATACCAACAAGACCGGATGACTCAGCATATGAAGAACAGCAATGCGTGGTTATAAGTTGTAACTTTCCATGTACGTGCATACATTTATCAAAGAGAATTAAATTTCAACTTTTACGGCTAGTAACAGAACATATTGCAGTTCAAGCTTCTGATATGTGATCATTACAACAAACAAATGCCAGAAGAACAGAGAAGTCTTCTAAGTGGCACTCAAAAACTACAGAGTACAAGATTGATCATCACTCGATTTACATAGAGAGGCAACTGACGGATTCCGTTCCACATAATAAAGCCAGACGGCTTTTCCCTCTAGCATTGCAAAAACGAAGTGCTGACAGGCTTGGAACCAGCCACCCAGTAGGTACTTTTGGATGTCCTAATGTGGCATTGCTGGTGGTAGAAACAACTGCGAACTTGATTCACTTCAGTGTAATGATCTGAAACAATTTACAGGCGAATCACATTTCAGGCCAGCTCAGCCTCTTGTCCTGATTCATGAATTCATTCTGGAAGAAATGATGGAGATACAACCATAAAAGCCATAATTTTCTCAAACTCGGTACAAATAACAAGGGGGCATTGCTGCATAAAGGAAATGAAATTCGATAAAACTGAACCAGAACTCAGGGGTAAATAGGGTACTGCAGTCCCAAAACATGACACTGCATGTAATGTAAGCAAATCATTGTGATCAATGGGTCTCTCTTTCTCAAAAGCTTAAACAAATGACATCCATGTCCTCCTCACATAGAGGAGTTTTTGGTATTATACTATTAATCAAGGAATCGTAAACCTACTAGGATATTGACACCTAACATAAATAGATGGGTACAGCAGCAGTTAGTACTATTGAGGAGTTCGTCAAGCACAGATTATCGAATAGGTTGATGGAAATGATATTTATTCGTCTATGGCATATCATAATGCTCAATACAAAAGAACCAAGGAGGTTGCTTGACTAAATACGTCACTATCCTATGTGATGTTTGAGCAACTGGATAAGCCAGACTTGCAAGAAAGCATATTGCAACGGAAACTAAGTTGTAATAAGTCCTAAATCAGTAGGTACTGTTAGCACCATTGAACAAGAGTAACTATAAACTTTTGCAGTAGTTTCAGTACTACATCCGTGTGTTAAAAATGAAATGGCAACCATAATTTATTATGACAGTCAACAAAAAAGAGACAGTTGTTTACAAAGACAGATGCATTTGCACCTTGGAAGTATCCGTTCACAGGTTCACCAAGACAAAGAAAAACAGGATTGACTAGATCAGTGCAGCTGCAAGTAACACCTCCAATTTAGCCTATAATGAAAAATATGAACTGTCTAGTCGAACTAAATGTGGTTACACCAGCCTCTGCTGACATGACTAACTAAAATCACCTGCTTTACCTGGAAGGAATCAAAAGTCACCATGAGATGTCCAGCGTGTATCATCAACAGAATATCGTCCCAGATGACTGGTATCTTTTGTTGAAATGAATCAATAGTCACTATTCAATACCTTAACTGAGCTTGTAAGTTGCTCATTGTCCTCCTTGTGGCCCTGCTTCTCTACTCCTGCATCATCCTTTACCATCTCTGTGTCACGAAATCTGTGTAAAGCTGGTGTAGGATGGTTGGGAAGCATACTGGCTGCAATGCGGATAGCAGCCTCTAAAGCCTCCACCTCTTCAGCTCTCGCACCCTGACAGTCGATATTGACAATGAGGTTCCTGAGGGCGGAGAGGTGACAGATGCCAACATCAGGAGGACCAAATCCACACGCAGTTTGCACCTCATGCGCGATGATTTGAAAGTCAAGAGTTTCGAGCATTGGCATGGCTCCTTTGTCAAACAACAGATTAATCCAATGGACAAAGTTGAACTTCTTCAGACATTGGAATCCATTGTTGCTGACAACAAGGCACCTTTCTTTGTGTTCTGCTGCATTTGAGTATAACTTCAGAAATAATAAAGCAGGAAAATCCCCCAGGATCTGGAGGGTTTCCTGTCTCACTTTAACCTCAATATCCAGGTAGGTGAGGTTGGCCAGTGAGGCCATCCACACTGGTATCTTACTGAGATACCAACCTTTGATTGCTAATTCCTGAAGGAGATGAGGAGCTGGGGACCAAGAATCCACCAAGAAATCAAGTGACCAGGGACTGATGAGTGTTAAATATCGAAGGTTGGACCTACCGAGTTTGCCAAGGGAAGAAACAAAACTATCTGCATACATTATTTTGTCCTTGTGCAAGCCACTGATGCGCCAATCCAATCCAAGGGTTCTCAATTTGGTCAAACTGCCCAGCTCCTGTAACAAGGTAATTGGGGTAGTGTAGTCCACAACTACAAGTGACAGAAACTCTAGAGCTTGCATGTTCCCAAATCCATCGGGCAATTTGACACGAGGAACAATTAACCATTTCAAATGCTGAAGTTTAACAATACTTGCAGGCAGTTCAGTTATACCAATACAGTTAAGAAGATCCAATATTACCAAAAACTGCAGCTCTCCTATTTGTTCTGGAAGTGTAATATTACTTGCTTTAATCCGTAGGTATCTCAACTGAAATAACTTTCCTATATCTTCAAGATAGCAGCTTTTCAAATTCTCATTACCATCTAGATCAAGCACTCTCAGGGCCCAAAGGTTAGAAAGAGGAGGCATTTGTTCAGAGTATCGAAATATGTTCAGAGATCGAACATGAGGAGTAGCTATGGAATGTGCTGTCATGTCTTCTTGACCATGGTAGTCAAATGAGAGTCGGTGAACCCTGTCTTGCGAGAGCAACATTTGCTTTCTGTAAGTAACTATCGTAACAAAATTATCTTCAACCGCCTTGGATATAATGAGATCAAGAATCATATCATGCACCCGGCATGCATATACTCGACCATCATACTGGAAATCTACTGGTTGGATCATGCTTCTGTTTATAAGTTCATTAAAATAGCATTCCCCTTCCTCCTCTAAAGTTCTTCCACCATGGACCTTGATGAATCCTTCTGCTACCCACCTTCTTACCAAATAATCCCTCTTCATCTCATAATCTTCTGGAAACATACTCAGATACAATAAGCAGGTCCTTAAATGATGAGGAAGATCATTATAACTCAGAGATAGTATCATGTTCATTTCCTCCACATCGGAATTTTTCTCAAGTCCTGAACCAATTGAATTACACACCTTCATCCACTCTTCTCTAGCATATGATTTAGTAGCCAACAAACTAGCCATAGTAATGATTGCCAAAGGTAAACCACCACACTTCCTTACAATTTCAATTGAAACTTCTTTCAGGTGATGAGGGCATTTATCTTCAGAGCCAAAAATTCTTCTAAAGAATAACATTTTAGAGTCATCTTCACTTAGCATCCTTAATTCATATACAAGATCATAGCGAGGGGAGGAACATGACTTGGCAACAGTAGTAATTCTTGTTGTTACTAATATTCTACTACCACAAGTATTTTCAAGCAAAGCACACTTGATAGTCTTCCATGCTTGGGTACTCCATATGTCATCAATTATGATTAAATACCTACCAAATGAAAGAGAGTTGTGATTCAGTTGTAACCTATACTGGTATATGCATGATACAATGTGAAAACTATTCGGAAGCCTCTTATCTCACCATTTGGAGTTCTAGCTCATTCTGTTAGGACAAGTTAAATTCTAGTTTTTGTTTAATTATTTCCTATTAGGATGTGCTCGCTTTAAAAAAGTCTTTGCTATATGATGTATAAATTGATATGTGCCTTTTCACATCATAACAAAAAGTAGCTCTAATAACTGGTAGCTTCAAATGGTGTTCGAATATCAATCAAAATAATACAAATATTCATGAAACACAGTTAAGAGTATCTCCAACGAGTGTACATAAATTTACCATACTTACATACCTCTTGTCCTTTAGGAAATCCCTCAATTCATTGATGAGCCGCTCCTTGTCACTTGATCCTGTGCTGTCAATCTCATCCTTCTTGACATGAGAGAGTATGGTTCGAAAGATCATGATCATGTCAGGATTTTGGGACAACGACACAAAAGCTCGGCAATCAAATCGCTCTCCTATGCTTTGGTATACCTGGTTAGCAAGAGTAGTCTTGCCTAATCCTCCAGACCCCACAATTGACACCACCTTCATCCTCTGCTCCCCATCATCCACTGACTTAATGAGTTCATCCCTCGGACCATTAATACCGACGAGGCCATCCAACTCTGCATAGAGTGCAGGCAACCGACGGTCAATGGGCACCACACTGGTGCCACCAGAATTAACCGCTGCATCAAGCTTGTACCTCTTTCGCCTGTGGCTTGCTTCGACAATGCGAGCCTTGATCTCTTTAATCTGCTCTGCAATCCCATGGCGAGATACGAGCTCCTTCACTTTCTGGGCATAGTCAAGGAAGAACCCCATGATGCCGCTAGGTCTCTGTGGCTCGTGGCGGAGCTGGTGCATGTACTCATCGATGCAGTCCTCGATGTCGTAGGTCATCTCCCTCACCTGGTTCCTCCACTCCTTCGTCTGCGGGTCAAGCACCTCGATGTCGGCCAGCCTCTCAAGGAGAGCGTTCATGCTGCTCAGCTCGTCCTTCAGGAAGGTGATCTCACGCTTCATGCCCTTCTGCATCTTGTAGTTCTCCCCCAGCAGCGCGGCCAGCTTGGCGAGGACGGACTCCATCACCCCCGCTGCGGCGCTCGCCATGATCACATTCCCGTCCATCTCTTGCTCCCTTCTTGCGCAGAACCAATGAGCTACCAGGTAGTTGCTACCTGTCACACCACACGCTGGATCCTGCTTGCAATTTCGTATGTCTGAAAATCGCAAACACCAAAGTGCCCCAAAATTAACTATGAGAAAGAAATCAAGAACAGGTTCCTCGCCCGCCACAAAAAAAAAAGAAAAGAGAAAAATCAAGAACAAGTTCATGCCTTGGTACGCACCATCTGACGCTGCGCTCTCTGGCCGTGGCCTCACGCTAGCTCGCAGAGATGGGCAAGAATCGAATCCATCGCACCGGGTTACTGATGCTGAAAGAGATTTGGAGGAGTTGTATCAAGCAGAGGAGAGGGGACAAGTCCTAGCGAATCCTAGGACTTGATCAACGCGGGCAGGGAAAAATTGGGTGGCGTTTGGTGAGAATGCGAGTAGAGCAGACAGGTTGCTGACTTGCTGCGCGCCCTCCGCCGTGGCCGCACCTGAGCCGTTCGCGCGCCGCTCCCTTGGCTTCTGTACGGCTTGCGTGGAAGCACCCTGCTTAAAAGATTTTTTTAAGATGGCTTATGACGGTAAAGTATTGTAGCTGATTAAAAGAATGCGATAGCTGATGGAGGCTTATTTAATATAATTAAATTTTAAAAAATAAAATAAAAAACAAGTTAGTCTATCACATATAATGTAAATAAATACAAAAAAGAACCGACAAAAAGCAAAAAAAAATAAAAGTATAGAAAAAGATAAAATTTATAAATAGTATAAAATAAATCAGAAGTCGGAAGTGTAAGTAGAAACGAACGAGGCCTAGATGAGAAAGGTACGGTCCAAGACTGCCTCCAATTCTTGGCTGCATTTTCTAGATTTGTGTTTAGGTTACTAAACAATGGCACAAGGTTGATGCGTGCTAATGTTAATCAAATCCTATCATATCCACGTGCAACTCAAATCGGAACATTCGTCGCGACAAAATTTTGGCTGATCCATTTTCTATTCTTGTAATCGTGTCGCTCGACGGTGAAGGATCTAGAACGTACATATGTGGCGTCACCCCTACAAACGCTTGGCGCATTTCGGCTTCGAACTTCTAATGTCTAGTTTCTTTTTTACTATTTTTAAGTTTTATTTTTTTCTAATTTTTTAGTTTTTAAAAAATTTTTGCCAGTTCTTTTTTTCCGTACTCATTTACGTTGTTCGTAATAGGATAAACTGTTTTTTATTTTTTAATTTTTTTTGGTTGAGTTACGCGAAATAAGCCACCATCAATTACAGTATAATTTCAGACATACGCCAACTTATTTTAGCCTAACCGAGCGGCACCTAAGAAATCTTAAGCAGTTGGGTGTAATTTTAACAGCCGGATGCTTTCTTATCAAATAATAGTTCAAATTTTGTGATCTTTAGATTAAGATCTAAAGGTTATCATCTTTTCCCTCCTTATTATATAATCTATCTAACCTTAACACTATCCCTCGATCCTGCCGCCTCCCACCCTACGCCCCTAACCCCGTTGCCTCCTACCCCACGCTGCTCCCTCGTCATCGTCCCCTTCGTTGCCACCCCGCATCGCCTCCTCCCATGGCCCCTCCTCTTTCTCGCCGGAGCAGCTCCGAGCACCTCCCACTGCCACCCCTTGCCCCCTCCTCCACCATTCACGCACGACAGTGCCCCCACTGCCTCACCGTGCCGTCCTGTCCAACCTAATAGCTAGTACCTTCCGCCGCCATCGTCCTCCGGCACCACCTACCACCCTCCTACCCCGCCCACCGCAGGGCCACCACGCCCGACCTCCTTTTATGCCGAGAGGGAGCGGTGAACCCTAGATGCAGGGGCGGGATTCTTCCATCAGGCTCGCCGGAGAGAATGGAGAAGGGTCACCTGAGAGTATATGTTTACTTCAATTTCTCTCTCCATATCTTAAAACAATATCTTGGTATGGTACTTTTATACCTTCTTATGGCTACGTAGCTTGGTTCAAGTTGTTGACTAGAAGGATACAGATAAAATTATTGTCTATGAAGGATAGAATTGAAAAAAGGTGAAACGTTTCATGCAAATAGGATCACCATACTCCTCTCTTTTGATTAGTGGTGGTATCTTTTAATTTAAAATAAAATATAAAAATATGTAACTAATTTGGTTGTTCATTACATGTACCACAATGGACCTGGACACTTGTTGAGTTATCAGTACTTACTAGGGATACAAAAAATTTATATCTCTACTATTTAAAAAAAAGACTCGTTAGTGTTAGTTCATCTGCCCCTCCTAATCTCTTTTTGTATCTTCCTAAAAAATCTCTTAATAAAAAAGAAGAAAGCAATATACTAAAACACAAATTCCACCGCTATAAAAAAAACCTATAACAAGAGCTCTACCAGATACATGACTGAGCTAGGACACGGAGACATGACATAGCCGAGCATGTGAGCTGAGCATATCGATCCCGATAATATTGACTCAATATGCTAAAATGATATGATTTTTTTATGTATAGCAAAATATTGACATTCGGCTAGTATGAACTAAAGGAACTAAGACTACTGGTGCTTAGGTGCATCATCGACCGGGGCCGTGTCCGCCCCTCACCTGAGTGTGCATATTACATCATGCCTTAACGCAGGTTATATATGGCTTGCACCGCGCCGATGGCCAAGACATTTACAGCCATGAAAACATACACCATGCTGACCAGCGACACCCAGATGCAGTGCAGGGAGAAGGTCAGGGCCTTCAACGAGCCGGCGGAGCGCGACGCCTTCCCGCGCACGAGCAGGATCACCGCAATCACGGAGCTAGGATACCATGCCGATGGTGTCCAGCACCAGGAAAGCCCTGTAGATGCTCTTTCCCCTGAGGTTCGCCGTCCCGTCGGCGCCGTACGACCCCGGCACGTTGAACGCGGCGGAGAAGGCCACGGTGGCGATCAGCACCTCGACCACCGCGCCGCGAGGCTGTCGGACGTCGTCTCGCTCCAGGGCGTCACGTGGAGCAGAGCATACTGACCAGCTCACCGTGCCCTTGCTCGGCGGCTATGTGAAGAACGTCGATTCGTGCTGGATTCCATATTCGTTTTGTATTATCTGTGATAATAGACTAATCTATTTTTAATTTTGTTAAATTTAGTTACATCATGCCGCTGCACCTGTTCCTATGTCGGCTGAGTCGGTTGATACAGTAACCCTATGGGCGGCTGCTACAGTGCGGTATTTGGAGGGGAAAAAAGAAACCTTTTTGTTTCCGGCTGAAACAAGATAGGAGAGTTAAATCCAAGTCGAGTCCATCTGCACTGCATGCAAAGGAAATCAAAATCGGTGTTCTCTCTGAAAATCAAACGTTGCCGCTGCACCTGAAGAGTAATACAGTATCGTCGGCCGGAATCAACGGAGATGGGAGAGCACGCCGGCCGAGGCCCATTTGGAATACTTCTGGTGTGCCTTCTTTCAGATGCCGTAGATACGTATCTCTGACGTTGCAACCACCAACCAAGTCGTGGACCCACTTGTCATTGGATGGTGACAAGAGAATTGAGGTGGTAGGCGAGGAAACTCTCTGAAAACGTTGTCACCAAACCAAACCAACCATTCGTCCCCCCTCCTCTCTCGGATTTTTACGAGCAGAGCCTCCCTCATCCTACCTCCATCGCCAGCGCGAAGCATTTTTTTTTTTGCAAAGGTGAGTTCTCGATCCAATCCTCTATTCCTTCTTACCCTCCAAATCATGCCGCCCTCTCCTCGATTCCTTCATTCCTGAGGGGCGTTGTTTCGCACCGCGTGCGTTGCGATCCATGCGCACAAGGTGTTCGACGGTTTGCCCCCAGTGAGCTCGAGCCCGCCTGGGACCGTGTTCTTGCGCATGTCACTGCAAATGTTGTCTTTTTTTTATCTCTCTCTCTCTCTCTCGGTCTTGGTGTTTGTATGGGCCGGGGATGAATCCGGTCCAGGCCTTTCATGATGAAGCATGGATGAATTGCGTTGTTGAGCAATTGAGTTCTTGCGTGTTGGTAATTTGGTGTAGCATTTCGATTTGCAGGCAGGCGTGCATGGTATGGCCGGTCTGATTAGCGTGCGCGCCGGTCCGAGGCATTCCCTGTCTGTTCCTCGGCCATCTTCAGTCCGATCACCGCAGGCTTCACAGTTAGCGACGAGAGCCGCAAATCCGTTGTTTCCTTGTACTAAACTCTGTAAGCCTCGCCCTTTGGTGGCCGCAGCGCTGGAGGTCTCAAAGGGCCCCTCCTCTTCTGGTTTGGCCAACCGCCAGCCTTCCAAAGGTTAGCATTACTGACAAGTCCTTTTATCGGTTTAGCGATGTGCCTCTGAAAAGAATCAACGTTGTAAGGTTAGTTCACGCAATGATTTGTGCTTTGCCTGCTTATGTCCAGAGGCTTTTGAGACATGGCGCAATGCCGATGCGGTGTGCTTCGATGTGGATAGCACGGTCTGCCTGGATGAGGGTATTGATGAACTTGCAGATTTCTGTGGGACTGGGCAGGCTGTTGCCGAGTGGACAGCAAGGTAACTGCCACGTTTTGTTGACTAATTCATCTGGAGTGCATATCATTCCGTTGCAAGGGCTAACCTTGGCCTAATGTTCTCACTTCTCAGGGCAATGACGGGGTCTGTTCCATTTGAGGAGGCACTAGCTGCCAGGCTCTCTTTAATCAAGCCATCTCTGTCCCAAATTGAGGACTGTTTGGAGAAGAGGCCACCGAGGTGAGCTCACCCAGGTCCCAATTTCAAGCTAATCGTTGCTAGTTACAAACTTACTATTTTACGGCAGTATTGCATTTTCATATTTTGGATCTTGTCAGGTTATGCACTTCTGCTATTTATCTTTCGGGAAACTTGGATATGTTACTTCCTGTTTATTTTTCATGTTACTGAACATAACAGAATGTGCTTAGGAACACTATGTGATTTTACTCAGTTTCTCTTTTTATGCCATTAAATTTTTTTTTGTAGCTACAGTGGAATCTATACCTGCAACCACAAGATAACCCTTTTGACTAATTCGCCTCATGTCTTATCTAGAGATACCCTAAGATTTCTCTGACTACAGAACAAAGCCAAGATAGAACTCATTAGCCAATTTTTCAGCACTGCAACAGATGTAATCTTGTGTTACAACCATTGTTCATTTTCCTAGTTCACTCACAGGATTATCAAAAGCAATGCTTTTTGATCTGCAGGATTTCTCCCGGAATTGCTGATTTGATTAAGAAGCTGAAAGCTAATCATACTGATGTATTCCTTGTTTCAGGAGGTTTCCGGCAAATGATCAAGGTACATCATTCCACTGATCCACTCTAAGGTTGCACTTCTGGTAGTTCTGGAATATCAGAACATGGTTAATTTTTGCCTCTTTTAAAAATTCTTAAAATTTGATGCATGTTGTACTATGACGCCACACCAAGCTTTACTTTAAAGGTGTCTACGGTTTGAATTTAGACATGAGTTCAACAACTTCAACCTATATTACTTTTTGCAATAATAAACAGGGACATGTTTCTTCTGTTAGACTTTGTTGAATGTTATGTACTACTGATTTTTGAATCATTGAATGGTTCTAATTTGCTATTTGGTAAATCACAAAGCAGTCCTCAGTTTTCCATTTGCCTTGTTTCCAGCCTGTGGCATTTGACCTTGGTATTCCTCCGGAAAACATCATTGCAAACCAACTGCTATTTGGAACTTCTGGAGAGTATTCTGGATTTGATCCCACAGAGCCCACTTCACGAAGTGGGGGTAAAGCACTAGCAGTCCAACAAATTAGACAGGTCTGGTGTAACTGTGTAACATTTGGTATTGCACTTTTCACTTCTTGCCACATTACTTACCTTCTTTCTGTGTGTTCAGGACCGTGGTTACAAGACACTCGTTATGATTGGAGACGGTGCAACTGATCTTGAGGTATATAGCTGGATAATGCCTTGAAACTTCTCTCCAGACAATAGAGATCAAATAAATATGTTTCTTGGTGTAAAGGGCAGCTACTGACACTGAATTAATTTTTCTAATGCTATGGTCAAAGATGTGAAAGTAACCAATTATTGTAGCCTGATTCGCTTCAGTGACGAGATGTGCAAATCCTTTCATGTTGTTTGTGTATAGAAATAACAGGAGACTGAACTTCTGCCAAAAAAAAAAATGCGCTAGCAAAACCAAAAAGAGCTAAAGTTCAGATCTGGAAGCTCGTGGTACATTGATGCACCATTCAGGAGTAGGACAAAGTTGCTGGTTTATTAGGCATTTCGACAGCAATAGCTATTGATTTACCATGCAGTAACAATGAATCAAAGAGGTCCATGATAATGGATAGTGCTGCTCAAGGGCCTGTTAAAACACAAAGGTTTCAGGCTATTGACACATGACAGTTAATTTTTGTCAATATTTCAGTGAAGGAAAAATTTAGGAATGATTGCCTATATAAGCAGCATAATGATATTGACTTAACTGATAAATGAGTGTATAGTGATTTAGCTTTTAATACCTTAAAAGAGCGTTCTTTATATGAAAATGCACGGAGATGTGTATAGCTACATTTATTTACCTGTGTCTCTGCAGGCTCGGCAACCTGGTGGAGCAGATTTGTTTATCTGTTACGCTGGTGTCCTGATGAGAGAAGCAGTTGCAGCAAAAGCCGACTGGGTCGTCTTTGAATTTCAAGAGTTAATTTCCGAATTGCCATAGTTTGATTCCTCCCAGCAATTCTGAATCTTGCATTGTTCCCACAGAGTTCAAATATATGTAGCTGTTATTCAAGATGTACGTTTCGCAGGCATGCTTGCATTTAATCACATTATAAATTGTAAGGCATGCTTGTTTCCATCTTTCCTGCACCTTGCCTCCTTTTTTAGGTGATCCTGATTCCTAAACCTTAAATTCGATGGTTTGTGAGTAAAGTATCTTGTAAGCAATTGCTGGGGACTGCCAGAATTTAACCATGTCTTTTTTTTTTTGCCATTATCATCCAACAATGTTTGCACCGAATGGGGCAAGCACTGCATGCTCTAAAACAAATGTATCATGCTGTGCGGTTGCAAATACTTCGAATACATATTGCCTAGTGTTGATGTTTTTTTCCCGTACTTTTTGTGCTCAAAATTTAAGCAGATGGCTCTTAACTTATAAGGTCGATAGCCCGAATTGCAGTGAATCATCACATAGCTCAAGCTCAATTAATAAGCTGGGCTGTAGGCTACTGCATTTTCCCTTGAAAGAATAATTAAAGGCCCTCTTTAAACCATTGAATCCAAAGTTTGTCCCCAACTTTGTGAACCTTGTGATTGCAAATTGCGTCGTTCTTCGTTGCCTTGCAGCAGATGCCACATCCCTTTCGACAATTTTCCTTCTTTTTTTTTTTTGAAAATTGCCTGGCTTTTCGTCACGATGCTTTATTCAACCACAGGCTAGCAGCCACAGGTTTTGCAGCCGGGAATATGTCGTATCATTTTATTCCGTACTCCACTGCAGGATGGAGATTCGGCCACTTCATTATCTCGCATATCTGCGATATTAGTGTCCATTGACAACCGAGTTGGATATTATTTTTTTTGTTCTGTTTCTATTTCAGCGCTAAAATAGGTATTTATCAGATCCTACCGACAAACAAGTGACCAAGGTACTTTCTTCTAACCATAATTCATCTCTAATGGCGGATAGGTGCTGGTGCTATTGGGAATTTAAGGGTACTCAGGTCCGTTCGACGGTAGCGGATGCTCTCGCCCTCAGCTGAAACGGGGCAGGCTCTCTCCATGGTGAGAGGGTTGGCCCTCACCTGAAATTATATATTGATGATGGGTACACAACATTTTCATTCGAAACATGGTACACAACAGTGACTGGGTTGTCAGAATTAGCGAAACCGCGAAGATAGCATGTCAGAGATGCAGTCCCACGGAACATGATCTAGGGCCAAGAAAGTTTTGGAAGAAATATGACGTTCCCCCGGAACCATGGAATTTCATATGGTTATATGAACACAGGGCATCCGTTTAAAGCTTTCCAGTGACACTATCAATAGATGATCAAAGCGCCTCTTAGTCTCGACAGCGCAGAGGCACATTCAGACCATGGGGGCAAACAACCCCTGCTGGCTATTTGGAAATAAAAAATAGAAAAGATTGTTTGTGTGCACGGTTCCAACATTTCAAGAATACCGGTATGGCAAAGAGGAGTGTGCTACTGATTCAATATTTACAGGGTGTATATACAGAGTATTTGCTGGACTAGAGCACCTGTATTTTCAGATCACCATGTGAGAGGTTGATAATCTAAAATATAGAGTCCGGCTTGAGGCTTAAGTTGTCTCGTCAAACTCCATCTTCTGCAGAGGATTATGAGAAAGCAAAAGACCAATTAAGAGTCCATACAAGGAAAACATGGTGTGAAACATAAAGAGTAAAATATATTGTGGTATCTATCAGCTATATACATATATTTATTGGCAGTTACTACTGCACAAAACCTGAGAAAACAAAGCTCAGCTAACTAATCCACGAAAAATAGATCACAACTCAACAAATGTCTGCTTCCCATCTTTTGACCAACTGCCCCGCTTCTTTATTTTTTACTAATTACATAGTCAAAAAATTAAATAGTGAACATCTGAATTGGATACGCATTCTTCTGCCAAAAACAACATCCCCTTTCTTCTCTGTGTTGGTCCAATGTAGATGTGCAGTTCCCCCTTCCCAGCAAAAATATTGTCTAGGCGAATAGAGAATTTCCATGTTGCCAATCATCTTGTCCTAAGAAGCTTAACAGTCACCATGTCACTGTAAGGCACAGCAGCTGCTGCAGTAACCCACACACCATGCCGTGGGTTGTCAGGTTTCACAGGAGACCAAAGAACTGAGGAATCTCAGACTCTCAAGTCACCATATCATGGGATATTCTGATGCAGGAGGAGATTAACAATCCATTTAGAGAGGATTGAGCTTAAAGCTTAAGCCTCTTCTCATGTGGGGCAGACCTGAGAAGGTGCATGGAACTGTACCCCCAATTCTTTTTGGAAATTAGTGAATACCACTATGTGAAACAAACCGATATAGTGCGACATCATATTAGGAAATTCGGGCTACTGAGCTCATAGTAGAACAAAGTGTAAAATCATATTGAAGTGGTACTAACAAATCATAAGGATAAAGAAGGATAAGGAGCAAAAGCAAAATTACCTTGCCACAAACAGGGCATGCCTCACTTCTTTCCATCCACTCATAAATACAGCCAAGGTGGAAATGGTGTGAGCACTGCATTACTATCCTAGGATTCTCAGAAGTATAATCTGCAATTTAGATATAAAACGATATAACAACAGTGGGAACACAAGTATAAAATGTTAGATAAATAAAATATTAATAATGCTGGTATCAGGTTATTTGATATTTGAGAGTATATTTCAATTGAGCAGCATGAACTTTATGGCCATAAATTCATGAATGGTTAGGAAAACCTGTGTATCATCCACCATGTTTTGTAAAAGTAAGTACCAATGGAGCATGTGTGCAATGTAAGATTGGTCAAACTAGTGCACCCAAGAAATTAGTGCAACATAAGTTAAAGATGAAATCATGAAAGTAGTGAATCAATCAATCTTGATGTCATTTTTTTTTGTCATGCAGCACAAAGGACTCATATTTATGTTTTCAATTATGTGCTACCGCCACTCTGGCCCACATTCTGAAGATTACTGCATTTTGTAAAATTTACTGCAGACATCTTTGTAACACACTGAAGATTAGTGAGTAATACCTTCAAGGCATGTTGGGCAGACATCTTCATCTTCAGCAAATGGGGAGAAGTAGGTGAAGTAATTTCCAGGTTCCTTTGGTGACAGCTTCTCTCCATAAACTGAGCTGCATCTTTTCATTTTTGTGTCATAGTTCGTTTTACTTGACTTATCTATTGAACTTGGTGTTTCCATTTCCTCATCGTCATTTGCTCTAAGCGGTTCTGATTCCTCTGGAGAATGGCTTGAGGGCTCACGCCTTGACACAAACCAGTCACTCTGAGGAGGGGAAAATCTAGGATCGTCATAGGGCAGCGGTCTTGGGGGTGAACGATATGTATCAAATGAACTTTCAGTTGAATCAACAGGAGTGGCTTCTATAGCCTGAGAAACAGCATGCACCGCTCCGACTCGGAATAAAGAAGTGTACTGCAGAAAAGAAGGAAGATCAAAATTTAACGACTTCCTACCTGTATCAGCTGAATTTATGTTAAAATAAAATTTTCCAAGAGTGATTGATTCATTTTAATTTAGTGGGACATTTATTTTTGTTGTAGTAGTAGCTGCCTCAATGTTTCTATCAGTCTGTCATTCACGCTGAGTATTCATTTGGGCTACAGCTGATGACTTTTGGCTGCAGTTGATGGCTTTTGTCTGCGCTTTTCGAGATGGCAGCGGATGGTGTACATGGTTTTAGACTCGGGAAGCCGTTTGTTTCATCTTTCGAAGAAGCCAAAAGCCCAAAAGAACTAGGCAACAATACACATTAGATATTTTGCTTTTGTTAGCACAGTACTATCAATCTTTTCGAAGTAACTGTAATGAAGAACACATTGTTACCGATGAGATCATTATAACCTATATAAGTTCTCAACTATCATTGATAAATGATTATATGGTCATTTTTTTGCCCTGGAAATATGTAGTACGAGATACCTTTTAACAGATTAGTCAATAAACTTCTCTGCTTGTGTGATAAAATGATGGCAAATATGAACTGATCTTTCTCACATCAACTCTATGGTCTGCTCACAGTAACCAGGACAACATATAAAAAATATGGAAGAAATCAAGCAGCCTGGACGAGACATACCGCATTGATGAGCTGCTGGGTAAAACATCTGAGGCACATGCAGTTTCTATACGCCGAGGAAGCATGATTTCCATGGTGGTCGGAATAATCAGCTTGCAAACAAGAACATAGAGCTCCCATAATCCAAGGAAAGCCCACAGAAGATTTCCTCGAATCAGGGCCGTGCAATCAATGAGCCCGACAGGGTAGTACCAAATGCTCAATCGTAGCAAATTGATGCTGAAACGAGGTGTTCTGAGACGCCGATTTCTTCAATAACAAGAGGGATCGAAATGAAGCAAGCACTCGTCGATACCTATCAATGGCAGCAAATCAGGTCATCATTTCTGAGAAGTTCCTGGACAGATGCATGTACCGAAATTACAGCAAAGTTTTTGAGAGAAAATATGCAAACTAATAGGATGCCAACACCATGCACCCAATTCGAAGGTAGAATCGACCAGGACCGCACCCAAATTCGAGTAGTACCTCAAATTATTCAGCTCATTCCACAGAAAATCACCAGATTACCCTCCAATAGAGGAACAAAGAACGCACCCACAATCCGCATCGAAAGAAGACGCACAATTTTCCCTACTCAAGAACACCACCAAACCCTCAAAAATCGAATTTCACGCAACAGAACCCCGCAAAATCCCTCAAACAGGACCAGAACCTCACTGTTCTCCGACCACTCCACCTCTCGCCTCCTCGCACAACAAAATCCCAATTCCCCACAAAATCAAGAACCGACAAGGATCGAGGGGAAGAAGAAAGGACAAGAACAAACTCACCTACAGGGGATGGTGGTGGTGGGTTTACGCAAACTTGGGAGGGCGCGCCGAAGAATCCAAGAACAACCGCCGACGATATCCCTTGCTCTTCCGGTTGCAACACACTACACGTTTATGCTATAGGTCGGCGACAAAGGCAGCCTTGTCGGGTCCCTCCGCAGAAGATCCAATCTGCACCCGCACGGTAAGCAACACCGGGACGAACCAAGGAGCGTTGACTTCGTCAACGGGTTTTTTTTCCCGACAAGGCTGTCTACGAGCTTCCTGCCACGTGGCAGTATACTATTTGTTCTGCTTTTTTAGTCCCACACACAGGCCAATAGCTTGACGCCACGTGGCGGGGACACGATCAGGAACATGGTCATGGGGAGAGGGAAGCCGCATCAGCTTGTTAGGCTTTTACTCGATCTTTGGTTAGGGTTCAAGCATCAAATTGAACACGCGTATTTGGCCACAGGAGAACTGTTAGAAATTGGTCCATTTAAGCATGATTCATTTTCTTAATTTAAAGTTCGCATGATTTAGTACTATATTGCTAAGGCAAAGTGAGAAAGACCGATTTATAAAGTGGAGTCCTCACCATTTCTTCGATGTGGATAGAGATGATATGAGGAGGGTTCTGGCTAGTCACATGCGTGCACGCACGCATGTGTATTCGCGTATTTTCGTGTGACGTGACGCGCCACTTGGCAGACCAAGTCTATCTCTATTTTTGTTGAACTCTGCACCACTCTCTCTGTGTTCAAATGTAGAATAATGTGAAATATGGTTTTTTTTTTGCTCCTCCAACATTTTGATAATTTTTTTCCCAGTGTGTAGTCAACCTAACCACCAACCCATCCTCTATATTCAGCAGTCAACACTGTTCCTAGTCCACCGAACATCCAAAAACGAATTGATTCTTCCATGCGTGTGTTCAAGGAACCTCATCCAACCTGTTGTGGAACTCGTGCGAATGATTAACCGAAAGCAACTACTCTTCACATGCATCAACAAACACTGTACAACATTATACAGATTCCGGTTTGGCAATAGATTTGTGTGAATCATCTGATCATAATCTCCATTCACTTTTGATAAGACGGTCCTTTTGCTTAAGAGTGCACGTTACATGATGATGCCCCACAATGTCCTCCTTTATGAGCACATAGGAACCCTGTCTATCTAGCAGCTTCTCCATGATTCACAAGAACTGCCTCTTCTCATTTTAACAATTTTCTCATTCAATGACTAGCTGCATGTTGTCATGCTCCGTTCATACTGTAGGAGTTGCAAACCTTAAAGTGAATATAGAGATGAGAAAGAGAGGGAATTCAGAAACTTTATGCAGCTAGAGCTTGTGACAGAACCATACTGTTATTATAGCCTATAGGTGTCATGCGTCACTCGAGTTTGGTACTACTACATTGCTGAACACAGGAGCAAATGGAATAAAAAAAGTATGCGCAGGGAGTATTGATTGCAAAAGCTTAGATTTAGGACACAAATCACATCCTAAAAGTGTTTGTTCAAATGAACTACAACCATGAATGAAATCTCAACACACATGGTTATCCCAAGATGCCTTACCAGAGATGAGAAATGAACAAGGTGAAAGGACATTAATACCAAGAATTTGCGTATTGTATGTTAAGCAGATTGAAGAAGTAACAAGGAGGGGACAAAGGCAACAAACAGCATACGGTACATAGCAACTGCATTGCTCTCCTGGAAAGTAATATACACGAAGGCACATCATGCCAATATGCTAACACTGGCGCTCTTGTGCCAGAAAGTCGAAACGCCTCTGGCTGGTCCCAGGTCCCAGCAAGAGGAGTCTATGAAGACTGAGGGGTTTCTAGAAGGCGGTACATCGTGATCTCTTGCTGTTTGAAGTACCTCCGGTCTTCCTCATCGACAAGGACCAGGTTCAGGTAGTACTTGACGCTGAACTTGTTGTTTATGTTGCGGTAAGTCGGGGTCAACTCGTATGGCGTCAAGAATAGCCTTACTGGAATAGATTCTCCTGCAAAAATGGTTTTCCATAACCTCAGCACCCAGTAAAGAGAGTAATTATGAATTTATCATAGGCATAATCCATTGAAAAAATGTGCAGAAAAATGTGTAATATACCTCTAACTGGGGCACCATCCATTAGCTCAAACTTTGCAAGTGTCTCAGTCTCAACATATGTATTAGGACCTGATCCTGTTGATTCCCGACGGCGAATCTCAAGCTCCATGTTTTTTATTTTTATTCTGACTAGAAGAAAATATATCTTTCCTACAATCACATCCTTGAGATGGTACCTGAATAAGGTTTGATCCACAAGAAAGATGATCAGCATTCTGGACCTGCCAAACTGGGTGACATATCAGAACATACTGCCAGATTGGCAAATGGTACTGAACTTACTTGCTTTTGCTGTACTCAAATTCAATATGCAAGCAATCTTCAATTCCAACTTCCATCTGAAAAGGAATGATCAGTTACAGTGATCACAATACAAGGTTTATGTGCATGTAACCCCAGCACATTGAACAACAAAAGTCATGCAAGAAGGATGTAGAGAAGTGACTAGTTTATTGCCATTTGACAGAATATAGGGGGAAAATGAGATAATGACAACTACTATTAGATGTTGCATTTGATCAAAGTTGATCGACTAAGAACTCCAGCAACCAGCTTGTTAGAGTAAGACCATCAAAACACAAATAAAATTTTAGTAGATAACAAATTTATTTACACGAGGAACATAACCATCAGAATGGACAGCCATATTTGCGCACTAGTGAAACCCGTTGCCCCCTTCTTGTTTGGCATCAACTGCTGCCTGGAAGCACATGGTTTTCAAGTAGATCAAGGTCATTATTCACATGCCCAGTGGCCACTGTGACTCCAAGAATGATGTTAAACTGGTGCTACACCATTTCATCAGGTAAGCTACTAAGATGTGAGTCTTAAAAAAAATCTACTAAGATGTGCTCTCCCTCCCTCTCTTAAGCTATTAATGTTACCAGAATCTTTTTTGAAAACTTGGCTAAACGGTACTTAAAAAAAATTTGAACACAACTTCGAACATGCAACACCATCAGTATGTGAATCGGTAAGTAGACCATGGTCAAGCCATAATTGATCAATTTTACAAGCATCACTTAGCACAAAAAAACATTATCGAGACAGGTTAAACTGTAAGTCTGTAACCTTTTAGAATAAGTTAAGCCATCTAGTTACTAGGACTAACCTTGATACTGTTGTTGATTGTAGGAACAGGAGAGTAGTTTCTTACCTGAAAAAAAAAAGAGAAAAACAACTAAATAATCCAGAAAAAAATATCAATGATAAAACCTGCAATGCATTCCCATGGAACCATTGAAGAACATTTAGGAAAAGGGTGGAATATATCAAAAAAAAATATACATCATGTAACATTCAATTTGCCTAAGATCAACTATAATTATACAGATCACCAAATTAAGATTCTGATGGTTCCACGTTGGAGCTACCAAAGCTATGCTGAATGTTGCACATGGAAGGTCAATGAGGTGAAGTTTATACTTACACAGAAATCCCGACATTCCACAATATTGCCAACATAATTTCTACCAATCGTCACTTTCAGGATGTACCTGAAAGCATAACAAGTATGCAGTTCAGTCTTCAGGGATAGTGTTAATTTAGTTGTTGATGCTGTACATCATGAAAGCTATTCTTGTTATGAACTGTGCAAAGCATAATGAAAGCATTGCAAAATGTCTTTCTTACCTCAATCTGACATTCGTTCCATTATATGACTCATATGGCATTTCAACTGTAGAAAACTCAAATGGATATGTCTTTCTTTCAAAGATTTCGCCAGGAACATCTAATTCACGCACTATATAGACAAAAAGGGCACTTCAGGTGATGAAATAGACTTGCATATAAACAATAGCTAATTTAAATGAAATGGCGCTAAGTTATATGTCATAATTTTTAGTTGGGGTCGCATGCATAAACCTTCGGCACTTCACTAATGCTTTAGTGGGCAGATTACACATATAAAACAACGCTATGACAACAGCGAAATATTTCAGAAGGCGCAGTTTTCAGAGGAACTTCCAAGATGGTGTTTTAGGATTAGGTAATAATGTAAAGCCCAAAACTTTAGCAAGATTTAAAGCATGCTAGGCAAACAAAAGGAAAAAGGAACAGACAACAAGAATTCCAAAAGGCTACATGAATATCTCAATGGAAAAGTTATTGGCCTATCGTACAACAGTATGTTCAAAATGACTCCAAGAGAGAACCTACCCAATGAAGTGAAGTCGTAGAAGTTGCCTCTGTCGAAATATAGCTCTGCAATAGAAATGATCACAAACAATATTGTTAGGACCTAGCAGGACATGAAGTATCGATGGGGAGACTAGTGGTAGTTTATCAATGGAGAAATATAAACAATAGAAAGAGCAGTGCTCAGGAGCAGTATTTTTTTTTTTTTTTTGCAGTTTCTCCAGCAATGAAATCCTATACTGTATCATGGTAGTGAAAATTCACAATAACATTGGCAGGGAGAATAACGCGATGAATCTCCAGCACAACAAAACCTGATTAATCAACTTGGTTTTTCTGCAAACAAATAGTGCATTCAACAATGTGAAACAATAAGTATGATAATAGCGAAATACAGCATCCTATAGATGCAGTCATCATAGGCACTAGGGAACCTATGTTCAGAATCAATCAGAGAAAGGAAGCATTTGAGGGAGGAGCATAGCCTGTACCTATCTGACCCAGCAGCTCGATCTTAACACCCGTGTGCTCGATCCTTTTACCCGGAACCGGCGCAATCGACACCTGCACATCATTTCATCACAACTTAATGTCACACTGAACCTCACATACCAGAGTAAAACACACGGCAAGGAACACCACCGGCACCACCTCTCCGGCTATCGTCTCCAGGCTCTGGAAGGCCGGCACCATCGCCGTCTTCCCATTGTCCTTCTTGATCGAGACCTGCAAGAACCACAAGACCAAGGAGTCAACCAATCTAACAGCCTATCCGACAATGGTCTGTAGCACCAAGAACGCGCAGGATCCCTACCTGCTTACGGGTCCTCTCATCGCAGAAGGTGACGAAGATGTCGCAGGGCGGCTTGAAGGCGCCAATAATGTAATTCTGGACCAAGACAGTGGAAATCAGAGTGGGATCTGATGATCTACAGTAAGATACTAGTACAATCTAATGTCGTAAAGATGCAAGCAGTCAAGATCAGATGTGATCGCAGTGATTACCATGGCGGCGTCAGAGTCGGGAGAGGAGAGGTGGAGGGATTCCCGGGAGGAGGCGGCCGAGGAATGTCGCCGGCACCGGAAGGGAAGATCGATGGCGTCTCGGACGGGCTTCGAGTCGTCGCGGGGATCGGATTCGATGGCCTGGCTGCTTCTACGAGACTTGTGATGCGTTCGGCAACGTCGATCTAGTCGACCTGAACAAATCTAAGCCGTCCATTGTTACTCTATTACGCTTGGAGACGTTAACCTTCTGCCAATTTTAATTTTCACTGGTTCTTATATATTACGTTTTCACCTATATCCAATTATATCTACTAATATAACATAGAAATTTATCTGTTTACCTCTCCTTCCTCACTTATTTTGCAGACAGCTAATCAATAACTCATGCATTCCCGTGGAAAACCAGTGAACTGGCTCCCAGCCTACAACACACGCCTCCCCTTCCACCACTCTCGTCTCCCCGAGAAACCGTCCTCCTCCCCTCCTGTGCCCTAACCATCACTTGTTCTCCCCTACCATCTCTCCTCCCACTCCGATCTGCAGCCATGCCTCCCCACACGACCTACTCTGGCTCCTTCTCCACCACCTGCATCTCTGCAAGCGAACGCACCGTCGTTGGGGGACTTTGTGTACTCGGTGGAGCTAAGGGACTTCGTGTACTCTGTGGATGTTCCTAGTGCTCTGATGAAGGCCTGGCTTTTGCCTTCATCAAGAATGAAATGTAATATTTGCAAATGTCAAATGGTTTGATCAGGGCTGGATTCTGATATCATTATTAGCAATGAGGGTTGCACCTTTTGTATTAAACCATTGAGACATACTTAATCAGGATGATTCTCCATAATATATTTTGAGCAATATTTACGCTATTAACATAGTTACATCTGTGCCAACTGAATGCTTGCTGTGAAAGACTTTATACCTATAAGTTCCAAGAGTAGTGCCACAGATCCTCTGAATGGTACACCAACAAAATCGGTCCACTACAACAGCAAGTTCACGAATCGTGGTATGATTGAAGCACTTTGCTTTGCACCGCACCATACAGAATAGCATAGGATTCCTCCATCTATGCTAATTTAGGCATTGCTCCAACAAATTTATGCTTCTCGCTTTTACCTTCTTAATTTCATCTCTCTTTTTTTTTGCTCTTTGGCTTTGTTTAGAATTTTTTGCCTTTTTTCTTATTCCTTTGCATTGTAAGTGATGATATAACCTTTTAATTTTTTAAATTTAATTACGCTGCAAAAGCTAATAGAACATAAGCCTGAACTTATAATCCCAAATGAGCACTACATTCCCTATGTGATATGAATTGTAGGCCCAATAAGAACATATCATAGGGTTGTGCAGAGCCAAGTCAAATACTGCTTCACAAGTCAGTACTGTATAGAGTTGCACGACACTTGACGAAGGACTAACCATGGAACCCTCTCAACTGGAGAATATTTTTCGACAAATCTAGTTGTTGAATTTTTTAAAAAATAATCAATTTTTTATTTGAAATTACAAAAATATACATACGAATTGATTTTTTGCCGAACGATTGGATGACTTGACCATGGTGCCTGACCGTCGAGCGGCTTAAGCACGTGTCGCCCAACGGTTGGGCGATAATCCTCTAGTCGCTCAACCGTTAGGCGATAATCATCTAGTTGTCCAACCGTTGGGTAATTGTTAAAAATATATACTTATTTGTTAATCCGATAGAAATAATTGTGGGGGTAAATGACAATTGTTGTGGGTAGGTAACATTTATCAAATCTTGTTTGTAAGTTGTTTTTTTAAAAGGCAGATATTATCGTTGATCCGTTTGTGATTTTCATAGATTGTGAATGATACGAAATCTGTTAGACTCGTAATAACATTTTGCGATCGTCATATGTTGTTGTAGTGCGATAAATTTTCTGAAAAATTTTGTGAGGACGATTAAGGTAGCAACGATTCGTAAGTAGAAAGGTAAGTACTATTGCGATGCAATAGATAATTCGTAAGTTTTTTAAATAATCAATTTTTTATTCAAAAATACAAAATTATACTGCGATTTTATTTTATTTTTTGCAATAGTAGCCTCCTTTTAACTGAGCGTAAATACATATATGGATTGATAATCTTTTTGCGGGCCCCACCCTCCGAGTATAAGGATGGACATATGATAGACAATATCATTGATAGGGTGTCAGGTCAAAGAGAAAAGGACGGAGTAGTCGTCCAACGGTTGAGCAATATAAGGTCAAAAGTGCAAAAAATCAATTCGCATGTATATTTTTATAATTTTAAATAAAAAGTTGATTATTTTACAAAAGTTCAACAGATGTTTCAGATATTTTTTACATTCTATTACTTGTGTGCAGCAGTCACCAGTGTGCAAGAGGCCAGGCTAAGGACTGCCAATGGCCCGGGTGAGAATACTTTGCACAAGCATCCCTTTCGTGATTGCAGCAGAACCTGATTCCATTGCTGTATTATTGTAGTAAACACCACAGTTGACAAGACACAGTACTGAACTCCAGAGAGAGAGATCACATGACGCCGCAGCCAGTCGATGCGTCCTCGTCGCCGACGAACTGGCAGCCCCTGTAGCAGCCGCAGGCACCACCGTGGCAGCCCGCCAGCGTGGGCCGCACGGCGGCATAACCGCCGCACCTGCACCCTTCGTGGTAGCACCACGGTTGCGAACAGCCGGACGACGGGATAATAACCGGCGTGGTGTCGTCGTCCGGCTGGCATGGCCTTCCGTGACGCAGTCTCCGGGCTGCACATTTCTGCGCCTGTTCCTTGAGCTCCGCCACATCCTGTTTCAGCTGCTCGATGTCCTGGTTCTGGTGCACACAAATCCGCAGCTGCGTCTGGAGCTCCTCCGCATCCTGTTTCAGCTGCTCAATGTCCCGGTTCTGGTCCACACAAACCCGCAGCTGTCTCTGGAGCTCCGCCAAATTCAGTTTCAGCTGCTCGATGTCCTGCTTACATGTACACTGCGGCGGCGGCGGCGGCGGCGGCGGCTGCTTGATCTGGATGTCCCTGATCACCTTGCCTCCCATGCATCTGATCTTGCCGCATAGCTGAAGCGGGTCGAAAGGCCCGGAGATGGAGATCGTATGGCTCTTGCCGTCGTAGGAGATCGTCCTGATCCGCTCTTGGTCCGCGGTAGCTGGAGAAAAAAAACCATGGATGGAAGCAGTTACAGTTAGTTTGCAGGCGTGTATATATATATATATATATATATATATATATATATATATATATATATTGAGATCTTTTTGTTGTTGTTTTTAACCTTGGAGCTTGCAAAGGACCTTGCGGATCTGTTTGTAGCACCGCTGGCAATCAAGGTCAACGCTCACGATCAGCGTGGTGGTCTGTGTTGTCAGCATGCGGCATTAGCGAATTAACGTGCTAAAAGTTTTTGGCACCTCGAAATGAGGAGGACAACAAAATCACTGATTAATAACTCGAGGGATCATGCGACACAATCATGAAACTTACAAACCTTGTAAATTAGATAGAGAGAGAGAGAGAAGCATATATGTTTTGTGTGTGTGTGTGAGAGAGAGAGAGAAGCATATATATATATATTCCTAAAGATATATTAGATAGAAACTTGTAGAATATATTCTTGGCTCCCCATTGTTTCTTGTATTTTCTGAAGACGAATGCATCCAGAATTGCTCTCTAGAAAGAGATCGACACCAAAGATCCATGCAGCAAACACATACCTGTAGAACGAACAAGCCATGCCGTCTTGCAATTTGCAAACCAGATAGACAGATAGAGAGCGATCGAGCTCACCTTCTGATCTGCCATGCTTTCTCTGTGAAAAGCGGTGGTCTCTCTTTTTTAGAAGAAAATCGGGTGCTTTAATTAGCTGACGCCCCGACACTTGGGCCGAAGAGTAGAGGTTTTTTTAAAAGAAAGAAAAAACTCAAGAGGGGAGAGATCGAGATGATGAGCTAACTCTACAGAGGAGGATACGAGAGTGCAGTGCGAGGAGGAGGAGGAGGAGAGAGCTTGATGAGTGCGGCATATAATATATTCCCATGTCCTTCATACGCATGCTATGGGGATAGGATGCATGTACGGTCTGATTCGATCGATGTCTTCTTCTCACGTACGTACGTGTGAAGAAGATGGTTAATAATGTGCACGCTCTTCTCGATCACGAATCATATTCACGGCTGTGGGGACTAGCTAGCTAGCTAGTTAGGGGCAGCTAATTGGATCTGGTGCCGACATTATTAATTCTAACCCTTTAAACATGTTTTGGTCCAGGTACTGCCAATTGTTCAGTACATACCCACTCAGTGCTTCTCGTCGCCGGGGAAGAGTCATGTCACCGGCGCCGGTCCGCCCTCCGGCAGCTGCCTCGGCAGGAGCTCGCTGACCGTCCCGTCCGTCATGTCGTACACGGCGGCGTGGTAAGAAGGCCGCCTCAGTTTCTCCGTCCGGAACGACATGCCGGCCGAATCATCCAGGAAGAAATCTGATCGGCCCGCACCTCGCCGCGCGCGCGCACGGCCCGGGAGCACAGTCGGCCGACGAACAGCGCCCCACCGCCGCCCAGGATGCTCACCTCGACCCACCGCCGCGGCCACGAACAGAGGTCCGCCACCAACAGCACGGACCTCAACGTGTTAGTGTTGGGACTGAATGGCTCAGTCCTCTCTCTTGTCACTTCAATAAACACATAGAAAAAGATTAATATAAGTTTTGAAATTGAATCACTCAATATTTTCTCTCCTTTTCTCTCTATAACTCACTTAACAACAATAACACGACTTAAATAAGTCTCATGCATACATACACGACCACCCACGCACCCACTAACTTGCCTATTTTCATGCCTCTGGAATCTCTTACGATCGCATGAGTCCACTTCTCACGGTTACGAGTTACGACCGATTCTTTCGATGGATCGCTTTTCATGGGACTATTTTAGCTTCTATGACCACTGCAGCGTTCTTCCGACTTTCGATCATGGCGCCTTACGACCACGGCTGTCGTACGACCATAGCTGCTTATGACCATGATGTCTTACGACCACGGCTTCTCGCATACTCGGAGTCTTCGTGCTTAATGCCTTCGACTTCGACTGCTGCTTCGTCTGAGGCTTCGACCACTCATTAAGATTAAGGGTCCTTTTGGTTGGGCTTTTGGCTTGACTTTTTTTCTAAAAGCCAAAAGCCCAACCAAAGGGTTGCTTTTGAAGCGACTTTTTCAAAAGCAGCTGTTTTTTCGTAGTATATTTTTGAAAGCTGTTTTGACTCTGTTTTTGGCTTTTGGCTTTCTGCTTTTGGAAATAGATTGAATAAAACTCTTTCATAGTTGTTTTAAAAGAGATAGAGACAAAAAATATATTTTATACTTGTTTAACCAAACAGCTTTCAATTTTTCTACAGCTCACAATCCATGCAGACTTTCTCACTGACACACCATGACTTTTCCCCACAGCCGCAGCTCAACCAAAAGGACCCTAATTCCAACATTCTCCCCCTTAATCTTGATGTGTTGATATACTGATACGGATCACCCGCATCTTCTTGTAGCTCAACAACTTCATCTTGCAGCGGCCTCACGGAGTCTACAAGTTAATTGTAGTACATATTAAAAGCCTAACATCTGTACCAGCCAAAATCGCAAGTGAGTATCTCTTTCTCCGTAATCTCTACCGTGAATAATCAAAATTCAAAAAATTTAGCTAAAAATTATAAGGCACAACCATAAATAAGTCCTGCTAAAAGCAACATCTTTATTCATCCACTCTGGTTGAATCATACGTCTCAATCACTCACTCAGATACCGCTTTTAATCGATCCCAATAAGTGGAGTAGGTGAGACAAATAAAGCAAGTTGTATTGTGGTTTCTTTTTCAAGTCGAATTTCCATTTTTCAGAGCAGCATATGAGAACAGTTGGCTATAGATACCACAAGGTGCGAGAAGCATCCATTGAAGAGAAGCTTAAGCGATGCCTCTAGAGCAAAGCTATTCCTCTTTCGTCATCTCTGTGCGTTGCGGCGTAGGCTTGGGAGACATCGGGAGGTTCGCGACCAATATTTCCATCCACACGGTAAGAAAACACTAGTGTCAGAATCCGAGAGCTATAGGAGCCATGCATTAGATGATGCAATTCATCCTTCCAAACTCCTTATTGTGGAGCTACCATTTGCCCGGTCTATTCAGCTCGGCATGTCAGATATCACACCAGTACCACTGTAGTTACAACAAGGACCTATGATGTTGATGATATGATGCAACTATGGCATGAAAAACTAATGCAGGTGTTTGATCTCTACTTTTGTGTTCTTCCCAGGTGCCACACCCTTTGGATGGTGCAGCATGCAGTGATAATGTTACTTCCTGAGCCTCAAAGCACCAGACAACCAGAATGCTACGGAGTATGCCATAAACCCCCCCAAATAAATTATAAAAAGGATACACACGCACGTGCATATTTAGTGAGAAAACGCATACCCGTACTCCACGAGACCTTGTGCCTTCACAAAAAAATCACTTGTGTAGGGGACATGCATGAGTGTGCGTGAGGTGTGAGTTTAGTGTTCGCCCTCATTGTACCCATTCAAAAAAACAGTGGGATTCAGAGGCTTCACGAACCTGGAGTTTGGGGAAGCTAATCCAAATGCAATATCAGTCTTTCATCAGTCACCACTCTGGTTGTCCTCGGTTGAGCTAAATTTTGGTGGTTTATGGTTAAATTTTTACTGTAGCTGGCTGAAATTAAATTGTATATAATAGTGGCTTATTTGATATAATTAAATTTAAAAATTTTAAAAATAAAAAATGGATTAGCTCATAACGTATAATGCAAACGAATACGGGAAAAAAAGAATCGGCAAAAAAGCTCAAAATAAACCGAAAAATCAGAAAAAGACGAAATTTAAGAATAGTGAAAAATAAGTTGGAAGCCAGAAGCCTAAAAGCCTGTTCTTCACGTATAAAGCAGGGCTAACTTTCCTTCCTAAACATAGTGAGTACAATTTCATCTGACAACTGTAGTATGATAGTTGAAACACATTACATTCCAATCTCTGCATCTTGCATTCAGTAATCTCCCCATCCTCGTGAATACTCCAAGAAATTTCATCCTTGGCATGAAAAAAGCTTGTGCTTGCTCTTCTAGAAGAAGTGCATTTTTAGCAAAAAAAAAATCATCATTAACTGATTATGGGAAAGATTTGCATATCATTAACTTCTCAGCGCCCTCAAGAAAGAACAATTTGTCTAAAAAAGGTCTACACTAACCAGATAACCAGGAAATCAAAGTCATCTGTGCAACAGAGTGAACAACAAACTCTATACATGACTATGAAATTTCCATGTTCTGTGTCTATGTATCAACAGCATACCACTCTTACATTCCTATACTTGTGGCAGAAGGAAAATATGTAGAACTACACCTAGCAATCATTCCTAACAAGATTTACAGTGAATAACAACACTGGGTACGACTGCAGATGATAAAGGATGGGTTCGTTAGTGCTTACGCTTATGTATGAATGAATAGTAACACACCGTTAAATGACGCGTTTTTTCAAGACGGGGTCTACAGGTAAATTATAGTACAAACTGTACCGACTTCAGTTGTACTGACCAAAATCGCATACGGCTATTTCTTTCTGCGTACTACCTCTCACAAACAAACCAGAATTCTAAAAACACAGCCATAAGTCATAAGCCTCAACTCAAAAGAATCCACCCAAAATTCAGGACAAGCAATACCTCTGATACATAGTTGACAATGCCAACTGTTTGATTGATGGGAGGTGCTTCTATGCTTTCCTTAATAGTGATTTGCACAATTTTTAAAATATGATGAATGGTTGATAGATTTTACTTAATTGATAGATTTTACTTACCTTTTCATTTGCTTTAAGATTAGTATTACTCTTATTAGAGAGAAAAGCATTAAAACACTGCTCTTGACTTCATGGGACACAGGTTACACAGCCAGGCCTGCACTTGGATTTGTTAATGGATTCCCTTCCTCTTGTGACGGTAGTGATCCCTTTTATCGTAACCATCTGGGCCATCAACCATCTCCCATCTGTCAGTTTTCAGGAGGCCATCTAAAGAACCGACTTTTGGCTTGGCATGTCTTGAACTCAGACTGGATACTTTTACCTTGCTGTCATGCTTGTAGTCAGTTTCATGGTCCCGATGTTTGTGTGTGCATGTGTTCTTACTGGACTTGTGCCCATCATCAGCCCTCTCCGTGTGACTCTTTTCTTTACGACTTTGACTATGAGTCTTTTCACTGTATTCACTTTTGTATTTTGCCCTACTTTCGTCTCTTTTTCCTGAAACACTTCTATAATGCTGCTTACTCCTTTGTTTAGTATCCTGCATAGAGTTGTCAGACATGTCGAGTAGTTCAGAAGCAGATTGCTCAGCGTAACGGTTCCTCTTTTCTCTTCCATATTTATCAAACTCCTTTCGATGTTTCTGATCAACTAATTCTTCATCTGATGAATAACAACGCTTGTCACGGGCAAGGCCACAAAATTTGTCCTTGCAGAGCCTTTTTTGAACCCTTGTGCTACCTTCGTCATAAACCCTTTCAGATCTCTTTTCTGTTTGATATTGCTTATGTGATATTCTTCTACCATCCTCATCATGATAATCGTCTGAACCACTATCACGGTCATAGTCCCTAAAGAAACGCATATTCACTAGATATTAATCCATATAATTTCACATTAGCTGAACCAAAAAATGTGTATTGGTACGAAAGACAATCCTAGAGCAAGTTCAATGAGGTCTACATCCACTGTCGACATTTAAATGAAAACCATGACAATTACAACTCGCAAGATTGTATGAATCATTTCATACAGATAGAAAAGTAGCCTTCTTGAGTATTATCAAATTCTGACGATTTTTATAAGATGATATTTCTTTAATATTAAACCTGGCCATATAATACCACTAAGGTGCCAATATCACATGGCCCAATAAATGTGGTTTAAAGCAGTCCAAACATAAACACTAAAAGGCCTAAAGCTAACATGTTTTGAGACTAAAATCAAACCATGTATAGACAACAGTTACTATCGTAATCTACAACATTAGACTGACAAAAAAGACAGTTTAGAAGGCAACGGACAAACTTCTTAGTGTTCAATAACTCTACGATAGGCACATCACCAGTTAAAAGTTGAATTTTCTAGTGAAGAAAAGATGATACATGATGAATTAGTTTCAAATTTATGCTGACACTTGGGAGTTCAGGCATGTTACCTTACTCCCCTTCCACTTGGAGCTTTATGACTCTTAAAATTATCATGAATACCCATGAATCCTGTCTGTGAAAAGGGTTGTTGTACTCCATGTAGCACTGGAGACGGCATACCTCCCATCCCCATAAAAGCACTGAAAGGTCATTTAGGGGTCAAGATAAACACACTTTGAGCTGGGTATGATTGGTTAAATTGCTGCTATTATCAGCAGAATCGCAGAGGAATACCAATAGAAAGGAAAAGGTTGCTTACTATGGATTCTTCATGCCTCCATAAAATGGTGGCATGTATGAAGGCACTCCAAAAGGTGAGACTGGGACAACTCCTGGATCAAATGGAATGATCCCAGGTGTGCCATAGATATTTCCATAAGACCGAAGAGGGTAAAACATAGATCCCTGCCAGTCAGGTGGACCATACGCATCTGCATGGAATGCACTAATCAGGTGGACCATATGCATCTGCATGGAATGCACTATCTTCTGCATGTAAGGAACATTGAAGGACACATAAAGGGAAAACTAAAACCAGGGGGCAAGATAGAAGGGTACGAATTATGATATGCTAACTGAACTGGTTACCTGAATGTACATTTGATGCAACTGGACAATCTCTGATCAGGTGGCTTGGAGAACCACACATGTAACAAGTTCGCCCACCCTGCTTATCCAAAAGGAATCTTGAGGTGGGCATTACAGTATAAAATATAGAAATTTGTTAAGCAAAATAGACAAACCTGCACCTAACTCCAATCAAGTCACCAAAAGTATGCTTTTCTACATGCATCATGTATTAACTTTTCTCTAAGATGAGGACATAAATTGGTGCGAATGTAAACCCTGGTAGAAAATTTTCCTTGGGGGTTTACTAACTTAGCATATTAACGGGACAGGCGAGTTCCACAGTCTCTTCGGAAACAATTAAGGCTTCTCTATGCACAACCACCTTATGACGTCACAATGCTTCAGAGAAGTGTGGTAATGTACACTAATGGTTCTCCTAGAACAAACTAGTAAGCCCCCAGCATCCCTAAAACATTGGTTTCATTCCTCCAAACATACTACTGTCTGTCAACAGGTATCTTCCTAAGTCAATGAGTTCAAGGAAGCACTCTCATCAGGGGAAAAAATGATAATGCACCTTTCTTGCCCTTATTGCTGGTGCTGCAAATCCACTTCCATCTGCATGTAAAGGAAATAAAATGTAAGTGACTGAGTGGAACTGTGGATAAGTGAATGACAAATACAGAGCTAAAGGAAGCGAATACCCAAAGAGTTCCTGAGTGCTTTGGCTTCCAGGGTAGGCAACTCATCTGGGAATGCAAAGTAAAGAAAACTAAGCCACAATTACTAAAAAAAGCAAGTCAACAGCAATTGAAGTATCGTGCAAGATCGTACCATTCTCTTCTGCAATATTTTGGTACACCTTTGACGAGCTTGCACTTCCTTGAAAATCAGCATTCCTACATGCTTCTCGGGGGCCATTTCTATTGAGTGCTGAAGCTGTTTCAGTTGGTTTATTTCCATCCAGACAAATCTTAATACTTGAGCTTCTTTTGATCTCCTTTGCAGGATTTCGCATGATCTGATTGGAATCTTTTCCCGTGGCAGATGGAGAACAGGGCAACTTTTGTTCTTGTTGGTGAATCGACAGGGCACATGATGCCTCTTTTGCTTCTATACCTGATTCTACATCTGAGCTTACAGACAAGAAATGTGTATTCAGCAGTAGTTCAGATTTCAGAAGATAGAAATCGTCTGAAACAAGGTAGTGAGTTTCAACATACCAGGTGCATACATAGGTCCAGGATCATCAAATCCAACAACACCAGCTGGCTGTGTCTCAAGAAAATGCTCAATGGCCTTACGAAGTGACAAATTTGGTAAGAGATCATTAATAGTGCACCTGGTGGATGAACACTTTGGGCATTTTTTCATCTCAGCCAAAGCAGAAACTATACCTGCAGTACCGAAAAACAATTTAACGATTTCAATATCAATGGGAAAAAATAGAAATTTAGATTGTGCTATTATTTGTTATCATAAAAAATAAAATGTATATCTTGAATATACTAGACGTGGACCTCTATTATTAGAGGAGCTGAGAAATTTGCCAAACTCTGGATCAGCAATATTGAAACCTAACAAGGCAAACAAAATTCACTACAGCAATGGACCGCAAGGAGCTGCAGTGAAAAACCACAATGGCCTCCTCACAAGAGTTCAACAGAAAACTTTTAGAATAAACTAAGCTACTCAATGTGGCAAATGTCAAGCAAGAACAAGTCAGATCAATTATCCCATTCCCTTGTGTCTGGCATGTATTGGCAGTGGCAGATACATGCAGCACACTACTGACATGTCACTGCAAATGTCAATAGGAAGATGTTCAGACATCTAAAAGTAATTTGAATCAGTGTTTATATGCACTGCATTGGCTTGTACAACTTTGGAGATTTAATCAGTCTGAAACCTTGTCTGCTATTACAAACAAAAATCTTCACAAGATGGATCGAGTTAATATAAAAGTTCAAATTAGGAGCTGAGTACTCAGGGGTCTAAGCATAGCCATGCAGAGCAAGCCTCACTGCAAGCTAGTAACACCGCAAGAGTCTTACGATAACGATGAACATTGTTATATGCAAGAGGAGGTGAAAAAAAGGTGGTCTCCTATAAAAACAGCACGAGATGTTTAGTTATTTAAAGGACTTACATTTGTTGCAAAAACTATGCTGGCAACATGGTATCATCACAGCATCTTCGAATATTGTTTTACAAAGGAAGCATCTCAATTCTGCTGGCACACCCATGCTGGGTATAACTTGTGAGGATTTAGCAACATTCCTAAGACAGGCAACAAATCATATTATGTTAATTTCGTAAAATACATAAATTATAAATTACAGTGTGATTACTTGATAAGTATATGGAACGGTTTATGTAGAACAAGAAATAAGATACTACTGTTCCATCTTTTCGCATTCCTTGGCCTTGGAAATTGTTTTGATTTCCCTTTTTCCTTCTTCCAAATCAAGTTCTTCAGTAGAGTTATCCACGACAACTTCTGTCACCCAATAGCACACAAAAATGTTTTCAATAATGGTTTAGGAAGTTCTAACAAGACGACGTAGTTTATTCACCTTTGGGCATGGCCTCACTAAGACCACTTCCTTCAATGTTCCAATATCTTGGACAAGACATCTCAGAGCATCTGCATCAGTAAACATAATAAAATTTCACATGAAAGGAACGCATGCAAGGACAAAGTGGTATGTTGAATGTCATGTGGTTACTTTAGATTCTTTTCCTAAGATGTATTCTAGAACTTTACTACTCCCTCGGTCACAAATTGCAGTCGCTAAAGGACATAGGATGGCTATGCAATTATGTAATCTAGAACTTTACTACTCCCTCGGTCACAAATTGCAGTCGCTAAAGGACATAGGATGGCTATGCAATTTTGCCTATCATGGCAACTCTGTCTGGGGAGTAATTGGTCACAAAATCTGCTTCCTATTCAAAACTTGTAAGATTCATCTAACTGTGCTTGAACAACAAGAAGCAATTACAAATCTGAGGTATACAACAAATAACTAGAAGTCAAATAAGGAATATGAACAACATATTCTAAACTACACAGTACAACATTGTCTAAGGCTCTAAGCGTTTGGAATGATCTATACCTAGATAGGTGATAGGTCATAAACGACTGAAGTTATTCCTAGAGGTGATTTAACCAACTATCGGTGGAAAAATTAAGCTCTGAATTTTACCTTTTATTGGAGCTTTGTTCTAATTTTACATCATCAGCACATGATTCTGATAATTCTGCCTCTAAACCAGGACAAAGCACATTGCTGGGGTCATCAAATTTGTCCAAAGGAGACAGAAATGACGCAATTCCCTGGCCTCGGTCGCCGAGGCCACAACCCTGCTGCTCCTCAGCCCTATCACACAATCCAACACAGTAGTAAGCACCGAAACCCGCCCAAAATCCAACACAAAAAGCAGCTCTCTCGCTAGCTACGCACGTCTTATGAGGATTTGATGACTCTCCTCCGCCGTCCCCCGAGGAGGCGATGGGCACGCGCTTGACGACGACGTCGGAGCCGGCGGGGATGAGCAGCGCGTCGTCGTCGAGAGCTGCGAGGGACAAAACGGGAGTCAAATTGAAGGGGTCGGGCAGCTTTGGCACAGAGCTAGAGCCTATAGGGTGAGGATGAAGACGCCGTACGGAGGTTGGATGCGGCGTCACAGATGAGGAGGTCGAAGTGGCGGCGGAGCGCGGGGCCGAGGATGCGGGCGCGGAGGTCGCGGACGGAGATGGCGCCGGCACCCGCGAGGTCGAGGAACTCGAAGAGGGGGAGCTCCGGTAGCGGAAGCGCACGGCCATGGCTACGGCGGCGAGGTGGGCGCCTCCGCCGTCGCGTTCGACGACGTCGAGGTAGGAGACGACGAGGAGAGAGAGAGAGAAAGGTCATGGGAGAGAATTTAAAAAAAAAAAAGAAAGAAATTAAATTCGCGGTAGTTATATGCTACTCACACGTGGATACTTTTATCCCGTAGGATCAAACATAGGCGGTGCAGATTGAGGAGGAACAAGTAGATGAGGAGATATTTGCATACCAGACCTCGGACTAGTTTATTTTTAACAATGTATTCAATGGTTTTCTCTATCTATATATAAAATTTTAATTTCAAATTTATTCCATATTAAAAGTAGCAAAAGGAGAAAATTCTGATAAATCTAAACTCTTAATAGTAGTCAGATTTTCTCTTTTTGTCACCGCTAACATATAGTAAATCTGCACTTGCAATTTTATGCATAATTAAAATAAATTTAGAAGTATATGTAGAAAGTTTTTCAAAATTCTATGACTCATTTAGTTAGAATGCAAGCTTAAGTATATAAGATATGTTGCCGGATAGCGGGGAGGAGAAGACATATTTTCGTAATAGACCTCGGATTAACTTGTTTTTAAGACAAAGTAAAAGATTTCGATCACGATTATTCGTTCCGAACGACCACGTGGGTCAATGAAAACCGTCCGATAGAATATAAGCGATCCAGATTAGGATGGCCTAAGTAGCTACAAGTAATGTTTTCATGTAGACCCTCATCTTCGTTTGTATTAATTATTTAGACACCGATTTATACATCCAAGGAACTGACAGTAGCATATTTGCATCGAGACCCTGAGACTACTTCGTATTCCACTCATTACCTCCCCCTGGCGTCCTCGTCGCATCCGAATCACGCCTCCCTCCACCCTCTGCCGTGCCGCCTCGGCTGTCCATCCACATGGTAATGCGGCCTCCTCCCACTCCCACCTCCGTTTCTGCGGACATAATCACCTAGGAGAAGTAAAAGAACCCCTAATAAAGATGAAGTCATGGATATGGCTTTGCAATCTTCATGCAGTTCTACGAATTGGTTCCAGATGTGTCGTATGATTAGCGTGATGTTCTCAAATTTTTGTATGAGTCCGGTGGGGTTCTTTTTTTTTATGAGTATTGTGTGCTCCTGCATCTTGGCTTGCCTGATTGCCTGAATAATATGCCTACTAGTCGGCCAGTTATTGTTGTTGCAAATTTGTTCCCTTGTAGTTAATCCAGCTTCAATCGTCCCAAATAACCCTCTAGCGGGACATGTAGGGTATGATTTTTTTTCGTATGTATGAGATTATATTGAATAGGACGTATCGGCGGCGGCGTTGATTGTTTGCATGACATCTATTTCAGAAACTATTTGGCTGGACTAGCAGTATGCTACTTTAGACATATATTATGTTCTTGTTTTCCTGTCTGATTCCGTCTGTAGATCCTGGTGGCTGCATAAGCTCCACAAGCTTTGAATGATTGCGCCTTGCAGTAGTCCAATCCGATGGTATAGCTTGTTTGTTAGTTGGGTGAGTGACTGCTCATGTACTGAGGCCACGTTTGTGTTCTTTTCAATCAGGGACTTTATACTGTATCTACCAGCAACAACTGTTACTGTCGTGACCCGCCTCCCCTCGATAATGAGCAGCATTGAAACTAAAATAGTGAATGCTGATAATATTGTGCCGGCGTCTACGTTTGTACTGTATTTTATATAGCAAAATTTACTTTTTCTGAGCTGCAGCATTCAAACAAACTAATGGTTCAGAGATGCTGCGTATTAATTCTGCTGTCTTCTTTATCGTCTGATAACCGTGATCCTATACTTAGGAAGCCAACCAGTACACTCTCGATATTCAGTTGTTGGAACCACATGTCTGACACTCAACCTCCGCTGCATTTTTTGCTTTTAGTGCTGCATGCTTGCCTTTTGGATAAATCATTTTACTGCTACTAGCTTTGTTGTTGAACAGATTAGTCTACTTCACATTGTTGATCATTAAAGAATAAAGACGAATGATCATCTGCAACCACACAGTAGCAGCAGAAGCTAGCAATTTGGCACGGTATTCTCATAAAAAAATAGAGAATGGTGCCCAACAAAAGGTCAGGATATCGCATACCCCATTCTTGTCTGTAAGAATTTCAGAACAAAAATCTTCTTAAATGTTTACATCATTTCTTCATGTAGGCAAGTGTCCTCTCAGTTGTGGTCCGTTTTCCTTGCGTTTGTTGTTTAGTTGGTCATTCCTTTTCATGAATACATTTGTTATGAGTTTATCTTTGTCGTGAAAAGCAATAAATGCGCTGTATGATTCAATCATATTTGTACTGGTATCATGCCCTGATGGTCCTGCCCTGGTGCTGGGACTGACATAGTTGAAATTTTCAGAGTACTGCATTTAGTACAGGTAAACGAACCTGCCAGTACTGGCACTGGATCTGATACACAGGTTTACTCCTGAGATTTTGATTCTGAATGTACTGGAGTTCTTAATTAGTGATACGCTGTTGGTAATATGCATCAAATTTACTCGTAGAGATTCACTTGAGCCTCTGCTCTTTCAGGCAAGCATACCTGCACTAACTCAAGATGTAAAGGAATTCCTTGGACTGAAGGATTATATTTTACTCACCAGCACCAAGCTGAAACCCTTTGAGAGTATTGCAAAGCAGTGGCTTAGGATGGTCATATCGTCTGATTGATGTTAAGCCAGTGATGAAGCAAAGAAAAAGATCGTAGAAAATATGTCAAGGCGCTGAGTTACTTTGTCAAGAACTCATTAGTCACAGGAGAGCATCCAGGTGGGCATCTCAACTTCTGCTGGCCTTTGCATAGTGTAGGCATGTTTTAACTGTTACTGTGTGCCGTGTGAAACCTGAGTGCCAGGAATCTGAAGAGCAGGTACAAAGACATTGGAGAATCAAGGGACAGTTTTGCTATCACTTGTGATTTCTTCATACCCCACAAGAACTGCTGATCCCATGTAGTCTACCAGAGTCTGTTTCACTGTGTTTCCCTAGCTGTACAGTTTTACTCCTGAACCCTTAAGTAGAGGCTACCAAAGATATAATCTAAATATCCTGGCTTCCGTTTTGCTACTCATTTCCTTTGATTTGATTCTACAGTTTTCTCGTAGAGCTAGCAAACATCTGATATGCCAATCTCTTTCTGCAAATATCTCCTTGTGATCTGGTCATGAGGGGATAGCATCATTTTTTTTTCCATCTTGCAAACTATACCACCATGTGTCATTCTCCAAATGCACTTTATGTGATTGTAAAGATCTGTCATGCAGGAGATGGCGGTCCAGGTTATTATGCCAACTAAGAATGATGCTTGTCCTGATTGGCTAAGCAAAAAGGCTGAGATTATCACTGCATCTGTGCTGTTCCAATCGTATTTGCTGCTGCACTGCACTGACAGCTTAAACAAACAAATCGCCAAGGTTTTGATGCTGTTGCTTTCAGGAAAAGGACATTGTTTTTTTGGCTAGTTCTGGATGGCAGCAGCAACTAGTAGCCCCATTTGTTGAAGTCTTTTAAAAAGGAGCAATCGCGCTTGCGTTTTGGCTAAGGCCAAGTTCCACACAGAGAGAGATCATAGATTCTCTGCCTCTTTTGTGTCTTCTTGTGCTGCTGTTGCATCATGCCCGCACCTATTTCTTTCGTGCCTTTTGTGGTCCTAACCCTAGCTTGTTTCTTCTTGAAAGCAACGCACAAAAAAACTACCACTTTGTAGTGCAACCGGTAAGACACGTTTTTGGAGTAATCAGTTCAGCGAAGTGAGAAAAAGAAAAGATATATCCTAGGTTTAGGTCCCGTTTGAAACTCGAATTTTTTTTCAGATTCCTGCTGTAATTGACTTGCTTCCTTCCTTTTGAAATTACAAACATACCCTTAAGATTTGATAAACATTGTTGTCAGAAAAATTATTTCATGCACTGCATGTACTATGTAGTGTTGATGGCGCGCGAATATGATGGAATGTCTGCATCCTAGGCTCCAGCTTAGGCAGGACATGAGGATTAGTACTTCTTCACATCATTTTCAAAACAGCTAAGAGTCTAGGTCTGATACATTGATGTGGACTTGCGTGATTGGCTACGTGCAAGAAGATAAAAAGATGAACTTGAGGTTCTCAACTCATGCAAAATAATTACTCCATCTTTTGTTTTTGAGGGAAAATTACTCCATCTTCAGTACAACAACAAAGAAAATAGCAAGGGCACTACAGCTTCTCAGCATATATATTTATATCAGTGGTTTCTGAAATGCAAACGCCAAGATACAGTGAGCAATTCTATGAAGATTTTCAGCTTAGCACTAATTTTGAAGTACAGAAGGGAATCCATCACAACTCTAATAATACATGTACGTAGGGTACAGCCTTTTCTTCTGATTATCCATGCAAGTCCTGGAGCAAACAATTCTTTACCTTATTAATCATGCAGCACACAGTTGCAATGCATCTGCCCACACCATCTCTGGCAAGACCACATGTTTGCCCTCCAAATTCGGGACTTTTTGTAGGACTGTGTTACTGTCAATAGAAGACAATTTCTACATCTCTTCACCACAATAATTGAACAATAGTGACACGATATCTCAGTGTACTGCATACAGTGTTCATCTACAATTCCTATTTTGCCAACCATGACTGTATCTGAATTTTTGCGAAATTGAATGCACATGCGATACTAATTGTTCTGTCACCCATGATTTCCCAAAGAATGATAGATGGGAGGCATCAAACTAAACATGAACTAGGAAATTGATATAAAGATCTGTGAATTCTTGAGTTTGCCTAATGTTAATGTCAGTATTGTACCAGTAAAAGAGCATGTGGATGGACAGAAACTGAATTCATTTACAACAACAGTCTTGTAGAGGAAATTTACTACAACAGATAGATTGCTTCATGTGCTACCAGGCTACCAACGATTAAAGGATATGGATGTCCTTAGCAATTAAGCAAATAATTTTTGTTAACCAAGGCTACCAAGCCATGTGGAATTGTTGTGGGGCCCACAAATTTGGCCAGTTCCTCCCTGTTAGGGGCTCACTGTGCTTAGATAGTTCTCTGGTGCTTTCCCATCTTGGCTGTTTTGTTTCACAAGTACTCCTTTGACACGTCCATCAGACATATTTAATGGGGATGGGGAGGATCAGTACTTGGAAATATTACGATTTAGGAGCAAGGCAACATGTGAAATGACCAATGCAGAAATTACTGGAAACAAATAGCCACAGCATTACTGCATTAGCGTTGCCTTTTATTGTTGGAAGAGCCAGCTTCATAGGCCTTTTTTCAAGCAGACAACTCCAGATACCTAGCCAACTGCACTTTTTTCTTGAAGAGCTTCAGATTAAAACGTATCCTTTCTCTTTTTTTTCTTTGCATTATCTGTAGAGATATGACTTATTTGTTTCCTATTTTTTCATTTTACTTTAATTAAATACCTTAAAAAAAGCTAACATGCTCTACATTACTATTTTAGTCAAAACCTAACAACCACAGCTATTTAGAAGAGGGCAATATTTTCCATGTCCAACCATATCGGCCTCCACCTCCAACCCTAAGCCACCGCCGCCACCGCACTTTTATCATTTCCTTCGCCTCAGGGGCGGATCAACTTCTATGGTAAGTCAAGTAGCCGTCCTATCTTTGCAGCAGGAATTCCCTCTAGGGCATGAAACAACGGCTAAATCATGCTCATGGGACGATTTCAGTCACATGCCAGCGCCCCGCCCTACCTTGTTCAAAGCCATGAATCCATCGCTACAAGTTTTCTTCTCTTCCCTATTTACATACCTTCGATAGGATGTCGTCTGTGCATTTTTATTGTTGGATTAGACCTATACTAACAAGTTCAGTTTTTGACTTTTTGGTAAGGATTAGCAGCAATGTTCTACCATCGACCTTGCCCACTGAGAGGTAATTGTGGCATGAGTTAAATATATATATTTTTTATTTTTATTTAGTGCATATGGCTATAGCAATGTTTAACACTTGTCCTACTTGGAATGGAGGAATTTTAGATGTCTTAAAAATCCTGTAGGACAATTTCAACTTAGGTGTTTGAAACAAAGGACCGACAACTTTGGGTTCCCATGGAAAATCTTCCTACGAAGGAATTTTTGGAGGCAAATCTAACCTCATATTATCTTCAGGGAGGTGTTTTTATGCTTTTTCTCAAAGCGATTTGTGCAGCTTTTAAAACAGAACTAAATAGTGGGTAGTGGTTACTTACCATTTCGTGTGCTTTGAGATTAGTACCATTTTTGTTAGAGTGGAAAGTATGAAAACACTACTCTTATCTTCGTATTGTGGTTTAAGGCAAGTCGCTTTACATATTCTTTTATTTTTCATGTGAAGCATCCAACACCCTTTTGGTATGGTTACTATGATTCTGTTTGTATAGGATTGCACATCTTACCTTTGCAAAAGAGAAGAAAGACACACCACCATAACATCTTGGGAATTATATGCCCTTCAATAATATGCAAAGTTTCAGATATGGAAATTGGAACTAGGCCCATGCTGCAGGAGTTGAACTATTTTCTATTAAATTCTAGCATACTAAACATGCCCATAATTTTCAATTGCTAATCTAACACAGTAGCTGCGATGGAGGCCGATGGCTAGGGTTTGCGAAAACATGCGTTCGCAGGAGCAATCGTGTCTGATACTATGAAAGCGTGTAGTGTTTTAGAGAAATCACGCACTGACTTGATTAATGAATCAAGGGTTACATATATATACATCTTCCTTCTATATCTAAACAACTAATTTATAGAAATAATACCCGGGAGATAAGAAAGGAAGATATCTGTAAAGATACATGTGATCCGTGGTACGTAACAACCACGGGAGGTCGACCACTGCCGGTCGTGATCGACACAACGTGGTTGATGGTCGTATGCAACTTAATATGATATCAGAGCCAAGAGGTCTTAAATTCAAGATCTGATCGGCACAATTAAAAAAATAATTGCAACCCACTTCTATTCCACGTTTTAGATTTAAGACAACCTATACGTGAGAGAGTGTGTTGAAGTGTAAGTAAATTGCTCATCTTTCCTTATCAGCTTAAGATTTTAAGTAAACTGATTAGTTAAATAGTTAGGACCGTAGAAGGAGAACAATGGGGACCCATTAACACTGTCCAGCAGGCCAAATCAATGGTCAAAAAGGTCCACACTTAGATCAGAAAAAAAAAGAAGGGGTGAGAATTCACACACACAAACACCGCTCTCTCAAATAAGATTCTGGCCATGGTGTTGTACAATGTACACTATGATTGGCAGCCAAAAAATTATTGAAGCTTTTGCTGCCCTCCTGTTGCTGATGCTGTCCAGCGTCTTGCAGGTGCCCACTAGACCCCCTTCTTTTCTCTCTCCTTTGGCACACACAACTCAAGAGCGCCTGCCTGAGTAGTAGTAGGAACAAGAAGGAAAAGTAGGCAAGAAAAAGGAGGGAATTAGGGCACAAGTAGTTTGGTCATCAACTTTTCATCATAACAAATCAGGACAAAAAGAAAAATGACAGGGGATGAGGAGCAGCAGCAGATTGGTAAAGCTGTAAAGCTTGTTCTGCACTTTGCATCAGTACATAAGAATTTCAGGCTCACATGAGCCACCATTTACTCGCACACACACAAAGGAATGATCCATTCCAAAGGGCAAAAACACTGTGAACTCATCAAAGTGATGCACTCATAATCAGAAATCGGCTGAAAAATAAAAAAAAATAGTAGCAATGTAAGAGATAATAACTGAGAGCCCTCAAAATCTCCAGTGGGATGAACTGCCTATCTGGCCCACCTGCAGTGATACAACACTGCATGCATATGCAGATATGCTCCATGTGCCACCTGAAACTGCCAGGAGATAATAACTAAATGCTGACATGAACATATTGTCAAGAACTACTACAATGCCGTTTCCTTTTCATCATCATAGGAACTTGTACATAAAGGTTTTGCTTCTCCCCTGATGATGCAGTCATGCAGAAGCACTTGTAGAAGTAGAAGGACAGAGAACTAGCCTAATAGTAACACCTCAGTAACACATAGACTGCTGCCTGCTAGTTGCTACACAGCACTAGAGAAGACGTCCTCAAGAGTCACAATGGCATAGTCCTAGCTCAGCCGGGCCGGACGCGCTTCTGGCCGGCCCGGCCGAGGCCGTCGGAGGAGCGGAGCGTCCCCGACGAGTCGCCCTCCGACGACGCGTCCATGGTGCGCGCGAACGACGCCGAGAGGTCGGTGTAGAGGCCGACGACGCGGCGGATGTTGTTGTTGAGCTCCCGGATGAGGCCGACGTTCCGGGTGAGGTTGTCCGGCGCCCGGGACTCGTGGTTCTGGTTGATCTCGCTGATGAGCAGCCGGTTCTGGTCCAGGATGGTCTGCACCTGCACGAAGCTCTTGTGGAACGTCTGGATCAGCTTGTTGTCCACCTGGCCGCCATTGGCCATCCCTGAGAAGCTGTCACCGTCCATCTCTCCCTCTCCCTCTCAACCTCAAAACCCTCCCGACTCTTCTTCACTAGTCAGTTGTCACACACCAGAGCTACCTACAGTCCTAAATTGAGCAGAAAACAATTCATTAAGTGAGATGGGGTCAGTGGGTGGACATGGAAGAAGATACACAGATACATGATGGTTCACTTCAGACTTGTAAGCCATAAATTAAAATCTGCATTTATGAGGGGCTTGGATTGTACTACAAAACAATTGAAGGCCCATCAAGAACATCTAAGCAGAGGGCAAAAAAAAATCTGGATATGAATTAAACACTGTGAAGGTAAAATTCAAGAACTGAACTTGGATAGGAGGAGGTAACAACGAACAGACAAAACATGGGCTTTAAACAGGAGGATTCACCTCTCAGCCTCCTCCAAGAAAACACAAGCATCAGGGGCAGCAGGAGACTCTACTGGTACTAGCAGCTACTGCTACTCACCATTGTTGGCATGCAGCAATCCAAGAACTTAAATAGGAGGGGAGGTGAGAAAAGCAACATAAAAAGAAGGGAGGGATTCTGTAGGACTTACCCAACAAATGTTATCCTGCAGAAACCTTTGCAATTAAGAACAGAAAAGGGGGTGGATACCAAGGATGATAGAGAGGGGATGGAATCTATTGGGAAGTGTTTGGGGAGAGAGGGCATGGGAGAGAGGAGGGGCGTGAGCCTGAGGCGAAATCATGGCCAGTGGCCATCTCCATGGATACTTTCTATTCCCTCTCCCTCTCTCTAACTCTCTCTTACACACACACAAACACAGAACCAGAGAAGGTAGAGAGAGGACGGAGGAGGGATCAAGAGGACAAGCAAAGCTTTTCTAATAACCAAAAGCTGGCCCCAATTCCATAAAGATATGGGCCTATTGTATTGGCCCCCCTCCTTATGTTGCTTTCTGCCCACATTTACATGCACCAAAACAAGATATTAATCACCCCATAATCCTCCAATCTTGCCAGGAGTAGCAGCTGCACAGGAACCGCGTCTGGAGCCCCTCCCCTTTGCGGGGGAACGAATGATGCCAAGAATGGGAACTGAAGCGGCAATCAAATAAAGAACCGGCTGGATTACTCCAAGCAAGCTAGAGACAGGAGCCGGAGGAGAAGCCCCTCTCCTGCACTTCCATGGAAGGAAAGGGAACAACTCAATCAACCCATCCAAATGCAAGAAAGGAAGCCAGCCACCAAATAGATGAGCAATTCCCACAAGAAAAGAACCCAAACAACCCAACAAAGATTGGATCTTTGATGATACCTCTATTGACAGCTCAACTCTTTGATACTCCCAACAGTGGTTGAAATTCTTGTGGTATTGGTGCCATGAATGGGAACAAAGGCATGGCCAAATAAAGGAATTCCCCCAAGAATTACCAGCCAAAAGAGGGCTCTAACCCTCTATCAAACCCTGGATTTCATCCCAAGATTGCCAGTATGTAAGTGCTGAATTAGGGGGAGAGGAGAGGACTCCACCCCACCGCTTGGCCAAACAGGAATTGATCCTTCCTGTTGCAGTACAGGAAAGAAAAGAGAAGCCCCAAAAAGCCAATGCACAATTAAAAAAACACCCTTGCATTGCTGGATATGCAAGCATGCACAAACACATGGATGTACGTGTGTATTATTAAATAATAATTACCACTGATCAAAATAATCATCGTCTGCCTGCCTTGGGTTATCCCATCCACACCACATGGGCACTACAGACTACAGTCTGCAGAAGCATACATACCTTCGAGCATGGGCCGTTTGATATAGCTGTCGGTTTTAGTTGAAAATTTTAAATTTTAATTGTTTATGATAGAGATTGTGATAGACAGTAGTCATCGTCCTCTTGAGAAAAAAATGGTCACTCATGCACAAGCGCAAGGACAATGGATAAAGTAATATTTTAGTTCAGTTTTATTTTTGAACCTGAAACATCCAATAATGCAAAGATATCTATTTTATATATTAGATAAAAAGACACATTGTAGGCCAACAATGATCGTTTTCCTCGTTGTTAGTACTGTCGCGGTGTTTGAATTTCAGGCTAAAAAAATCAAGAGCTGTGTGGGGAAACTAGAAAGAAGCCATATCCATGGGCCCTTTTGCGACTACATATTAAAATCAGGCGCCCAGCATATTATTATTTTTTTTACTTTTTTAAGATTATAACTGAGGACGTACACCACACTCACGCTACTATGGACCACACGTATACACACGTGTGTTCTATTGAAACACATTAGGATTTAAGCAGAGATCGTTGGATTTATCGGATACCTTAAGGTATGGATGAAAATGGATCGGATAATTTCCGAGCGATTCGAACGAAAATGAATTCGAATTGTCTCGGATCGAATTTTCTTCGGATAATTCTTGGATCGAAAACGAATACGGTTTTTTTCGGAAACGAATACGAATACAATAAACCTAGTATCCGTCGAATACGGATTATCCGGATAATACAAAACCGGATATCCAGGATTTCAGCCCAATAGGCAATAGCAGCCAACGACCCATCACTGCCATGAGCCCATGACTCATCGTACTATCATCCATGCCATGAGCCCATGAGCCCCGCTGCAGTTTTTAGCATTATGTTTTATCCTTCTCTATAAAGTTTTATAGCTGATTTTTTAAGGTTCAAAGAAGGATACGTTTTGATCATATTGTGTTATGTAGCTCTTGAGTCTGGTCCATTTATAATCCTAGTTCCTATCTTATCCTCATTGAACCATAAGATATTTTTGATGTGTGAAAACGTTGTATCATATCTATGGTACACGCAAGTGTCCAAGAGCACGTGCGCATAGATAATGAAGGGCTTGGAATAACGAAGCAAACACTCCTCATTAATTTGTGCTTCTTGTATGAGTGGCCAGTGACAAGAGAATGGGGGGTCACTTGATAAGGAGAACCTGACCAACTTTGTGGAAAAATTTTCCTCATGGATTAAATCTTCGATTCTCTTGAAGTCATTAGACATTATCATGCCCACTCTCTTTTGTTTAGGGTATCAAGTCTACTTAAAAAATGCGGATGCAGTCCTAAATTTGATCTAGCATCATATAGAATATAGAATTTCAAGTCCAAACTAAATCTTTGTCAAGAGGAAAGAAAAAAAATCCGACTTTGAACTTGAAATTCACTTTTTTTTTTTTGTTGCTGTTAACATTGATTTGACTTTGAACTTGAAATTTCATATGGTTCTGGAGATGGCACCAAGGAGGTACTTACACACACAAAAAAAAAGAAGTTTTTTGGTACGTAAATCAACATGGCTAACATGAAGGACTAGTATAGTATACATCTCTCCTTGATTAATTATCATAAAAGATTTATTAGCATAAAGATGGAGAGGGTTTTTTACACACAAGCACAGGAATAGCTCAAGCAAAAGTGCAAGAAGAGGAAGATCCAGAGCCATCCCATCTCATGGCGTTCTTCTCCGTCCTACGCTCGTCTCCAATGGCTGTCCCCGCAGCGGCATCGTCTCCTCGGCTGCCGCCCTTCGTCAGCCGCAGTCCCGGCCATGGTACATGTCACCTCCCGAATCCAATTTTCTATTTTGTTCCCTGGTTCTTTGAGCTTTGGGCAGCATGTTCTTAATTAGTTCCCGGAACTTGATTAGCATGTTAGTATTAGCCCCTTGCTAACTCGCTGGAAAACCTGTCTCTTCTTTCCCCCTTTCCATGTAGATCTGCATCAGGCAGCGATATGGAATATTGGCTTCAGTTAATTCAGGGGAGGGAAACGAGAATACCTAAGAGGAACTAGATATCTTTTCAAATTCTAGCCAAAGAGAACTCGAATGAGTGGTGGCTTCACCTAGATTATAGCTAGTGCATCCAAGCTCTTACAGAGTTGAAGATATATGCAAAGAAATTGCTGTGAATGGCCTTGCTGCAATCAACTTGTTATGCATTAGCACGCAGTTATCTGAAACATTGCATTGGCATTCTGAAACATCGTGCATCGTATCACAGCAGTTCAGACCTCAAGGGATTGGCAAGTGCCGTTGTCTGGTTCTGACCACTAATTCTGTCCGAATGCAGCAGCATCTGTACTACGCATCACCTCCAGCAAGAGGAGAGCCTCCTCTAGAGCGGTCACATCGCTGACGGCAAGGTGCGAGCAGAGCGCGAAGCAGGGCGGCGGCGGCGGCGTGTGGGCGGGCCGCCTCGCCATGGTCAGCGTCACCGCGGCGGTCACCGCCGAGTTGTCAACCGGCAAGGGGCTACTTGAGGTACGCACGTGCGTTGCTCTGCTCGACCAGCCCTTGAAGTGCTCGCGACTGACCAGCGCTCTGTATCCGCCCCCGTGTGCCATTGCAGAACCTGGGCGTGGCGACGCCGGCGCCGGCGCTGGCGCTTGTCGTGACGGTCCTCTTCGTCTCCCAGTCCGGTTCGCGAGACTGACCGACCGCACCTCGCTCACAGTCGCAAGCGCATCGCGTGATGAATCCGCCATGCATGATAGTTACACTTCTTTATCACGAAACAGTTCGTGCAAAATTATATAGATGACACGTTTTTTTTTCTTCCTCTGCTCAAGTCTGCATCACCAACCAACCTTGCCGGCCTAAATGGCCTACCGGCTACTAGTATAATTGAATTGTATATGTGCGTCTGTGCTTGGACATTTCTGAAGATCGAACATGTACTGCAAGAACCTCTATTGCAGAGAACGACATGTACTGCAAGAACTGAGCCAAGGCAATTTCGCGAATACGCGTTGATCGCCTACAAGAAATTTTATGAAACTTTCACCAAACATTTTCTTTAAGCCTTGCTCCAAACGACTTCTGATTCTAGCTTCTAAAACACGTCGGTTTCTTAATTTCATCTTTTTAGCTTTTCTGTTTGTCCTTTTTTTTTTGCTATTTTCTCTCTTATTTCTTTGCATTGTACGTGATAATGTAACATTTTTATTTTTAAATTTAACTACTTAGAAAAAGTTAACAACCACTATAATACTTTTCAGCTGCTACAATGTCAAAAAAAACTAAAAGATGACTCTTTTTTCAGTTTCTAAAAGCTGATTTTCTGCTTTTCTCCAGTTATTAGCTTTAAAACAAAGTGTATTTTTTAATACGGGGTCTACAAGTTGATTGCAGTACACACTGTAGCGACTTTATTTATATCTGTCAAAACTGCACGTGAGTTTCTGTTACTCTGTATATTTTTTTCTGAATAGCCCAAAAACTATAAACCGAAGCTATAAACCATAAATCAAAGAAAAAATGATTGTACCCTACAAATCCACAGCTATTTAGAGAACACAAATATTGGTAAATGCTATTCCACCTAGCTACTGCTTGCTTCTATTGCACGTTGGACTCTGTACTACACCCGCTGTACGTGCAGCCTCATTGTCTGTACGACCGTACTGCGTTTGGGGTAGCCTAATGTAATGGGAGAACGTTACGTGCAAGATTGATGTTCCGCGAGTAGCTTTATTGACTCGCAGAGGGGGCTCCTCTGTGCATTCTAATTCTGAAAGAATACGGCGTGTTTTTTTTTCTACGATTTTTGGCTGAAATTTTTAAATTTTAACTATTTACGATAGATATTACAGAGAGATACCCGCTTGCGATTTTGGTTGATACAGATGTTAGACTTTTAACGTGTACTACAATTAACTTGTAGATCCCGTTTTGAGAAATACTCTATTTAAAAGTTAGGTACTGTAACAAATGCCAAAAGCCAATTTTAGGAGCCATAAAGAATATGCCATAAATGGAGTGGGGCATTCAAGATTGATATTTAGATTTTGTCAATTGTTTGTAAACTACAGGTCAGCATAGGAGCACAGCTAGCACAAAGTATCTTGAAATTAGGTTGGAAAGTTGCCCCCCCTTTCCCCTAGATCCTAAAATGAAAACAAAAAAAAAGTACTCGTGAACAATTACTAACGTTAGTTTTGTGTAAAAAAAAATTAAATTCTTATTTTTCAATTCCTTAAAGAAAGAACAAACCAAGCAGTCCATGTACATGCTACAGAACTTCAGAAACTTATGTTATGCTATGACATAATATTTCTAATAAATTTTGGTCACAGCCACTAGCAAACATGTCCTTTAGGTCCCACTTCAAATAGCTTCCCTTCTAGCTTCCGACTTTCAAAAGTCATTTTAAACATGTTGACTTCTTAGTTTTAGTATTTTTGGTTTGTTTTGGCCTTTTTACTTTTATTTTTTTCTTATTTTCTTTTGTATTATCCGTAGAGATATAACGATGTTTTTATTTTTTCTTATTTGTTTTCATTTATTTTTAATTGAATAACTCGAAAAAAATTAACAACCGGTATAGTATAATTTCAATTAACAATCAGAAGCCACATCCATAAATTGGATGGAGCGGCCCCTTAATCATGTCATAAACACTTTATCGTACATGTCAATGGATAATAGTTGCCAAATTTCACACGAAGGATTCTTGTCGCTAATGGATAACAATGTTGTTTCTCTTCACAAATAGTGTTTTTATATTTTTCTCGTTAATAAGAGTAATACTAATTTTAAAATAAATAAAAAAATAAGTAATATCTATCTACTATTTATTATACTTTAAAAATTATACAAACTCCTACTTAAAAAAATGTAAAAGCACGTCCCTCGTCCAACGACTGCGATGTCCCCGCTTGAGCTCCCACTCCTTGTACAAATAGGGCCAGGGGAGCTGGTGGTACTAGTCTGATCGTAGCACGCCCTCGCAGCTGAGTAGTCAGTAGTACAATCTCTGAGGTTCTTGTTCTGATCACCTTTTGTTTTAAATAGATTGGTACTTTTATTATTGGTCTCTGCATTTCTTTGATTCATACTTTCCAACTTGTCCAGTCATCTGCTTTTTACAAGTGGTGTTCCTTCAAAGATTTTGACCATAATTAAGTACATGTCTCCGTGTATATATATGATGCTTTTGTGACAATTTTGATCCTTAGTTTCATATTTCAAGAAGACATATTTGAGAGAATAAGTGGAATTTAAAGAAAAATCTCATCTTTCAAGTCAAAGCTGTACCCCGTGTATGTACCAAGAAACCTAATGAGGTCAAACAGCAAAAAATCCACCAGTAATCGTGTCCTTGGAGGACTCTAATAATCTTTCGCAGCACCAAGAAGTCAACCCATCCATGGTCATGATCTCATCGTGATGATTCGCTTCGTGGTGTCGTTTATCTGAAGCGCAGGTGGACCGGAGAAGAAGATGGACACGGAGCAAGAATCGCGGTGGCTGGTGGCGCAGAGGATCGCGATCGGCGTGGACCTCGTCCCGGCGGCGCTGCGGCAGCTGGAGTTCCTCGCGGCGGTGGACCGCCGGCGGTGGCTCTACGAGGGCCCGCTGCTCGAGAGGGCCATACACAGGTATGGATGGCCACAATCTTGGCTTTTCAAGAACGCAGGAGGCGGTTGCGTGTGGAATAGTAGGATAGGAGAGGTTTTTTCTAATGTCTTTGGTGAGGTGTTTGATCACGTCGTCTCCTTTGTCTGGGGATGCTTACTCTCTAGGGCATGTTGGGATGGGAAATTCTGGGAAATTGGGGCCCAATTTCGATGAACTCTTGGCTGAATTTCAGGATAGAAGTGCGATCTAGATCTCGAATTTTCAGTATTATATTGGGAATGTTGTCCATGTCTCTGAATTGACACACCCGCTTGAGAAAATAGGACCTTGACGTAAAATCGTATGAGAAAACTACCAGTTTACCACCTTAATATCATTTGAGGAAGGTAAATTGCAAATGTTTTGATTTTCAGTTTTCAGGAATGGCATAGGCAGAGTTTTCTGAAACCATCTTCTGACTTGTCCTGGGGTTAGAACTCTGCCCTTATCTGGAAAATTTGACATGAAAAACAAGATGCCTATCGCATTCAAAGTCTCTATCACGCTGAAATTACTGAGAAAATTCTATCCTGATGTCTGTTATGAGATGTAAACCCTTTGACTTTTTGGTTTTGCTGTTACATTAGGTACAAAACTTGCTGGCTTCCCCTTCTAGCCAAACACACGCAGGCTGTTGTTGTAGATGGGCTTTTGGTTGTCCCTCTTGATTGCGAATGGATATGGCACTGCCATCGGCTTAATCCGGTATGAGTCTTTACTTATGATCATTTGTAATTTAGGATGTTACCCAGCCGATGCATGGGATTGGACGCTCTGAACACTTCATTAGGATATTGTAGAAAATAATGTCCCTGGTTGGAAATGTCTGTATTGAAGGATCTTGTACTGGTGATGCTATGCGGAGAACTAATTATCAAACTTTACATTTTTCAGGCTCAATACATAAAGGACTGCAAGAGATTATATGGAAGAATCCTAGACAATGTCAATGTCGAGTCTTCCATTGGAACAAAATCCAAGCATCAGGCTGAGAAAGTTTGGACTGAATTGTATCCTAGGGAGCCCTTTGAGTTGGAGTATACAACACCTTCTGACAATTCCATTTATGCGAGCACTGGATCTTCAGGGGACATTTCCTATGATTTGGTCTCAGCTGTTAAGAGGCAGTCTTCTTTCTGCTACCAGGTAGTTACATAGACAATATTGGGTCCTATATATGATCTACCCCTCTATGCTAAATGCTTGATAGATCTAGAACATTCTATCTCAATTGAAATGTCACATCATTATGCACAGAAACATGAGTTATGCTTTCAGACAACACACTGGAGATTTTTTGCCTAATTTAACTATTCTAGTCAATACAAGTGATAGTTGTCAAATATTTTCGTTGATGCTCCATACTGGACGAAAATTGATCTGTACAGAAAGTAAAAATCTCCTTTCTATCTCAGGTTGGTACACCAACCATGAATGATCGCCGTTTTCTTGAAGAAGCTTTAGCTCGATACAAAGGGTTTTTGTATCTGATCAAGACAAATCAGGAGAAAGGAATGAAGCTCTTTCGTGTACCGACCTACGATGTGGATCTCATGTGGCACACTCACCAACTGCACCCTGTTAGCTACTGCAATGACATGCTGAAGCTCCTTGGAAGAGTTCTGGAGCATGATGACACTGACGATGATCGATCTGAAGGAAAGAAGCTCGATGTTGGATTTTTTGGGACTACCGAACAGTTCGAGAATACCTTTGGTGTAAGATACTGGAAGGCTGGTGCTATGTATCGTGGCAACTTGCCGTCTCCTGTGACATACATTCCACATATATTTAGTAGTGAGGTTGATAATGGGTTTGGTGTTGGCAAAGCTGAGAAGCATCTTACTATTCTTGAAACAACAGTTATAGAGGTATGATACTCTTTACATCTTATTATTCTTGAAGCAACAGTTACAGAAGTACGAAAATTGTAGTTTGCATGGTCTGATCTGACAATATAATCCAAAATGTGAAATGATATACTACTAAGTACTATTGTTTCCAAAAACGTAGTTGGTGTAACATGCGCTACAACAGTGGGTACTGGTGCCCCTCTCCATGGATGATACGGATTATCCAAAGAGAGAGCTGGTGGGTAGCCCAAAATGAGTGGATCTAGTCATCTCGTACCCTCTCGGGGTTTATATACATGAATGAAGTAAGATGAAAAATTCCCATCATACCCTTTAATAATTACAAAAGGTGAGAGTAAATCAGTACATTCCCCTCTATACACAATAATATGCTATTGGACTTGTTTCAAGGTCCAGTAGCTAAACCTAACGGGCGTAAGGGCTAGGCACCCCACGCGACTAACTACCCGCCCCAGCCCCCCATCCCACGACGGCAAGCATGTAGGTCCTGAGGTTTGAGCCGAAGCAACTGCTTGCTCGATCCCCTAGGGGTCTTAACGCTCTAAACATCCCGAAATCGCGTTATCATTTCACTGGTGAAGCCGTAACCGTTTCCAAAGATGTAGCCCCTCTAAAGCAGGCGGCACGTGGAGGCGAAGCCGGGGGTGTGGCTGCCCCTTCGAGGTGATGCCTACGAGAAGGGTGGCGAAGTCCCCCGATGGAGTCAGAGTCACTGTGTTGAGGTCGTGCCTCTGACGCGGGTGGCACGTAGAGGCGGAGCGGGGCTAGGCCGCCCTCCGAGGCAATGCCTACGAGGAGGGCGACGAAGTCCCCCGACGCAGCTGGAGCCGCCCCGTCAAAGTCGAGCCTCTGACGCGGGTGGCACATAGAGGTGGAGCCAGGGCTGGGCCGCCCCTCCGAGGACATGCCTACGAGGAGGGAGGTGAAGTCCCCCGACGGAGCCAGAGCCGCCACGTCAAGGTCAAGCCTCCGACGCGGGCTGTGCGTGCAAGTGAAGCCTGGGGCAAGGCCACCCCTTCAAGGCCATGCCTATGAAGAGGGTCACCCCTTCCTCGTGTAGCTTCTTGCGCGCTCCCCACGGAGGGTGCCATTTGTTGTAGCATGCGCTACAATAGTGGGAACTAGTACCCTTCTCCGTGGAGGATACGGATTAGCTAGAGAGAGAGCTGGTGAGTAGACCATAATAAGTGGATCTGACTATCTCATATCCCTCTTAGGAATTTATATACATGAATGGGGTAATAATTACAAAATGCGAGAGCAAATTACTACATTCCCTTCTATACACAATAATATGCCATTATGCTTGTTGCAAGGCGCAGTAGCTAAACCTAACGAGTGTGGGGCTGAGAACCCCCACAACAGTAATTGATATGGAAATGTGGTATCTAATATCTGAATAAGCTTCTTTTGCCAAGTTCTTTCTACTAAATTTATAAACTTGAAAATTTCCGTCCTTCACAGTTATTTTTACAAATTGTGGACATCAAGAATTTGCCATCCGCGATTCCAAAGGAAAGTGTATACATATGGTTTAGAAAGAATCAACCAGATGTGTTCATCAGTGATGGCGGCAGGTTGGATATTTCAACACAAATGGGGAAGACGATCAGAGCTGGTTTGCAATGTGAACCAACTGGTGAACTCATTCTGACTGTAATGGTTGATGAGGCATCATCATCAAAGAAATCAGAACCAATTGGGAAGGTTTCTATCTCTCTTCAAGAGTTTACACAGCCTGATTCTAAGCTCTCTTTTGAGAGGTGGTTTGAAATGAAAAATCATGGTGGAAATGCCAGTTCCCCTCCCATCAGTCTTCGTGTTGCTGCCTCTTCTACTGTCCCGAGACGGGCTCCTCATGTGCTTAGCATGATCAGTATGGAACCTCTCTCTCTGAAGACATGTCTTTTGCCACCTTCCATTAAGGATCAAAAGATGAGCTGCTGGACTCGCTTTGTGTATGACTGTGGTGTTGAACTTATCCGTCTCCAGATAAGGTAATTTTCTGCCCTTGTGGAATTAATAGATTCTCTCCGCTCGTAGTAACCTATATGGGAGAACAGTACATTGAGTCAAGAAATGCATTTGTATGCTGATTAGTACTACATAATACCATATGATATTGCTATATATTCGTTTCGGATTGCAAATTGGTATTTGCAGTAGGACTGATGTCCAACTTATGTGGCAGCATTTAACTATTCCTTCAGACCAGATTTAAATAATTTCAGTTAACAGCAGGAAGGTTTTTTTCTCGTTCTTGAAGACTGTTTAAGAACAATATATCAATTGCTTCTGGTGCGAAGCCCTTTTGCAGTCTTGCTAATGAGGAATACCTGCCCTTTACTTTAGGCAGCACAAGACAAAGAACGGCATGGCTCTCATTACGGAATTAGTTGGAGTAAAAAAGTCATCAAGAAAGTCGTTTCAGCTAGCAGAATTCAATGAAAACAAATGGTCTTTTAACAACTCCAACTTATCCATGACTGATGACCTCAAACCAAACCAGGATGACTGCATGCTCGAGCTCAAAGGTGACAGCAAACTGGTAAGCATAACTACAGTATACATCTCAATTCATAGTGATACCACTAACTTGTACACATAAGCATACTCAAAGTTCTGATACTTCTTTGAACTAACCAGATCAAACTATACTGGGGAAGGAAACTAGAATATGAACTCAAATGCTGCAGTCGTCATGCTGAGGATGCTTCAGCAGTGACTGCTGTGAAGTTCTCTGCTGAACACCCATACGGCAAAGCAGTTGCATTACTTGACACTGAATCTGAGTTGATCATGGTAAATTGATAGTTGTAATGTTGTATCCTTTTATAAAGATTAATTTGTCTTCTATCTCGTAACATACTCATGCTGTTCTTTCTTAGGTGAATGAGGATTGGTTTCTTCTTCCCTGGATCACAATATCGTTCTTGTTCCTGAATGCCATTGGCAAAGACGGTGCAAAGCTCCTCAAAGGTGCCATGGTTCAGAAGGGTGCAATGTCTGAGTCTGACACTACCATGGCGTCTGAAACAGTGACAGTTGGAGCAGCAGGCACCACCGCCGCTCCTGCGCGATGTGGAACTTGTGGCACAGCCTGTGGTGACATGGTAGTTGCAAGCGGCAAGGAGGCTGATTCTAAGTGTGCCGGTTGCGGATCAGGCTGTGGCGGTGGCTGCGGCTCCATGGTCAACGTGAGCTCCAAGGACGCTCATGCGAGCTGTGGTGCTTGCGGTGCGGTCGTCGCAAGCGGCGGGAATGGCCATGCCGACTCTGCTGGGTGTGGCTCAGGATGTGGTGGCAGCTGTGGCAGCATTGTCATTGAAAGCTCCAAGGCGGGAAATGCCATGTCAGGTGGCTGTGGTTCGGGCTGTGGTGGCGGCTGTGATGCCATGGTCATTGAAAGCTCCAAGACCGGCGGCTGCGGTTCAGGTTGCGGCGGCGGTTGTGGTAGCATGATCAGTGAAAGATCCAACGCTGGCCATGCGAAGTCCGGAGGCTGTGGCTCCGGCTGTGGCGGCGGCTGTGGTGGCGGTTGCGGCACCATGGTCACTGAAGGCTCCAAGACCAGCCACGCCAAGTCCGGAGGCTGCGGTTCAGGTGGCTGTGGTGGCGGTTGCGGCGCCATGGTCATTGAAGGCTCCAAGACCAGCCACGCCAAGTCCGGAGGCTGCGGTTCAGGCTGTGGCTCCGGCTGTGGTGGCGGTTGCGGCTCTATGGTCATTGAAGGCTCCAAGACCAACCACGCCAAGTCCGGAGGCTGCGGTTCAGGTGGCTGTGGTGGCGGTTGCGGCGCCATGGTCATTGAAGGCTCCAAGACCAGCCACGCCAAGTCCGGAGGCTGCTGTTCAGGCTGTGGCTCCGGCTGTGGTGGCGGTTGCGGCTCTATGGTCATTGAAGGCTCCAAGACCAACCACGCCAAGTCCGGAGGCTGCGGTTCAGGTGGCTGTGGTGGCGGTTGCGGCGCCATGGTCATTGAAGGCTCCAAGACCAGCCACGCCAAGTCCGGAGGCTGCGGTTCAGGTGGCTGTGGTGGCGGTTGCGGCGCCATGGTCATTGAAGGCTCCAAGACCAGCCACGCCAAGTCCGGAGGCTGCGGTTCAGGTGGCTGTGGTGGCGGTTGCGGCTCCATGGTCGTTGAAGCCTCCAAGACTAGCCACGCCAAGTCCGGCGGCTGCGGTTCAGGCTGTGGCTCCGTCTGCGGTGGTGGCGGTTGCGGCTCCATGGTCGTTGAAGCCTCCAAGACTAGCCACGCCAAGTCCGGCGGCTGCGGTTCAGGCTGTGGCTCCAGCTGCGGTGGTGGCTGTGGCGCCATGGTCATTGAAGGCTCCGAGACCAGCCACGCTAAATCCGGCGGCTGTGGCTCCGGCTGCGGAGGAGGTTGCGGCGCCATGTTCAGCTCGATCTCCTAAGCGCGGTGGCTGCCGGCAATGGCGTGCGGTTGGTTCTTGCCTACTGAGATTCTCTTCGTCGGAGGTGAAGTGGTCTTGCAATAAAAGTACAACGCTGTTGTGCAGCTCATCGTGTTGATATCGATAGTAGTACGTAAACATATGTTTGTGGTGTGACGACGATTTCAAAACAAACAAACAAAAAATATGTGTTGTGATAGAAGCTGTGCTGAGCCTGTAAGATAAATGGAGTGTGTCCATGTCCAGTGGTGCTCTGTCAAAACAATGTGTTTTGTTTGTTGTTACATTTGTGTTGTGTTTCATGATGGAATGGCATCTGGGGGCGATGCATGTCATTCATCGATGACGACGACGACGCAATGCCTGTAAGATAAATTATACTAGTATGATTATCTTGGTGCCTTGGGGTGTGTTCTTGTCCATTTTCGTCTGTCTGCTTTGGCCCCCATGTTTCAGATGGCTGCGAGAACCTGCCTGGGATCATCGAGGCTCCAAACGTCATGTATCTCACCGCTTAGGTCCTCGTAAATTATCCTCACAGGCACAGTTGACTTCTACCCCGGATCATTAGCTTACTGACCAGAGGCAATACCAAGAAACAATTATCTGAACCGCCGCGTACTAACCTACTTCGGCGAGGGACTCGCACGCTGAATGATCGCGCCCCTGACGAGGCTGAATGCCGCTATCGGATAACAAAATAATTGGTTATGTTGGCAAACGAAATATTATATACCTTTAGCCCAAAAACAACCTTAGCATGTGATGTATATACTTGCCATTTTTTGAATTTTCTGAATTTCACACGAATTTCTCACTAATTTGCGTAAACACTATCAAATTTTTCACAGCTAAACAAAAATATGAGAATTAGGTTTGATGTGTGGAGAATGGAGGCCGGATGGCCCCTATTTATAGGAAAAAATTCCAAATTTTTTTATTTTTTGGCTATTTTTTAGAATTTTTTACACCACAACAATCCAATAATGGCTATTTTCACCGGGCCGTACCGGCATGGCCCATTTACGCCCGTTGGAGCCCGGCTGGGCCGGACCGTGCCGGCACGGGCCTACAGTGACGAGCCACGGGCCGGTATGCCAAGGTCCAGTCCATTGGACACCTCTAGCTCGCTCGGTAACTTCACCGTCACGTTGAATGTGGCCTCTAGGCCCACGTGTCCATGCCGAATCCTCTTGTGTGTAAATGGAGGGAGAGAGCATATAGCTTTTATCAACTTTTTTTTTAAATAGTAGAGATAATACGATAGCATTGAATCTATAAGACGAAAACCTAAGATAGGCGAGATTGCCACCTTCGCAAGGGCATCATTTGACGATGGATAGGTGGAACCAGCGATGGCCAAAGCCACGGGCTAGCCCAAGGCAAGAGTAAGATGCGATGGTGTGGAGAAACCTTAATAGATTTTTGATATTAGGCCTTGAGCTGGTTTCGTCCTCGGATGGATTGGACAAAAGGACCAACCTACATGCAGGCGGCCGCATTCAATCCAGCGCACCGCACGGCATGGCATGGCATGGCACCCCGTTTCGTCATGTCTCTGATCTGAGCCTCACGCAAGGACCCCAAGCGACGCCTAGCCTCCTCCTGTAGCAATACTACAACTAGTAGTACTAGAGTGGTGCAGAGCAAACGACAAATTGCAAACCGACGGAGCACCTACCTGCAGCAGTGGGGAGGAGGAGGAGGAGGAGATCCCCGAGCAGAGCCGGCTGCAACCACCGCGCCGCTGTGCATCGATCCCATCACGCACCAACTCCAACCTCCCCTCCTCTCTCTCTCCTCTCTCTCTATCTCTGCTGCGCACAGATCGTTAGAGAGAGAGAGAGGTTGACGAGTAGCCATCATTCGTCGCCCGAGAAAAGGCAGAGCAGAGGAGCAAGAAAGCAAGGTCTCATCGCTCACTCACGTACGTACGTGCATACATCTCTCTCTCTCTCTGGTCTCTCTCTCCGCTTTTCGCTTCTCTGGCGCGTGACTCCCTCGCCCTTTCTCATCGCCATCATAGAGCGATGATTCGGTCTCCCCCTGCAGCAGCCTCCCGCCGTTAGCAGATCACGCATCATCACCTTCTCCTCCCAACAAAAGAAACCAATCAGCTCAACCCGGCCGGCATCTCCGTCTCCGGCCCCGGCACGTGTCGATGGGCTCGTTCAAGGGGCACGTGCTGCCCGGGACGATGTTCCTGGCGGTGGGCGCGTGGCACGTCTGGGCGGCCGCCACGCGCTTCGCCGCCGACCCGGCCGGGTTCCACCTCCGCGTGTGGAACCCCGTGGAGGCGCCCTTCCTGGCCGGCAAGGCGCGGCACCTCGAGCTGTACGTGGTCGCCGGCGGGGCCTTCCTGGACATGTGCGTGGAGGTGCTCTACTCCACGCACCTCCGCGTCTTCGCCGGCGGCGGGGTCAACCCGGCGCACCTCAACGACCTCGAGCACGGCGGCATGCTGCTCATGTTCTTCCTCTTCGGCGCCCTCGCCCTCCTCTCCCAAAAGACAAGGTCATCAACACGCACTCCACCACCATTCTTTAAACTTGATATGATCCTAAATCCATTTTTTTTTAGTGTGCTATCAATTTTGTTCACTTAGTTCCTAAAAAAATCCACTCTATTCATCAGGGATGATCAAATTTCTACAACTTGGTTTACAAACGATTAGGCTTTGAATCTAGGATGAACTCTCAGCTAACTGTTTGCTGGGGCTGTCGTACACGTGAGACTTGAAGAAAAGGTGAGATGTTGGTTGGATTAGTTGGTTGGTGTAAAAGCTGTAGGATTCTTCTTCTTCTTCTTCCTTGTGGCGAATTGCCTAGTGAGACTTGAACGGACAAGAAGTCTAGGAGGATTGGCTGGTCCAGCCTAAGCCATGTGGTCTCTCGCTCACACAGCCTGGTCCAACTTGCCTAGTGCTAGTGCTACTTGCATACTAGTACCAGTACAATTGTGGTTGCATATAATGGAATGCTGTTCTCAATAAGTTTGCCAAAAAAACAGAGAGAAAGATTTGTAACATGTTGCCTGCTTGGAGTGAGGGCCAGCACACATCATTGGATAAATTTGATTTATATGTATATATGAAGCAGCCTAGTGTAAGAGTGAAGAGATTCTTCTAAGTGGCCATTGCTTCCAGCACAAATGTGGCAACCCCAAATTTTGTTTGGATTTGAAGTTCTTGACAAATCAGAAAATTCCAGCCAAAAGATCGCTTTCCTTTTTGGAATTACGCTTTCCACCTCAACTGTCCACACCGTGTCGCCGCTCCTGAGAGGAACAATGCCTCCTGCGCCGCCGGCACCACCCCCTCATCCGCGAAAACCACGCAGCTGTCTACGCCGCTGCCGACGCGCCAAGTTCGTCTTCGCGCTGAGCTCGCCTTATCATCTCATTCACATGAATAGAGCAAAAGCTGATCATCTCATCCGACTTGATCTGGACAAAAAGAAAGCTCATGGAGACGTTTCATTTCTTTACTTCACTACACTTTCCTTTTCTTTAGCAGTGGGAGATGGGGGGCCAGGGGCCATCTCTGTCATTCTGTGTGTGCAATAGCAAATGCAATCTGACTTTCGCATTTGATTGTTGGGTCTCAGTGGAATTCCTTTGGAACTTTTCCCCTGCAATCATATTGCCGTTTTGTTTTATCTTGTCCCTGCAGCCATTGTTAACAGAAAGCAGTGGTGCATCTCATTGTAAAGTACACTGCAATCATCACCAATTACCCTGTGGGAGAGATAGAAAGCATCAACATTTATCAGTGCCAGGAACATGACTGAACAGTGAGAACACGGGAATTTTGCAGGAATCAAAACATGTTCTCTGGAACTCCTACTGTACGAAAGGCAAAGTGAGGCATAAGGGTGCCGATGGTTGATTTCTTTACATAATCCGTTGCATGAGATCTTGTTTTTGTCCTTAATTACCATTCGGTTTCGGTTAATTTACCTCCCTACAGTGAGTTACAATAATTTGATCAGTTTAGTACAGGCACAGCTGCTCATCTCAGACTCAAGAGTTAACATAAGCTTGCAATGGCGATGACCGCAGGTACCTGCCGTTGCCGGAAGGCGCTCTGTGCCTGGTCGCGGCGACGGCGTTCACGGCTGAGTTCCTGCTCTTCTACTTCCACTCCACCACCCAACAGGACCTGGAGGGCTACTACCACTACCTCCTCCTCGTCCTCATCGGGCTCTGCATCGTGACCACCGTCCTCGGCGCGCTCCTCCCGGCGAGCTTCCCCGTTGACCTCGCCAGCGGCGCCCTCGTCACCCTGCAGGGCCTGTGGTTCTACCAGACGGCGTTCACGCTCTACGGACCCATGCTCCCCGCGGGGTGCCACCGCGACGCCGACGCGCACCTCGAGTGCCACACCCACGCCGCCCAGGAGCGCGCCGAGCAGCTCGCCAACTTCCAGCTCTTCGGCCTCGTGTTCCTCGTCTCCGCCTACGCCCTCGCCTGCTACGCCGTCGCCGCGGCGAGGTACGGGCACCCGGACCTGAAAACGATGCACGCCGCGCACGTCGCCGCGATGGAATGCCGCGGCGACGATGACGTTGGCGCCGGCGCCAAGGAGGATGGGTTCGTCGGCTCGGCGCTGACGCTCGAGGAGGGCGCGATCTAATGCCTCGACCTTGCTGTTCTTCTTGATTTGGTATAGGAGTACATGTCACATATGGCTGGGAATGCAGAGTTGAGATCAGTACAACAAGTGTAGGTAAGGAGTGTACATGGGGATTAATTACACCAGATCACAAAAAAACTTTGATCAGTTGCTTAATCTGCTGTGGAAATTACTGATCTTTTTTTTGTGTCGTTCTTAATTACACGAGTGATAGAACAAGAGAGTTCCTGCTGAGTGCAAAGGTTTTTCCTTTACCAAATTGTAATGTACTTTTGTACACCAGATGTTGATGATTACTTGATCAGTGTCTACACGGTAGTAGCACCATCTGTTAATATGAATCTTGGAAGTTTTGCTTCTGCGACACAAAAGTACATGCCCGTGTGGTTGTTCGCTTGTGAATTGTGATGTTCGCACCTTGGCTAAAAGACACTATCGAAACAGAAACCCTTCCTGCTTCTTAAGTTTGATATTACAAAAACCTTTGACTTTATCCGTTAAGAATACATGCTCGACCTATTACAGAACAGGGGCTTCCCGCTACGATGGAGAGACTGGATCTCCTGTCTTCTCTCCACCGCCACCTCTTCCATTCTACTCAATGGGATCCCTGGCGAACATATTCAACATCACAGAGGCTTGGGACACGGGGATCCGCTATCCTTTTCCTTTTTATCCTAGCAATAGACCCACTGCAAAAAAATCATCAATATTGCAACACAACTTGGGGACTTGCAGGTGGTAAATGCAAGGTCAGCTGGGACAAAGTCTGCAGACCCATAAACCTTGGTGGCCTTAGCATCCTGGACCTAGAACGCTTTGCCAGGGCACTTAGACTAAGGTGGTTATGACGAGAATGGGGAACTTGACCAAAACCTTGGCAAGATATGGAAATCTCATGCGACGACCAAGACCGACGCCTCTTTGCAACGGCTACTACTATAACGATAGGCGACGAAACGAAGGCGTCCTTTTGGGCCTCAGCCTAGGTGGAGGGAAACAGACTCTGCAACATTGCCCCCACCATCTACAAGGCATCTACGAGGAAAAACCACACTCTAAGTGCTACACTAGCAGGAAATAACTGGCAACATGATCTCCATTGGACGGGGAACCTCACCTCGCAACACATGCATGAGCTAGTCACCATCTGGGGTTACACTTCAAACATAATCCTACGAAATGACACCCGGACATAATTGCTTGGAAATTAACTTCTACCGGAGAATACACAGTGGCTTCTGCCTATAGAGCCCATCTCCTATGGATAGTTCGAACCATGATGAATCCCTTAGTTTGTAAGACTTGGGCACCACAGCGATGCAAAATCTTCGTCTGGCTAGCCATTTAAAATAGACTATGGACGACGAACCGACTATACAAACGTAGATGGTCGAATCACCAAACTTGCCCACTCTACAGACAAGAGCTGGAATCCGCCATACACCTTCTAGCCGAATGCCGCTACACCAGAAGAATCTGGACCTCCATGGCCCTGGACTGCTCGTGATTCAATGAGGTCGGCTTCTTGGAGGAATGGCACCTCGACCCGCGACTGGTGGGAGTCGGTGGTGCTAAAGCCTGACGCACCACGGAAGGCAACGACATCCATGGCAATGTTGGTTTCTTAGCACATTTGGAAGGAATGGAATGCGAGGGTGTTTTGAGCGACAGTGATTGCCCCTTACTCTTGGTCACAGCAATAAAGGAAGAGGTTGCCCCCTGGGTTTTAGTGGGCACAAAAGAACTTGAGGGCCTCTCAACCACCCCTGTAACAATATAATTTTCTGTCTCCTTAGGCCTTCTGCGGGCCATTCTATCTCTCTTGTTTTCTCCAATATAACTATAATTCTTCCTGTGAAATAATAGATGGCAATGCTCTTGCCAACCTGTTTCAAAAGACAATGGAGATGAATGGATGGGTACAACACTAAAAACTAAAAAAGATAACTGTAATATTTGGGAGGGAGATAGAAGCTGCAAGGAAATTGAGCAATTTTGAGGACAACAAAAATAAAGAAAATATTAGTGTAATTTGTTGGGGGTGAGAAAATGAACGACGCCTGAGAGATTCGAACTCTCGCGGGGAAACCCCATGTACTTAGCAGGCACACGCCTTAACCACTCGGCCAAAGCGTCGTTTTGTGGTTATATTCTGCGCACCTACCTTACTTGAACAAAAGTTCTGAACGGATCTTCTCAGGTCACGCTATCCCATGTTCTTGATTTATTTTAGTTGTTGATTTCTGGTCTTCGGCTGACACTTTTTCTTTCTCAGGAAAAGCATAGAGATGCGTATGTAATTCAGAGCTAAAATCCAGCATGTTGCATACCATCCTCTAAACCAAATATTTTGACATGCGTACAAATACAATAGGGACAAATGATCTTTCATCTCTAGAAATTCACGCAAATATGGTCGTTAATTCCCTCCAATAGCATGTTTAAGACCCTAGAGATATGAAATAGCATGTTTACCCTCAAATATGGTCCTCATTTTTCTTTCTTCCTTCGTTTCTCGCTATTTCCACATTTCCTTTCTCTCTGTCTCTTTTCTTTTTTTACAAATTCAGAGTTTCAGGCCTTGAATTCACACACAGCCCAACCATACCCCTCATCCCCTCTCGCATCCTTGACACGTCACCCTCCTCTGATCAACGGTCAGGATTTGATCACACTCGAGCTCCACATGCATGCGCAGCCGTGCGTACACCACGTATCACTCCTCCCATGCACCGATGAGCAGTGATCATGACGCGCCGGCGGCGGCGACCTCCTCCACCATCCTGGCCGCCTGCGCCATGCCGGGTCGGCTCTCTGGCTCGGGGTTGGTGCACTCGACGCCGACCCGCAGCAGCCGCACCGCTGCGCCACCGGCGCCCTCCGCGACGACGGGGTCGACGAGCTCCTGCTCGCCGCCCTCGGCCACGGCCGACGCCGCCCACTGCACGACGTCAGTGCCGCCGTGCGCGTTGAGGAGGTACTGCGAGGGGAACCTCCCTGTGACGAGCTCGAGGAGCACGACGCCGAGGCAGTACACGTCGGACCTGGCCGACACGGCGGCGCGGTGCTGCTGCTGCTGCTGGTGCGCGCAGGCGCCGCCGGCCTCGGGCGACCGGAACGCGAACATGGCTTGAGGCGCCTGCGCCGTGTTGACGAGCGGGAAGAAGCCGTAGTCCACGAGCCGCGGCTCCAGGTCGGCGTCGAGTAGGATGTTCCCCGACTTGAGGTTCCCGTGCGGCGGCGGCGGCGGCGGCCCGTCGAAGTCGGCGCCGTCCATGCTCACGAGCCGCATCGCCGGGATGCCGAGCTTCTCGTGGAGGTACGCCATGCCGCGAGCCACGCCGACGGCGATCCTCAGCCGCGCCGGCCAGTCCAAGATCACCCTGTTCGGGCTCTGATCCCCTGCGCGAACAACACATTTAAGTGATTCATTAGTACTAAACTACTAGTTAAATATGTAATTAACTAGTCTAATTAGCGATTTGCTGATTAATCAGTAATTACCGTGCAGGACGTAGAGGAGGCTGCCACGGGGCATGTACTCGGAGACGATGAGCTTCTCCTCCTTGCGGTAGTGGTAGCCGATGGGCGGGAGCACGTTGGGGTGGCGGAGCTCGCCGAGCATCTGCAGGTGCTCCTCGAACTCCTCGCGGCCGACGCGGTTCATGTCGCGCATGCGCTTCACGGTGACGGTGACGCCGTTGCGCATGGCCGCCTTGTACGCCGACCCGAGCGTGCCGTTGCCGAGCACCTCAGCCGACGCCTTCATCAGCTCCGGCAGCCCGAACTCGCCACTGACGTTGCTCATCAGGACGAACTCGGCCATCCGCCGGCCGCCACCGCCTGATCCGCCGCGGGAGCCGTGGCTGGACCCGCCACCGGCGCAGCCCAGCTCCACCGCCACCAACGCCGCCACGGCCTTGTCGGAGCTGGCGCTGCTTCCGGCGTGGTCGAACCTCGGCGCGTTGTTCCTCTCGTCCTGCCGCAGCATGAGCACCATGGCGCCGGTGACCAGCGCGATCACGAGCACGATGATACCGATCACCACGACCACGCTGGTCTCCTCCTCGACGGCGAAGTAGTCCGCCGCCGTCGCCGGTGGCATCGACGACGCCTCGGGCGCCGGCGCGGCCGCCGCGCAGGCGGCGTCGTTGCCAGGCGCTCCGCACAGGCTGGGATTCCCGGCAAATGCTGACTCGTTGAAGCGCGTGGCGACGGCAAGCGGTAACACGCCGGTGAGGCGGTTGTGCGACACGTTGAACAGCCGGAGAGACGCCGGGAGGAAGGAAGGGACGGGCCCCTCGATCTGGTTGTGCTCGAGGTGGAGCTCGAGGAGGCGCGGGGCAACGGCGATGGCGTTGGCTGGCAGCGCGCCGGAGAGGTCGTTGTTGTCGAGGTAGAGCTTCTTGAGCCACCGCATGGAGGTGAACACGTCGCCGGGGACCGGCCCGGTGAACGCGTTGTGTGACAGGTACAGCGCGCGGAGGCTGCGCACGGTGGCGAGGCTCGCCGGCAGCGGGCCGGAGAATGCGTTGCGCTTGAGGTTGATGGAGTGGAGCCCCGGGAGGTGCGCGAGCGCGGCGAAGTCGAAGGTGCCGGAGAGGTTGAGGTGCGCGAGCGGGAGGCCGATGAGGATGCCCTTGTAGCACTGCACCCGGGGCCATGGGCTGGTGGCATTGCACGGCGCCGAGGGCGACGACGGCGACCACGCCTCTAGCGCGTTGGTCGGGTCCGAGACCGACGACTTGAGGCGCAGGAGCGCAGCCGCCTCGGTGCCGGGCGCGGCGCCATCAGGGTCGGCGGTGGCAGCGTGTCCGGCGAGGACGGTCAGGAGGAGGAGGAGAGTGGAGAGCCGGAAGGCGACCATGAGTGTCAGAGCCTTTCCTCTTCCAGCTTCCTCTAATGATTCTTCCCGCCTTTCTTGGCTTTGCCTCTTCCGCCTTCGTCAATGCCCCTTCTGCTCCAGTGGTTAGGCAGGCAGCCAAAAACAGGATGATACAGCTGAGACAACGAGTGATTAATCGAGATTATGCAATGCAACAGGTTTGCCAGGTTCTTCAAATTTCAAATCAGCTCTGTTTGAAATTGTGCAAGTGTCTCTTTTTGCAATGCAACAGGTTTGCCAGGCAATGCAACCAAGTGTCTCTGTTTCTTTTTCCCTGAAAAAGATGGGGAAAGTAGTAGTATGGTGGTCGGTTCTGCAAATCAGCTCTAAAAATAGTAAAGGTGGCAAATTTGGCAAAGATTAAATTAGTAAACTCGAAACAGCCTCTCGTTCCTGTTTTCATGTATGTATTATGTGTAACATGTCGGAAATCAAAATGCAGGGTGTTCTGCTGTCAAAAGAATCATGTACTGAAATTTTCTTGCTGTATCTCCAAAGCAGAAGAGGTAGATAAAACACATATTCACTTACGATTTTGACTCGTACAGATATTGAACTTTTAACGTGTACTACGTTTAACTTGTAGACTCCGTTTTAAAAAAAATACTTCATTTAAAAATTATGTACTATAACAAAAAACAAAAATCGTCCGGCTTTTCATCAGCCGAACAAGCCCTATATAACCTCGTAGACTATCATATTTGTGCTTGAGTGTATCGGTTGTGCGCGTGATTCCGTTTTTCAGTGTCGTTTCCCAAAAGATGACAACTCACATACTTTGTCATCAAAGGCAAACGTATTGCATTGTAATATACTACTTCCTCCGTTTCCTTATATTTATTCGTAGTTCATTACACTCTTTCTATTTTCGCTATATTTATTCCTAGTTCACTATACACACAGACCAATAAATCAACAAATATAAAAAAATTATTAATTAGAAATGAACATACATACCATATTAAATAATATACCATAATGTTTAGCCTCTCCCAAAAACAGATAATAGGGACATAGAGAGTAACAATTGGAAAGAGAAGCTAATAAATAACGACAAGATCTCTTAGTCTCCTCTTTCATGCAGTCTACTGCCATCCAATACTTTAAGTTTCGTCTACGTACAATAACTAAGAAATGTCTCGTAGCACACGAAAAGCTCACTCCAGTCCACGGTGATACAAAAATAAGAGAGAATATCCGACGCTTTTAAATAACCTCCTAGCAACTTCGTACCCAATAAAGTCTTGTTTAGAACAACGTTGGAGTTTTTCTCGATTTCTGCATGAATTAAACTGTTTTGTGTGAACTTCTTGTGTTTTAAATGGCCCTAAAAGCCTATTTGAAATGAAGGGGAAACAAATAAATGTTTGGAGGAATCTATTTCTATAGAAAAAAAAAATCCTATATGGGCATTTGGTTGAAAGAAAATGTCACGAGAGTTCTTGTGAGATTCCTACGAAGTAATACACTTTTGGGAAAATTTGTTCAGTAGCACTGAAAGATCGCTACTTTCGGAAAATACCATTAAAAAAATCGAACTCCGGAAATTACCATCAAAAAATTCAACATTCTTCGGGATTTACCATTCTGGACAAAAATGCCCTTACCCCTTCGCTCCATCGCGAGATGAATGCCCGAAGGGGTAAGGGCATTTTTGTCTTTATCCCTTCACATTTTTGCCTAGAATGGTAAATCCCGAAGAATATTGAATCTTTAATGGTAATTTCGAGTTCGATTTTTAGCCAGATTTTCGAAAGTGGCGATCTTCGATCTTCTCGAACAAATTTTCCCTACACTTTTATAGGAATCTTGGAGGAAAAACAAACTCCCACTCCAATCTTAGAAACTTTTCTTCGAGTCTAAGCCAAATCACCAAAAATCTTATGGTTTTTTCTGTGATCAACTAAGCAGGATTTTGTTATATATTTATGGGTTTTTAATTCCGAATTCTACATCTTCCATGTACTCCATTTTCCATGCACTGCACTGCACGGCCGAAGCGAGCGACCACAGCAGGTGGCACGGAGTCTGACGCAGCAGATCCTGACAGTCCTCCAACCCTATCCACTCCAGCTACCCCTCTCCGTGCTCCCCGTCCACAAACACCGACACCATGCTCCCCCACCCTCCCTGCGCGGTGGGCCACCTACTTCCCACCCAGCCGAACGACCACGTCAGCACGGGCGCACCAGCACCGGGTCCTTCCGCCTCGCCCACTGTAGCGCCCGTGCTCCCCAGAAAAGCCACTTTCCCACCTCACCCCCTCGATTTTCCGCACTGTCACAGACACCGCCCCCGCACCAATCATTAGCGACCGATCCCTTCGCGCACGAGTACGGTTTAGAAATGTGAAGTTAGTGGAGGGGTGAAGGGTAAAAGTTGCTTTCCTCCATGAAAATATTATTATCCCTTCGTCCCCGGCTCGCCCACTCCCACTTCGCCTTCCGCCTCCCTCTTCCCCCCTCGGCTTCGAGGTTTTTTTTTCTTTCTTTTTTTCCTTTTATTTTCTTCTTTTTTGTTTCGGTTTTTCTTTTCCTTTTGGGTTGGATTCCCCAACCAAACCCTAATAATCCGTCCCTGACCACCCGAGCGGAGGAGGAGCCGATCGATTCGATCGCCATGCAGCAGCAGCAGCAGCGGATGAAGCAGGCGGCGGCCGCGGCGGTGGCGGCGCAGCAGCAGCAGCTGATGCAGCAGGCGCTGCTCATGCAGCAGCAGCCGCCCATGTTCCCGCCGCCCCATCCGCACCCGGGCCTCCTCGCCGCGCCGCAGGTGGTTCCCTGCGCTTCCTCCTTTCTTCGGTTCGGTTCGATCGCTCTGGCTGGCGGTTTTGGGGTTGTGTGTGTGTGTGTGTGTGGGGGGGTCGATTTTGGGAGATTTGGGGTGGGTGGGAGTTAGGGTTTCAGTGCCATGATTCGTGTTCTAGGGTTGACGTCTCTGGTTGGGTTATTCGGTGGAATTTTGGGGTTTGGTTGTTTGGCGGCTGGGATTTGTCGAATTTTCTACCATTTCCCTCGGATTTTGTTGTTTCTCCTCGTCAGGGCTTGTTCGTGCGGGAAAATTTAGATTTTTATAGGGTTTGTGGATTTAGGGTTTTCATCGGATTGGGTCGTCTCTGGGAGCTTTTACTTGAGTGGATTTCATATCGTTTTGTATTATTATAAACTAATAAGTTGTTATTTTACCGATTATTGCGTTTCTACAGTGTTTCTGCAGAGTTTTTTTTGGGGGTATGCATGCTCGGGGTGGGGTGCTCACGTAATCAATTTGGTGGTTCTGCTTGAGCGTGCTATATGGAATATTATGGCTAGGCTTAATGAGTGACAGAATGAGGGTTGCTGCTTAGTAAATGAAGCACCTTTGAAGCTTCGCAAACTGCAATCATCTCCGCGAACTGTAGTTTTGCTGGAGTTGTATGTGATGTTGTAGGCGTAATTGTGCTTAGTATGTTTGTTCTTTCGTGCTAACTTCTTAACTTCGAAGGGGACAGTTCGCAGTGGGAACTGTAAATGAGTTCCTGCGAAGGTCAGCTGAAATTACTAGATCTGGTGATTGTTAAATCAGTAACCATTAAAATGTGTGGTTCACGTTTTGGTTGTATTTGATCACAAATTAGGGCACATTAAGTGGTATCATAATTATTCTGAAATTCCTTTTCTGTTGGTCTGTTCAGTTGGCACTTTAGTCTTGAATTTTTGCCCGTAGGTTGGATTCATGCTAAACTTCATTTGTTCTGTTAGTAACAGTGCTGGTTAGTTTTTGAGGTCTATGGTAGTCTTGATATGACAAGTGTTCTTAACTTCTTATGTAATGATCCCCTTGTTGGCCAGGATAGGGAAGTTTTGTGTTGATTATTCATGTACCAGCTTTAAATGCTAACTAGGGAATATGATTTCTTCATTCAACAGTGCAACGTTCTGTTAAACATGTTCAAATTAAATGCATTTTTTTAATACTGTGAATGTGGTCTTTCACTGAGTACAGCATACATGTTGATTGTATTGTATATTTGTATAGCTATTCGTTCAGTTTGTCTCTGCTCACAATTCAATCACTGCAAGAATTGACTTACACAAGCAAAATTTTGTAAATGCTTTGCTTAAAATGAATAGAAGCACTAAGCACAATTGAAGAAATGATGGATTCTAGTTTACCTGTGAGCATTAATATGGGGAATCCTACATGGAACAACGTATTGTAGTTCTGCGGAGCTTTCTGTTATAATATAGCCTCTCGACTAGCTGGATGTTCTTTGCATACCTTATCACATTCATATTATTTATATGATTTTTATGTTTGATTCTTACATGTTTTTTACTTTTACTGTTTGCTTGATGCCTTTTCTTCACAAATTTTTAGAACTGTATCTGAGTTTGTGACACATTTATTTCTGCAGATAGAGCCTGTTGTTAGTGGAAACCTGCCTCCTGGTTTTGATTCAAGTACATGCCGCAGCGTGTAAGTGTTGGGAATTTGTTTCTTTCCGTTATCTTATGCCCTAGGGACTGCTTTACTGTTAAAGATGTTTTCTTATAAAGAACATACTTCTCTGTAAAATGTGGGTTCTATTTTCTACGCTCTAGAATAGTCAGCTCCACGTCTCCACATTGAATATGTTCTTAGGATTGAAAGTTGTGCACCTGATGTTCTGAATCAAGTTCTTTTCTGTATCTGGCCACATAAAATTGTTGAATAGCTTTCCCAGGTTTGTTCTTTCTGGTACTTATCATTGATGTTCTGAACAGGTATGTTGGTAATATCCATCTTCAAGTAACGGATTCACTACTGCAGGAGGTCTTCCAAAGTATTGGTCCGGTAGAAGGGTGCAAGCTCATCAGAAAAGAAAAGGTCGAACTTGTGCCCTTTCAAACAAAATTAACTGAAGTTTTTTTTTTGTTATAGAAACTATGCTTTCAATATATTTTTTAATTACTTTGCTGCAAGCAGTGCTAGTTTTAATGCATTATTATCAATGAGGCTGCTCCGAGCCTCTGAGTACCTTGAACTTGTTAAGTTTGAGCTAATCAGTAAAGTTGGTGCAGTATTTCACCAATTTCTCTTTCATGGAAAAAGCACATCCGTGCTGCACTTGCGCACAAGTCTTGAACTTATCTAATTAACTAGTCACATGAAACTATTAATATGAAATAAATTGGTGTGTCTTGGGTTTCAAAAACTTGATGAGAACAATATGTTGCAGATCAGTACCCTAATACAAAATATAATATCATCAGACAGCTTGTATGTGATATGTTACTGCATTCTGGCATGGCAAGACAGCTAGCCATGATGCATGCTCCTGGACAAAAGGGTTTTTGGTATCATAGCAAAGTATAGTTCAAATGCATAATAGAGTTTATTTTTGTGCATAATGGTTTAAACTCAGAACCCGTCTGTGATGAAACTGGAATTGACTGGAGTATTTGGTTCTTTTGGATTGGCATTGTGGATAAGGATCGGATAAATGCCCTAGTTCCGGTCAGCAAGGAAGGTTTCGAATGTTCTTTGTGTTTAATTAATTAATATTCACATAGGCCAGATAGGTAAATGACTCAATTCCGCTCTTGTTAGGACTATAGGGTTGCTGTGTTTGTAATACTTGTCTGCTCTCTCTTGAGAAAGCTTAAACATGCTGCATTTGTGTTAAATTTGTTAGATTGCTTGTATTAATATGGTATCGCCTTTTCCATTTTATCTTGCAGTCATCCTTTGGTTTCGTTGACTATTATGACCGTAGATATGCTGCACTTGCAATTATATCACTCAACGGTAGACAACTGTAAGTGTTTTAGCCTTCTCAATGCTAATTTCTATGAACAAATCCAAATGTCCTGCTTTTTGCATTAACATCTTATGATACTGAATAACCAGGTTTGGCCAGCCAATTAAAGTCAATTGGGCATATGCAAGTACTCAGAGAGAGGACACATCAGGTTTGGAGCTGAAAAATGGTTTAAAACATTAAATGTTCTGTTTTATTTACCTGTTCCTTCCAGTGTTTGTGCATGCACGAGCATGTGAATGTGAGATTGTTGAAACCAAGCTTTCTTGATGGCTGTTTGTTCGTGCAGGTCATTTTAATATTTTTGTTGGGGATCTTTGCCCAGAGGTCACTGATGCTGCTTTGTTTGCTTTTTTCTCTGCATATTCCAGCTGCTCGTAAGTGTTTCATAGCTCTGTGCATCCCCCCCCATTTCTTACTGTGCTAACTGCGACATTGTAACTCGAATAGTTTGCCAGTTGTGCAGTATATGTATTTTCTGTCTTATCAGTTTAGCCTGGTATCTTCTGCAGAGATGCTAGGGTTATGTGGGATCAGAAAACTGGACGGTCCAGAGGGTTTGGTTTTGTTTCTTTCAGGAATCAGCAGGTAGTGTCATCATGACAATTAAAACCTTCTTTTGCACTTGATTTTTTTGAACTGCCGTTTCGTCATCTTACTTTTTTTTTCCATTGACAGGACGCACAAAGTGCCATAAATGAATTGAATGGTGCACTCTCTGTTCCTTGTTTCTAGCTATGTCTCATTCTGGAGGCATCAGGTTGCTTTAGTTATGTGATTATGGTTTGTTTTACTTGCAGGGAAGTGGCTTGGCAACCGCCAAATTCGTTGCAATTGGGCAACAAAGGGTGCTAATGCTGGTGAAGAGAAACAAACTACAGACCTGAAGGGTATGGTGGAGTTGACAAATGGATCATCAGGTGAATATACGTGCCTTTTGTTCCTGAGCTGCTTGTTTTGTTTTATGTCAATATATGATTGTATAATATGTAACAATTAATTGAGCAATAGCTCTATGGTTAACCTTTTGCTGGTAGGTTTCTAATTTATCATTGCTCTTTGGAGTTGAATTTATTTTTTTTGAGCTGTGTCTGCTACATTTGTAGCTCTCTTCATTTCAAAATGCGGGTTTCAGAGGTCTAGTTCTTAGACATGCTGGGAGTTATGTTAATGTTTTACTTCTCACATAATCAATCTACATAAATTCATGATGCTCCTTTTGTTGTACACTTTATCTAATGGCAATAAACTACTGACCAATAAAGTATTTTCATTGTTTTCTGTTATTCAGAAGGCGGAAAGGAGAATGCAAACGAAGATGGTCCTGAAAATAACCCTCAGTATACCACTGTTTATGTTGGCAATCTTCCTCACGATGTAATATCTCGCATTCTTGCCCACAAAAAAAATGTGTTTTTTTGTTGTGCATATTGCACTTGCTATTCCTTTTGGCTTGTTAATTATTTTGATGGTTCTTATCTACCACCAGGTCAACAGCAATGATGTGCATCGATTTTTCCATTCACTTTCGGTTGGCTCAATTGAGGAGGTCCGTGTAACACGCGATAAAGGATTTGGTTTTGTGAGGTACAACACCCATGAAGAAGCTGCACTAGCAATTCAGATGGGTAATGGCCAACTTATTGGCGGGAGGCCGATCAAGGTACTTCATCTTCAGATATTAACATTTTGATAAATAAATTTATATATAAAGAATATTTTAGTTAGTAAACAGTATAAAGATAGCTTGGGACGGTTAATCTTTATTAGAGAACATGTTGTGTACACTTGGTATTACGCCAATAATCGGAACATAATTTATCTGTCATTTATTATAATATTTATAAAACACTTATTAGAATTTATTATAAAACATAGACAAGTAGATACCTCTGCAAATTTCGTTTTCCTCGAGTGACTAAAGTACATCAGATAGAATAAGGGACGCAATCTAGTTATTGTGGTAGTGATTGAGTTCCCATCTTTGTCCCAATCTTGCAGTGTTCTTGGGGTAGCAAGCCAACTCCACCAGGGACAGCATCTGTACCGCTGCCCCCTCCGGCACCTGCACCATTCACCTCTGGCGTGTCGGCGACTGACCTCCTGGCCTATGAGCGCTCCCTGGCACTGAGCAAGATGGTCGCCAACCCCGCCCTGATGGGTCAGCATGCTGCCTTGAAGCAGGCCACGATGGGGATGGGCGCCGGAGCTAGCCAGGCTATCTATGACGGTGGCTTCCAGAGCGTCAACGGCGCCGCGCAGCAGCAGCAGCAGCAGCTTATGTACTACTAGAGTGAAACGACTCCATGAAGCACCACCAACCACTACGCCGACGACGAGGATGCGCCCCTCCCCCTAATGTATACATAGTAGATGAAGAAGCCTTACCATGGCCTTTTTCTTTTTTAATCCTTGTTATTGCCATCTAGTAATTTATCCTTGGGCTGCTACCTTTCTCTTCTGGTTAGGGATGCCCAGCTATATCTCTCTCTATATATAACACTACTACTGTAGAACGTATGTATTCCTAGAGACATGGAAAGAGTTGGGTGGCTCCCTGGCTTATATTACTATCATTATGTCCTGTGTTTGCACTCTAGTCGATAGCTTTTCCCTCTCTCTGCAACGCATCGTTTTGCTCATAGCTGATTCCAGTACCCTACGTGGTTGGTGGCAATGGACTCGGATCCTATGCAGTAATGAAATTGGTCTGACCTAGTTGGTCTTGATCGGATGATGGGGGTGTGACGTACTGCATGGTATACGCAGATAACAACAAAGTACAAGTCGCTGTACCAGCTTGACGGTACATGGTGCACACGCAGGCAGCTTTAGTTGTGGCCCATCTGCATTTCAGCCCAATTGATGGGAGCATTGGACGGCCCAACAACCCGACTCGTGGGCCCATAGAGACAGGCCTAAGGCGGCGCGCACGAGGCCTACTCTTCTCGCTCCCAGAGCACTATTCCCAGCTTTCCTCTCCTCGCCGCCGCCGCCATGTCCGGCCTGGCGCGGCGCCTCGCCGGCATCCCGTGGCGCGAGATCGCCGGAGACGCCTTCTCCCGCGCCTTCCTCGTCGCCCAGGCCTTCTGCGCTGTCCACGTCGTCCACTCCCACGTATGCTCCTTCGCCCTGGTACGCCCCTCTCTCTCGACACTTCTAGCTGTCTGTCGCGCGCGCACCACCGTGACGCGTATCACTTGTCTCAGGTGCGGGGCGCGAGCATGATGCCGGCGATGAATCTGGCGGGCGACGTGGTGGCGGTCGACAGGGTGAGCGCGCGGCTCGGGCGGGTGGCGCCCGGGGACGTTGTGCTCCTGATCTCGCCCGAGAACCCGCGCAAGATGGTCACCAAGCGCGTGATCGGGATGGAGGGCGACGCCGTCACCTACCTCGTCGACCCGGGCAACAGCGAGGCCTCCAAGACCGTCGTGGTGAGTAGTAGTAGCACTGTAGCAGTATCCAAGGGTGAAAAAAGCCTTGGTTCTAATGTTTGATGTTAGTGTGCGCCTCGTTTCAATAAATGGATTGGGTTAGATATTGATGATCTTGGTGCTGTAAAAATTAGGATTTGGTTGTGTGTGGTCTAGTGCACTAACACTAGAGGATGTGATTCCAGATGCTTAACATCATACCGTGAACTGTAGTCGGGTGGCCAACTGATTACTGTTTATAGTTTCCTTTTCTACGGTGATTTTTAGTGCTTAATTTGATCATTGGTGAGTGAATTTGGCCGGTTTACTTGCGAGAAATTTAGATCTTTTGACAAGGTTTCATACTAGTCCAGTACATCTCAATGAGCTGACACGCACAAATGTCAGTGTTTTGATCAGTATAAGGCGCTTTGCTCATGTGGATCGATTGCTCAAGCTGTGACACCTTTTTAATTTACATACTTGACAAACAAATTCCTGCGTGCTCCACTTTTTATGTTTAGTGTGAGCTTAGGAAAACGTAATTGCTGAACCATTGTGATTTGTTGTACTCATTCCTCAAGTTATGACTCCGGTGACTTCACATTTCCTAGTTTTATGACCATCTTTGGTATTGGCTCGGTATGGGATATGGTGCTTCTAACCCCAAAGGACAATCACTGCTGATATGATCAGATACCTGTTGAATTAGGATTGGATGGCCATACTTTCATGCTGATAGGACGCTAGCAATATCACCCTATCAGAAGATGCAGCTCTTATGTTTCAAATGATGATCAATGCACAAAATTTAGCTCATTGAGTTTTGGCTGTTAAAAGACTATCTAAATGACATTCCTGTTCTAAGAGACTGAAACTCATTTCTGTTTATGTTCGTTGTGGTTTTAGTGTACTCCCAGGTGAAATTTTGAAACATGACGAGTCCCATGCTTTGTTTGGTTTTGATTTTTTTTGTTATGACTATTTTCTTTTGAAAATGTACCATCACATCATGCTCTTACTTGAATGATGTATAATTATAGGTACCACAAGGTCATGTTTGGGTGCAGGGAGACAATATTTATGCTTCAAGAGATTCAAGGCAATTTGGACCCGTGCCTTATGGTCTTATCACGGGGAAGATCTGTTGTCGGGTAAGTTCAGTTCTTCTCGGTTTTACTTCCTCGTTGGTTTAATGAAGAGCCTGATGGAAACTCTGGAGCTGTACCTTGTTAAGATTTAAGTGTGATGTTTCAAACTCATCCATTATCATATTTGGCATCTAATTAAAGGTCGACCTGTGTTTGTGTTATTTCATGAATTTTGACATGAGCAACTGGTGATTGTTTTAAACTAAAACGAAATAACAGGGTTGTAGCTTTACTCTATGCTGTTAATATATGGCTATTAATGATGAACTTTTGGACTACATTGAGTTTCAAGTGCTTCAGTAGCATCTTGTAATTCCATGTTTAGTTCACACAATCTGGGATAATTAACCAAATTTGTCTATCTGTTACCATCTGGAGCAAACACGTTGTATTACAGCACAATTGTAGATGTTATTGCTGTAGGTCTAATATAGTAAGCTGTTGGGTAATGGAGTACTCTGCATTTGATGTCTCAGGGCAAGCACCCATATTTGTGTTAGATCTATAGGATGAATAGATGAATCATTGATCTATTGCATAGCCCAAAGGGGCAATATATAGTACAAGATTCAAGGGACACAAGACTAAACTCTAGAAACTAGGAAATACCACAAATACCCTTATATCCTTAACCCCTCTCAAATGTAAGGCGTATGCAATAGCATTGCATTTGAAAAGGTTGACACTAAAATAGGGAAAATCCAAAGTCCGAGTCTTGAAGATATCGTCGTAGCGTTCAGTTCTTGAAAATTGTGTCGATGCCAGAAAATCTCCATTTGGGGGTCGTGTGGCAGCTCATAAAGCAGATCGAAGCCTGACACAACAGCGGCATGGAAGGGAAGCGCGGTGGCCTCAAAAACTCAGGGCGGCGGCTCAAAGAGAAGCGGCGCCAATATAACTTCTACCATCTGCAATAGCTCAAAGAGGAGCGACAGCTGCAGTCAAAAGGAGAGGACCAGACTCGATCCAAGAGGATGGGCCGTTGCTAGCAAAGCAATCGACTGACGGATAAAGAACTTTGTGGGTCTGCATGGCTTGGACGCACTGAAAAATAGAAGCTACAGATTTGGATAGATGCAACGGAAGACTCATAAGAAAAATACTGAAAAGGTAGCAGCTCAACACTAAGACCAAAGATCTAACCCTCCAACATATCCTCAGCTCCACCACCAGCCACCCAAACAAAATTCTCAATTCATCTCCCTCAGCACAGTAGTCACCCTCCAATAAGTGCCTTAAAGGCATTCTTGTTGCCTCTCCCCTGAATCATACTTCTACTCCAACACAAGGCCAACAACCTCACCTCACTTGCCCCCACCTAAACTGAGCCAAAACCAAAGATCCGAAGCGCAGGTGCCAAGCCAAGAACAACATGGCCACCTCATGCAGGGAGTTCACCGGCCTCTCGCGGCGGACGACGACTAGGCCGGCACCCCGTCGAAGCTCGAACGAGCTCTGCTTCGTGCCGTCACGCTTCCACCACCCACTGCGGCAGCAAGAACAGTGGGAGCGGGGGAGGAAGAGGTGGCGTCGGGGCATGAGGTGGCGGCAGCCATTAGCGAGGAGCTGTCGAGGCTAGCTTCATCTAGGAACGACCCCGTGGTGGGGTCCAAGGTTGGCGGCGGCGCCCCAAGAGCACGAGGTGGAGACGCGGAGAGCCTATTGGTGGCCATAGAGGAAGCTAGATTTGGGCGGTGACCTCGGGGCGGCGATGAAGACACAATGAACACGTTCGTGATGGTCGGGAACAACATAACAAAGTAGCTCGGTGACAAAAGGCGATGACGATGCGGAACCCACCAAATCCGATGCAACGAAGGAGCTTGGGGAAGACTAGATCGATGATGGAGAGGCTGGCGGCCATGTGCAGGCGTCGATGATCAGCCAGCGGTGACCATAGATCTCGGTGACGAGGCGTGGAACACAGCGATTTTAATTGCTGCAGGTGGCTGGATTCGACGAGGAGCAAGACGAAGGAGACATCAGCGAGAATGTCTTCTTGGAGGAGGCCGGCGGTGTGGTGGTCGAGCCACAAGGAGTACACCGATGGCGACAACGGAGTACGTTGCGAGAAGGCAGAGCAGCGTGAGGCGGCCATCGATGTCGTCCCTAGGAGTGGAGATCGCTCCTAGGGTCAGCGACAATGGAAGACAATCGAGGCTAGTGTTTGAACTTTTGTTCTGATACCATGTTAGATTTATAGGATGAATAGATGAATCATTGATTTATTGCACAACCCAAAGTACCAATATATAGTATAAGATTCAAGGGTCACAAGACTAAACCTTAGAAAGTAGGAAATACCATAAATATCCTTATATCTTTAACAATTTGGTCCACTGAAGTCTACAAGGTTTTGATATCTAGGATGCCTTGAGAAGTCATAAATTTTTGGCCACAATTGGACCAGTGATCAGCCCTAAAGAATTTTTCCTTTGGGTTATTTGTGGAGGTAGTATTGGCCTTAATATACCAGAAAGTGATTTTTACTTAAAGTACTTGTTGAGGTGCCCAAAAATAGCTGAGATCTTTTAGATACCAGGGCATCCGGTGCCTTCAATTCTTTATTAGACTTGTTCTAAGCTGAACAGAGGTAAAAAGGACATTGTTTTGAACTGGAAAAATAATGCATGTGTGTGAAAATGATAATCCTAGCTGCGGCCTTGTTTATAGATCATCTTTGTACCCTGTATGTCATGTTTGTAATATCATCATCATTTCTTCTTTTTCAAAGCTCATAAACCATGAAATTTGATGTACATGGGTGGAGCATATTTTGCTTTAATTTAACTGTTTGTTTATGTTTATGGTGGCAAACCTAAGGTTTAGGGTTCTGTTACCACTTTTTGCTACTAATCACTTAATTCGTCAGCCAAATGCCACCACATCAGTATGGGGAATTGGGGATTGGGGGTCATCCTCCTAGAATATTGTCACTACGAGTTTTCCCTTCAGGTGAATTGGGAGTATTGACAGTGTCTCTATTCAATGTCAGGTTTGGCCGCTGAAGAATTTTGGTTTGATTGATTCAAAGGAGTAGCTCAGTAGAGGTAAACTCAACTTATTTCTGTACTTTTGTTTTCACTTTTGTTAACCGAGTGTATCTCGATGATTACATTCAATCTACTCTGATATTTATTCTTGCTCTGCTGCTGGCTGTGTAACTTTATGGTCAGTGAATTTTGTAGAAAATAGAACCTGATTGATTCATCGAAGTCGTGGTGTATCGGAGTTTTGAGCAATGGTCGAGTACTCGAGTATTAACCAGTTTCAACAGAATAAAGCGAGCTGTGCTTTGAAACATTGTTTATCAAGACCATTTAAGCTGAAGGAGCTGACATGTCGATGCGTTTTATCATTTTTATTTAATAAAAATTTGGTTGCAAGCGAGCTTCAAATACCTTATCAGCCTCGTAGTAACTATACTATACCGGTATAGTTGCTCGACCTTAGCAAATGCACACGCGTGAAGTGCTTCGAAAAAAATTTAATTGATATACGTATCTTGCACTTAAACATGGCAACATTAAATTCGACTACTAGTCGCTAGTATAAGGGCCTGTTCTTTTCCTCCGAAGCCGATGGCTTTTGACTTTTCTTCTGATCAACTTTCAAAGCGGAGTATTTTCTCAAAGCGGGTCTCTGGTAAAACGATCTACACATTAAAAGCCTAACATCCGTACCATCCAAAATCGCAAGTGAGTATTGTCTCTCCGTAATCTGATCAGTAAACAAGCTAAAATTCAAAAATTTCAATAAAACCATGTTCGCACCGAAAACAACAGGCCCTAAGATTGAAAGGGGTCAGGGAGCAATCTTGTCGAGCAAGCAGATGCTGAGCCATCGCCTCCTCCCTGTCCATCTCAGGCAGCGAGTCGGTGTAGGTGAAGTGGAGGAAAGCCCTGAACATTTCTGCCTCCATGTCGTCGATCCGCACCAGAGGATCGTCGTCTTCCCCTTCAACGGAACGAAGAGCTCCGCCATGAAGACCGATGACCAAGCAGCGAGCACGCTCCTATGCGCGGCGAACGCCTCCCTGCAGACCTTGAACGTCACGTCCGAGCCCCCCGCCTTGGCCGCGAGGTCCTCGTGCAGGTCGGAGGGCGGTAGTACCACGACCAAATTCTCGACGGCGGCTTCTGCTTCCGCCGTGCGGTTGCCCTTCACGACGATCACGTCGCACCTGATGATGCTGAAGCAGATATACAAGTTTATTTGATTTTGTAAATGTGGGTACACCTATTCATGTCACACTCAATTAAGATTATTCTTAACCTCATTTAGTTAATTTTTAAATAAATTAATCATTTTAAAAGCCTAATATGTTAATGACAATATTTTTTTTTACCTTAGAGCAGCATGTAAATTAAGAGCAAAAACAAAGGAATTTAAACTAAACTATTGCAACTTCAATTATCAATAGAAGACACAGAGTACACGGGTCTTGGCAATCCTAGGGTAGAAGATTTAACAAAGTAGAAGACCCTACAAACATACAAGTAGTAAAGAGCCAAACCACAAACCAGGGTAATGAAAAGGCAAAACTACAAAACAGATAAAGATCAAATCATCGACATCCTAATCAGCTGGGCAAACTATGGGATCCGTCATGCACATGTCGCTTCTCACTTCGTTCGTAGTAGTATCAGCCTGTCGTCTGGTTAACCAACCTAAGTTGTGCTCTGGGTTCCATAAAAAAGGAACCTTTTTTTTTTTTGTTTCAGTGCTGAAGCATGCAGTTTCAGAAACACACAAGTTATGACATGAAGCGCAAAAAAAAAATAAAAATAAAATTAAAAAGGGGGGCATTCCGAGAATTGAACTCGGGACCTCTCGCACCCTAAGCGAGAATCATACCACTAGACCAAATGCCCTTTCGTGCCATTCTCCATACGCAATATTATTCAACATGAGACCCCCAGTAGTCTCCTTCGATCTAATTCCAGAAAATGTATGCCAGATGCATCTGCACTTCGCCCACTTATAGCTTCTGCAAACACAATTATACAAAACCGCAGCTGTGACAACCCTGGCATCTAGTGTCACTGCATGTTCAACCACATACGGAACATAGCAGCCACACATGAACACACAGCCTCTGAACCTCATGATACATGTGGTCCAAAACCTCATCTTCAGACCACTGAAGATCACCCAAAGCTCCAAATAGGTCTGCCATGCGTTCCCAAAAGGATTTCAGATTGGGGATTCCGAGAATTGAACTCGGGACCTTTCGCTCCCTAAGCGAATATCTTACCACTAGACTAAATCCCCAGCTGTGGTCTATGCGTGTTTCAAGAGAATTTTCAGACAAGAACATAGATGTCAAGTTCACAATATTTACTTTTATATGTTGCCAGGGTTAGAGCAGTGATAAATGCTCCATCTATTTATTGTGGGTGGCATCAGATTCCATGTACTGTTGTAGCAATGCAGGCCTGGTTCGGCAAGCAGCAGAATGTTCTCTAGGATGAAAGAACTACACATCAGATTTATTACTTCTTAGTGCTCATGTTTTACAAATTCATGCATGGGTGTGTTATTACCTGGCTGCACAAGTTGCATGTACTAATTCATTGGCACATGGAAGACTTGCAAGTTAGTGAATTATAAAATACGGTTGGTGTATACTAAAAATGAGAAATGGATCTTTCAACTTATATTAGCTTCCAAATGTCTGTTTCAGACTTACATCAATTTATCATACAATACTTGAGTACTCGTTGTAGTAAGTTGATGGAGTAAATGCATGATTATGATTTAACTAGCTATCTAGGAGTAGTTCCTAGGATAAATCGAAATTAGCAAACACCCAGCACAACAAAACACTAACGTTATGAGTTTGTACTTGAGATAAATCGAAATTATTGGAAGAAATCGGAAGCACCTAGTTGTGGCCTCGACGGTTCAGCTTGACCCTTGACGGTCCGCCGATTGATGCGAACTGCGTTGAGGGGTGGCCGGGGTGGAAGCCTAGGATTGAGAGGTGACCGCGGTGGTCCAGTCGGCACCTCCTCTGGCGAGTCACCCGGCGATTGGGATGGGAGTCGGAGCGGCGTTCAGAGTCTAGACTACATCTAGAAAAGCGATTCCGAACCTGGTGTCCTGTGCATCCTAGTGGGCTTGAGTGGATCCACCCCTGCTTGCAGCAACAGCAGCATGTACACCGGCGCTTAATTACTTGCAGTAACAGCAGCCTTCAAGCACAATGCAAATATCTCGCTCCTCGCTAATCACTAACAAGATAGAATGAGAAATGTTAAGTCTTTGGTCAGATTGGAAGCCGCATCTGACTGATTCGACGAATCCGAGCCTCCGCTCCATCTTTGACGAGCTCTCGGCTGCCTTGTCGATGCTTAGCAAACCGACGGTCGGAGCAGCGACAAGAGAGAGCGACCATTGCCCGGCGATCCCTTCCCCTCGTCCTCGACGAGCCACCGAGCGCCGCCCGACACGGCGGCGACACGAACCGACCGCATCCGCGAGCGCATGGCATGAGCACGATAACTTCCCGGCCCAAGTGCGAAGGTCCATCAGCCCATATTATAATGGACTGGGCCCAGGCACGGGTAAACCATCATGGGCCTCTTCTCTAATTGGCCGCACGCGCTGAGGCCGCACGTCGGTAGGGCCGAGAGAAAATCTTGGGCCCTCAAGTTTCAGCAATTGCTTCCTACTTGTTTTTTGTGAGATGCAGCAATTACTTTTGCGATGCTGGTGCCTGCATGTGTAGTGTAGGACTCGACTCATCATGCTTCTCTTGCATACTTGACAGAAAAGTTGCTAGGAACTACGGCCTGACACTGATGATAAATTGCTAACTTGTAGTCAATCTATTATCATCTCAAGCTAGCCAATGATGCATTTTGCCTCATGCTCTGTAGTCTGTAAAATGGGCGCATGAGGCTAGCAAGTGTAAAACGGAGCTGCAAGAAGACAGACATGCCAACAGGGGCTAAATGTTCTTGAACGGTTGCTGTATGCAATGCACACCTCCTGCTAGCTGCAACCGGGGCTGGGAAACAAGAATACAAGATCCACCACCATGCCTACTGCTGTAGCTTCCTCTCTGCAGGATTTACTGTTCTCCATGCAAGTGCACAGTGTGCCAGCCCCCTCCCCCTGTGCTTGCATGTAATCCATCAATGACCTACATATATTTGGAGCTCCATATGGGATGGATCTTTCTAAAAAATTTGTTTTATGTTGTCACGTCTGTATATAAATCTCCATGTGTCAATACAAACCACACTCCAGTAAATCCGTGGAAATAATTTTTCAGCTTTCAGATATGCACAAAGTTTCATGTGATGTATTGATCAAAGATACAACAATCTTTTACTGCCTCCATAAAATAGGACTGCACAGCAAAACAATGAATGATACTAGTATACTACAAAGCTAAATAGGAATGGTCCTACTCCTAGTCTCCTACCAAGCAACAGCAGCATGGGTTAATAATGCAGGCAGCCTGCCAGGAGACCAGAGGGCATGATTCATAAAAGGGCAAAAACAAGAGACAAAAATGTGACATACAGGATCTAATCAGCAGCATTAGCCTCATTGCCTCTGGATGCATGATGCAGCTGTAATCCCACACCAAATGGTGAAACAGAAGCTTCCCGAATAATTCAATAATTTTTTTTGGACCAAGAGATAAAAATGACCAACAGTGCAATGGTTGGCTGATCATAGGCATGGGAGCTGCTGTTGCAGAGGAAGGAGAGAAAGTAAAAGAGCTATCCTTATAGCAGCATCTTTTCCTGTCTTCTTTCTGACAAAAGCCTGGCCTGTTGTAAATCTCTGTTCAGGAAGGTAACAAGAATTAAGTGTAGAGAGAGTGGGCTGGAGTGTGAAAGGAAGCAATCATTTTGATGAATTTTCCACTTGGTGGCTTATTTCAACATCTTGACCTTAGAAAGATGTAAGGATTTGCTTAGTTTTCTTTTAAGGCACTTAGAAATTCTTCTCTAAATGTAAAAGACTACGAATATTAGATGCACATCACTTAATTTGATTCAGAGATCATGTGTTACTGGCTTTGGAGCAAATGCGTTACTCTTAAGAGTCATTTGAATATATGAATGTATCATGATCCTGAATGGAAGCTTTTGTGAGTTTTTCATATGATACAATCATACAGAAAGGGGAAATTTAACTTTTTGCCACCCTTAAGAAAGCCACCTATCCAAATGCCATCCTCTTCGTTGCACTCAACAATTTGCCACTTTTAAGATGTGGTCTCTAATTTTTGCCACTTCGAGCCCACGAGGCGCCAACGCAGACCATGTCGGCGCTCCCCGCCACGCCGCGCGCTGCGCCGCCGTCGCGCGCCGCCGCCGCCGCGCCTCCGCTCGGCGGCCGCGCCTCCGCCTCCGCCTCCGTCCTCGCGCCTCCCGCTCGCCCGCGCTCGCGCTGCGCCTCCGCTCTCGTCGGCGCGCTTCGCTTCTTCGCCGCGCCGCCTCCCTTCCCGAGTCCGTGGCCGGGATCCCGCCGGTGAAGCGCCTGCGTCTCGAGCCAATTCATCGCGTGGGGCATCTCTGTGGCACCCGAGCATCCCCACTCGCGGGACCCGCCGCCTCCCGCCGAGCCGCCGCCGTCTTCATCCTCGCCGCTAAGCTCCTCTCGCCGCCGCCCGCCTGCTCCATCTCGGCCTCGACCGACGCCCAGGTGAGCTCCGGATGCCCGTAGATGCTTCACCGTCGAGGAATCGGGCTCCCATCGCCGAGCCGCCGGCGGATCCGGCACGGACTCGGGGGGAGGGGCGGGCGCGGCGAAGGGGAGGCGGCGCGCCGACGGAGGCGGAGGCGCAGGCGCGGGCGCGGGCGAGCGGGAGGCGCGGGATGAAGGCGAGGGCGAGGCGCGGCACCGGCAGCGGGAGGCGCGGCGGTGGCGGCCGACGGAGGCGCGAGGCGCGCGGCGTGGCGGGAGCGCCGACATGGCTGCGTTGTGGCGCCTCGTGGGCTCGAAGTGGCAAAATTAGAGACCACATCTTAAGAGTGGCAAATTGTTTAGTGCAATGAAGATGATGTCATTTGGATAGGTGGCTTTCTTAAGGGTGGCAAAAAGTTAAATTTCCCTACAGAAAAGAGGTCTCAATGACTCCTTGCCAAGAAGATAGAAAGTTTCATCACCTTAAGTGTAGCACCCAGAGTCACAGACTGAAGTAATGAATTCAAGAGGCTAAACGGTGCTGACCGCCTGACCCTGCCCAAACGATAGCCAACAGTAACATAGGGGAGCATGAGTTAATAATGCAAGCAACCTGCCAGGACAGCAGTAGGCATGAAGCAGCTAGCAGGAGTGACAAAAGGGTCAAAATTATACTTGCTATTAGCAATAAATAGATCTGACTTACACTGAACATTCAAACTTGTAAATGAAATAAGATAGGTTGGTCTTGAACATTTAAATACAATACATGTAGATGGTATTTTCATTTACTAACATTCAGAGAAGGAATTATTCTAGAAAAAAAAGCCAGAGAAGGAATCCCCTGTTTATAGGACTTTTACCATGTTATTATAATGTTTCCTTTTAAAAAAGGTTCAGACCAGGGACCTACTGTTTGTAGGTAGTGTAAACAAGGTATTATAATGACCATCATTTAGTAAGATTCAGACAAGGGACCTCCTGATCATAGCCATAAGGTGGTGTATACAAGGCCTGGCCTGTGTACTTCACACTCACATACACTTCTCAGCTGAAGCCAGTAAAGCTCAGTCTTCAGAGTGGAGCTCACATAAGCACACCGGGTCACCAGCTAACCTCAGGCACACACTCCCATGGAGCTCAAGTCCTCCTCCCATTACCTCCAGCCCTCTTCAACATTGCCCTCCACAAGAAGAGTAAGTGGCAAACATTTTTTTCTTCTGCTACTTGCTTTCTTGATTTATCACCTATGTTAGCATCTGCATTTCAGAGAGAAGTGCGACTAAAAGAAACACAAAGTTGATGTTTCTTCATCTTTTCTTCTGATCTTACATTCAAACATTTTTGCTCCATTGATTGCAGAACTCATTCCAAGGAGTAGGAGTTCATGCAGCAGCTGGAGGAAGCAACCCATTTGGGCCTGATCCACTCTGCACTCTCAACCTGATGCAGACTTCAGAGTTTGTGAGGTCCTCCTTCCCCATGGCCACCATGGCCACGAGCAACAGCAGCAATGGCACCGGCAATGGCCGCAGCCACGGCTACCACCGTGAGGCCTCAACCACTTCCTCCTCCTCTTCCTCCACAGCCTCAGCTCAGAGAAGGAAAGTGGAACAGCAGCAGCAGGTCCCAGGGACACCAGGGAGGCCATTGCTGTTCTTCACCTCCTCTTCAAGCCCTGCCCATCACCACCAACTCATCCCCTCAAGAAGGTCAGTGCCCTCCAAGTGGGATGATGCAGAGAAGTGGCTCAGGCAGTCGTCCGACCACCATGGCCATCACCACGGCAAGGCTTCCAAGCAGCACAATGGCGGCTTGGTTCAGAGAGGTGCTGGTGAGGAGGAGAAGAAGGCGTCGGTGAGGAGCTCACTGGATGCAGACGCCAATGCGCTTGCCTTGTACACAGCACCTGCAGAAGTGCTCCTTAAAGGTGAGTGAAATGCTGAAGCTGAAACGTAAGTATTTTTTGGTATTTTCGTTAGCTCTTTTTTTTTCATAGGCAGATGATATTACATTGAAATCACTATAAGATGCCTATTCTGAACATTCTTGATGTGAGATTGGGCACTTTCTTAAGCTCAACTTGTTTTCAGAATTGCAGTGGGAAAATGATACTTCACTGTGACTTTTTTAATGCCTAAATGCCAATTACATTTGTTTTTCTGAATTTACAAAGAAATTTAGTATTTGTACTGTTCATCAAGAACTGCTCAGCTTACACGTTGCTGCATTGCAGACAAATTCACAGACAATGTGGAGCCGTCCAAGGAGAGCTTCGTATTCCGGAGCTCGTACTGCGAGCCGATGAAGGATACGGCGGCGGTCAAGGCGGTGACCGCCGACCTCCACAGGAGGGACATCAGCACGGAGATGACGCCGTTGGGCAGCTCCACGACCTCAAGATGCCACACGCCGATCAAGAGCACCTCCCCGGCGAGGCACAACACCCCTGCAAACCGGTCAGGCCCCCTGGTGCCGTACAACGGCAGTGGACTCGACATCTCGGAGCTGACAGGTTGCCATCTTGCTAAGCTGGAGTTAGGTGCACAGTTTGATGCCATGCTCATCAACTGGAGCTCCAAGGAGGAGGAGGAAGAGGAGGTGTCCAAGAGCTTGAGGCACTTTGAGGCGAGCGTCGGCGGTGGAGCCTGCGATAAACGTGGCACCGCCGAGTGCCGATGGGAGGAGGATGAGAGAGCTAAGAGTTGCATAAGGTGTGCACACTGCACATTTCAATGTGACAAGAACTCAAGATTAGACATGAGCTTCTGATTAGTAATTTTGTTGTGTTTTCTTGTATTTCGTTAGGTATCAGAGGGAAGAGGCAAAGATTCAGGCTTGGATTAACCTGGAGAGTGCCAAAGCTGAAGCACAATCAAGAAAGCTAGAGGTAAATATGAATTTCATATCATTTTTTAATGGGAAATTTCATATCATTTTGCATAATGCAAATTGCAAAGTTTGGTTATGGCATCAGAAACTGCATTCATATTTTGCTTCAAGTCCAAAAAACACTTTTAGAACATTGTAAGTGCAATGATAAAAGTTGCCAATACTAGCCCCAAAAGGTGTAGTAGTATTCAATTGTAGGAAAGATAAGAGATCATTTTGAGGCCTGTAATCTTTGCCCTGTGGGTTCACTGATGCATCAAAAGTTCACGAAAATAATTGCTTGTCTCAATCTTCTGTACAACAATAGTATCTGAACCCTACCTGCCTGACCATGATGACATACTAAGAATCTGAAACCAGTCGAACAAACTGAGCAAAGTCATTAAATCTTGCAGCTACTATAAATTAGCTGGCTGTGTTACTACTCATAAATCCTACATCCAGTTCTGCTGCACAGATTATTTTGATACATTGGTTCGAAGTTCAAACATTGCATTGTGAATCCATAATGGTCAATATATATGGTCATACAGATTTTTCTGCAGTAAGTCGGTATTTTCCGAGCATTGAGAAATTTTCAGAATTCTAAACTGTAGACGAAGATTGGGATCACAGCTCTGTCATTTGCACGTTTCTTCACCTTCACAGCCTCCAACACAGTTAAATCCACTGCAAAATACTTGTCTGCTAACTTTGTGTGGCTTTGCTAATCCGAGTTGTTTAGAATGGTGGAAAGCAGGATTGTTAATTGCTTCCTATGTTACCCCCTCTCCTTTTAACCAGCTCATCACCAATTGTTTAGCCTGTTTTGTTCTTGACTTGGACTATCATTCTCAGAGCCATGTGCAGTTCTTCGATCCGAGAGCGCCAAGCCATATCGATCTATATAACCTTAATATAAGATCAAGACATGTGCTTGTGGTGATAATATGATGATTTGCGATACTAATATACTACTACCAATGCATATGCACTGTGTACTAGTACAGACATTGAATTCAAAGTCTGAAACTTTTCCATCCATGCTGCACTCTACTAGGCCATGACAAGTCCAATTCCTCCTTTGAACGAGTTTCTGAGTCAGAGTTCCTCACATTTTTAATGGTGTATTCATCAGGTGAAGATTCAGAAGATGCGGTCGAACCTGGAGGAGAAGCTGATGAAGAGGATGACGAGCGTACACAAGCGCGCCGAGGAGTGGCGCGCCGCGGCGCAGGCGCAGCACCTGCAGCAGCTGAAGCGCGCCACCGAGATTAATGCCCGGAGGGTGAAGACGACAAGCCATCACCTGTCAGGGAGCAACGCGTCTTGCGGCTGCTTCCCCTGCAACAACAACATCATCAGTTGTAACCTTCTGAACTATTAGCTAGCAGCTATTTAGGGAAAGATCAGGATCGATTCAGAAAGGAAGGTTAATTTTCTCCTGCAAAATGGGCGAGATTTGTCCGTCAAGAACAGGTTCTTGATGCGTGTAATGGGTGTTTTGAGCGTGTGAAGATGGAGATATCGGTGTCATGTATCAAAAGCTGGGATTTTTTTTAAGGCGATATACCAAGTTGCTGAATGTTTCTTTTTTTTTTCAATCCATAGTTGAGATGTCACGAGTGGTTTGGGCTAAGATTCACCATGAACAACATCAACAGTCTGCACAATCTGAACATCTAAACCAAGAATTCATGAATTCGCGAACAATTATGTTTTTGCAGGAGATAATTGTGCACTTGGGGGGTTCCTGGTTCATCTTAAAAAAGGACTGCAGAGTACTAGAAATTGCTGGTTTTTGGACGAGAGACGAATAATGTGATTGTGAGCCCCATAGCTCCGTGTCTTACGTTGCCAGAAGTACTTGGCTTGGCTTGCATGTACGTGTCTGCTCAAGGCCACTGAAAAGAACAACATGCAGGCAAAAAAAAAAAAAATTAAGACTGTTCTTCCAATCAGAAGTTCAGAAAGTACTGTTCATTAGCAATTAGCCATTTGCTCACAGCAACAGCAACCCAGTCGAGATGAATTAGAAAGCTATATATAGTATCTTATGATAGAGCCCATAAGCAGCTTAACTAATTTGCCCAATTCCAGGGAGCATGAACGTAGTATTGTTCTTTAGATAGACGAGCAAGCTCGTTGCCTAGATGATTGTGCTCGTCTACCATGTCCCTTGCTAAAATCAGGAGCCTGGCCTGTTTGTCTGCCTTGACATTGCTGCCAAAACACCCAAACAAAACAATGCTTCTGCAAATATGTACTGATCCTAGTCTCCTACTAATCACTTAGGGGTTAGGAGTACACTAGTACTAATTAACGGGTGATAGACGCCATTGATGGTCACCTGACACTCCCATGCACGTTGCCGACGAAAAGGACAGGTCAAGAAGACGGTCCACATGGGAACCTGAGCCCTTCTTGGACTAGAATGCGCGCATAGTACACAAACAAACAAACAAACAAAACGAACGCCTTTCCCTAGCTCGCTGTGGTGGGCCTCTGAACTTTCAAGCAGCAGCTTGCTTGTGTGCATCTCAGAAAGCAGGAGTACTACACATACAGTGACGCCCAGTACAGGCACGGCCATCTAGGCCATGGGCATGCAGAGACTGCAGCCTTCTCTCACCTTGTCGTGGAGCCTTGTGTCCCCTGAATGCGCAGAGAGAGAGAGAGAGAGAGAGAGAGTTTTGTGCCTCAAAATGTGTGTGAAAAGAGTGCACGAGAGAGTGAGATCGAGGTAAAAAAGACGTCCGAAAGAGAGAGCTGAGGTGCTCCTTTTTGTAGGAGGTGACATGAGATGTTGGCTGGGAAAGAGAAGTACATACGACGGCCATGTCGTCGACGTTACATGACATGCATGGCTCTGTAGCCGGTAGGAGGGTGGAGATCGGAGAAGACGACGTGCAGGTGACATGGAAAGAATCGGAGGCATTTTGCTGCATGGACGGTAGAAAACTCCAATCCGCACGTCATCTAGATTGTAGTAGCGCAAGATTCGTTTCGGCACAGAGAGTGTGATTTCTACGGTTCTACAGGCGCTAGCTGCTCGTCACTCCGTGTGCCAACAGGTTAAGCACAGTTTGGAATACCGAAAATTTACATTTTCTTGTAGAAACTATTTCTTTATTTTCTTTTCAAAAAATTTGTATGTCCTACACAAATCTATTGATTTTTCTGGCAGTATATGCTTATATGCATATACAATTGGTGTATGTGTAAGTGTTCACATCTTACTAGAGATAGCCAAATAGGGCAAACTAACCGTGATGGTCTGAAGCATAGCACTACTGCTGCCCCGGCCCAAAACTAAACATACAGTGCTAGCCTAGCCCGACGCGATGTGCCATGTTTAGGTCGCAACCTCAGCCTAGCGAGCTGCCCCACGCGACACACAATACCATGTCGTGCTAGACATGGCCCGTTAGGGTCGACGGTGTGGGAGCCGAGCTGACGGTGGATCTAGTGGGTGGCGACGACGGAGGAGCAGAGGAGGTGGGCAGTGAAGGAAGTGAGGGCGGGTGGGAGGCAGCGAGCCGATAGAGGTCCCACCAGCGAGCCGATAGAGGAGAGAGTGAGGGACCGAGGGAGGTAGCAGCGGAGGAAGTGGGCTGGTGGGGACAAATAGAGTGGTGGAGGAGATGGGCAGGAGGCGACGTGCCAGAAGAGGAGGGACAAAGGAACCGATAGAGGGAGCGACGGAGGAGGTGGGTTGGTAGGGGTGGGCGGAGTGAGGGCCGATGACTGACACGTTAAGACCCAGTTGGCACAACAAGACATGGTCTGGTTACAACCGTTTGGGCCGATGAGGCCACACATGCATGCACCGATACGGTATAGTCTGTCACCTCATTTGCCTATGCTTAGGTCCAAGGTTAAATCTATGGGCTAACACATTCTATTTAGTTAACTAGGCCAACCAGACTATGCCTAAACGGGCCATGCGGAGCAGCCCTTTTGGCCGAGTCTGCACCTTACTGCCTTAGGGAGCAACAACTACTGGAGCTCTGGTAGTATGGAATTGCAAGGGGGACATGCTGTTACCGTTTCAACTCTCGGGCTTGGAATGGCCTGCTTGTCCTCTCCATCACCGCCTGCGCTGACAAACTCATGTTACACCACTTCCATCATCTGTCACCGCCGACATGTGCCCCAGTACACGCTTGCAACGGCCAATGCGGCTATGCCCAATCATGTCCATGTCCAAATGCTTTCTACTTTCTTGCTAGGGATACATGAGTCTGAGCTGTTCCATGGCCATTGCATGCACAAGTTCAGATTCCAAAAAAAAATGTTCATTCTAGGAAAAAAAGATTTCAAACAAACTGACCAGTAGTAGGGAGTGACTGCAGGTTTTTCAGATGTGTAATTTCGTCTTTAGAACCCATAGGAGCACCTGATAATGGGGTTTTTCAAGAACTTCAACTTGGTATGGTTTGTTTACAGCAACAACCATTGCACGTTGACATATATACATGAAAACCACAGGAAATTGCCAACATATTTACCATTACTGCTAGACAAACGGCATACAAAAGAAGACTATATACATAACAAATGTCCCAATACCTAAACACCTTTACAGATCTTCATGCTGCAGAAAATGACAATGCACAACATAAAAACAAGGAGCCATTGCACTCCCTTCATTTTCTGAGAGCTCAGAAGGATCAACCAGAACTATCAAAATGAATATTGACACAACCTGCTGCCGGAATCCTGACATACAGAAAAACCTTCTGCGTGTTGTGTTGCCCCCAACATCAAGAAAAAAAACCATCTTGGTTTCCAGTCCATGTTTCCTGATCTTGTAAACCTTCAGCACTGTAGCCATTTACTCTCAGCTCCCTTCCATCAATTAATTGTTCACTATTTCTAGCCATTGAGCCAACTTCAGTAACAAAAAAACGTGCATCGTGTGAGATCACCACCCTCAGCTATGCCATTATTTGATTGATGAATCCAACTCCAAAGAGCATATTTGATTGATGAATCCAACTCCAAAGAGCATATATCATGTTCCGATGTGACCTCTTGACCAATGTAACATCTTTGATCAAATCAACATGAGTTGCTACTGTCTTTAGATGCTAAGCTGTCTAGCAAGTCACTTCCTTTGTAGTGTGACACCAGGACCAGGATCGAATAATGAGTACTGGTTGTTCGCAGCACACAAGGATGCTGATGATGTTTTGTTATTCCCAGCATCCCAAACAATGAAATCTGTATTTTCAAGGAGACCCTCAGAAGCAATCCTTGCATCTCGGAAGGATGCAGTGCATTTTTCCTCTGAAAACTTAATGCAAGCCTCTTTTGCTGCTTTGAGACAAGAAGCCATTTCTCGTTCTTCACATCTCTCTCCTCCTTGATAATCAGTTGGTGCAGCTCCAAACAAACTTTTCCACCAGGGGGGCTTGCATTTGTGTGATGCAGCGATTGAACACCCAGACCGTGCACCAGCCTGTAAAATGATGAACCGATATATTGTTCATTCCATATTCAGGGAAAGATCTCTTGTGAAACACAATTAAGTAAATTCTGTACATTACACAGACTAAAAAACAACTGGGAAAGATAAATGCAAGACAAATGGATTGGGATTTGGGACCAGTTAAGGTCTTCAGGAAGCAAAAGTTCTACTTGTAAACGAAATACATAATGTGTACACTTTTCATATTTCTATTCCTAGCCAGAATACAAGCTAGATTTGATTCAGTCAATGTCAATTTAGTTTTGGGGTTGTTTATTAACATGTACGAGTGTTCATGAAATTGAGTAATACTTTTTTAATTTTATTATTCCTGGTAAGCAAGACTTCAAGAAAATTTTTACTCACCAGTGATGCCCAGTTCTTGCAAATGGCACCTTCCAAGAATGAAATGTGCATTCTTTTTATAGGCACATGGTGAGAACTGAAAGGTGCATTTCAAATCTGATAACTATACCCACACGCTAACTGATCTTGACATCTATATTAGATATTTATATGCCAAGTTGCTAACTCCTAATCTGATAATTACCGCTACCTCCACAACATAACAGAAACAATACAACAAATGCACTTGCTAAGTCCACTGTGGAGTATTGTCAATCATGACAACTAAAGCTAAGCAGCCATGAACTGGTTTGCTCTCTTCACTGTATGCGGCTGAGAAACTTACTAACAGAACTAGAGCGAGTCAGCTCGGCCAGCTGCAATAGTAAAAATTCCTTGCCTTTTAGGTGTGTAAGCCAGTATATAGGAAATACAGATTATTTGTGATGAAGCCAGAAGTTAAATGCATATATAATCAAAGAAGCTAATGCAAACACCAAGAGTAAACGTAAATAATCTACTTGGAAAAATACAATTTCATTGTGTAAACCATGTACATTAGATCCTAACTCAATTTATAAAAGCATGGCAGTTGATACAACTGGGATAAACTGTAGACTATATATAAAGAACAATGCAAATTTGACATAAGAACAAAAACTGGTCAACCTTAACCAGTGCAAGGCAGCCTACTTATAACACTCCATAATCGGCATTCCACTGACACACCATTGCAAAAGTAAAACCGCATGCGAGACGTATAATGTTCTTTGAGCATTGTCAACTCCAGCTACTAATCTTCAGCAGCCAGGAGCTGGTTTGCCCTCTTTGATGTCTGCAGCTGATAAACTTACTGCCTGGCATGACTAGCGCAAGGCAACTCAGCCAGCTGCAGAGACAAAGTATACATGCCCTGTTCCAAAGTGCCGTGGCTTTTGGCTGAAATAGCACCATAGCGCCTATTAGTTTTTTCTGAGGCATTCTATTAAGAAAAATGAAGAAAAATAGAAAAAAAATAAAAAAAACATCATTATATCTCCATGTGGCGGAGGAGCACATTAGTATCAATTTTTAAAAATAAAGGAGACATTCAAAGTTGTACTAATTATAGAGGAATTAAGCTTATGAGCCATACAATGAAGCTTTAGGAACGAGTGATTGAGCGACGTTTAAGAAAAGTGACTAGCATGACGACAAACCAATTTGGTTTATGCCTAGGAGGTCGACCACAGAGGCGATTTTCTTGCTACGACAGTTGATGGAGAGGTATAGGGAGCAAAAGAAGGACCTTCATATGTTGTTTATTGACTTGGAGAAAGCCTATAATAAAGTGCCAAGAAAGGTCATGTGGTGAGCGCTCCAAAAGAAAGTCCTAGCAAAATATATTACCCTAATTAAGGACATATACGAAAATGTTATGACTAATGTCAGAACATGTATTAGTGTTACTAATGACTTTCCTATTAAGATAGGGCTACACCAAGGGTCAACGTTGAGCTTATACATTTTTGCCCTAGTGATGGACGCGGTCACACGGGACATACAAGGAGATATCCCTTGATGTATGCTTTTCGCTGATGATGTGGTGCTAGTTGATAAGAATAGGATAGGTGTTGATTGGAAGCTCGAGTTGTGAAGGAAGACTTTAGAATTGAAGGGTTTTAGACTTAGTAGGACTGAAACTGAGTATATGAGGTGTAATTTCAGTGGTGCTAGGGCAGATGATGGAGATGTTAGATTAGACGGACAAGTAGTGCCTAAGAAGGACACGTTTCGCTATTCGGGATCGATGCTACAGTGGGACGGTGAGATTGATGAAGACATGAGCCACAGGATAAAAGCGGGGTGGGTGAAATGGCGCCAAGCATCTAGTGTCCTGTGTGACAAAAAAAGTCCCTCAAAAGTTAAAGGGTAAATTCTATATGACGGCGATCAGACCCGCGATGCTATATGGAGCAGAATATTAGGCGACTAAAAGACAACATATACAGAAAATGAGTGTAGCGGGGATGAGGATGCTGCGGTGGATCTATGGTCACACAAGGCGGGATCGTATTCGCAATGATGATATACGTGATAGGCCTCCTGAGGCACCAGTACGTAGTGGAATTTTAAGGTGTACTGAAAACGTAAGAAGAAGCAGAGATCGACCAAGACTGACGTGAGAGAAAGCAGTTAAAAGAGACTTAAGGGATTGAAATGTATCTAAAGAATTAGATTTGGATAGGAGTACATGGAACTTAGCGATCCACGTATCAGAACCATAAGAAAGTTAGAGGCAGTGTTTTAGGCTCTCAGAACAGATAGCAGGATGTACGGCTTATGGTTTTAGCATTGCAGGTTTTTATTTTAAGGCTCTCATCTCTTCGATCTTGAGAAGATTTCATTATTAGCCTACCTTAACTTGTTTGGGGCAAAAAGACTTTATTGTTGTTGTTGTATCGTTATATCTCCGCGGATAATACAAAGGAAAAAGGGAGCAGGAAAAAGAGGGGATAAAAGTCACTTAAGAAGCCAACACGATCCGTGTTCGTGTTGCATTGACCTCTGCATCTACCTCACAAAACAATGGCACACTGGCACCTCTGAAACAACGACATCTCGTAAATCTATCGATTCGCTATCCATCAATCACAAAACAATTGCATTGCCCTGTGGCGTCCACATCACGAAACAACCACACACGCTAGAGTCCAGGCAATGGGACGACTCAGACATACGCGGAATCCATTAGTAAACTACTCGCATCGATGCATTCGTAAACTAATCAAGAACTCACATTCCCATACACATCCTTATGGTTGGCATTGCTTGTCCATATAGAGACCCCGTAAATCAACCACTTTGCCAACACAGGCATGATAGACAAGGGGGTTACCTCGCACTGGGAGAAGAGGCTGGCCTTGGCGGTCTCCCAGGCGGAGCGCCAGCTCGCGGCGTCGCGGAAGGCGAGGACTGGGGGCTCGCCCGAGGCGGAGGAAGGGACGGGCGCGCGGAGCAGAGGGAGCGGCGGGTCGAAACGGACGACGGTGGCCGCCGCGGAGTAGTCCTCGACGCTCCGGCCGGAGACCGGAGCATCCATCGGGCCGCGCGGGGGAGGAGGAAATCGCCGCCGTCGATGGCGGCGGGTGGTGGCGTGGTAAATGTTCATCAGGGTTTGGGGCACAATTATTGATCGATTTAATTTGCTCTTCATTTGGGCTGGGCTGGGCTGTACCGTCACAAAATTGTCACGATGGAAGTCAAGTCGTGATGCAGTAGGGCCTGTTCTTTTAACGCGTGCGAACATGGTTTTGGTGAAATTTTTGAATTTTACTGCATTTACTGATCTGATTACGAGAGATAGATACTCACTTGCGATTTTGGCAAGCACGGATGTTGGGCTTTTAACGTGTAGATCGTTTAACCCGTAGACCCGTCTTGAGAAAATACTCCGTTTAAAGTTAGGATCAGTAGCAAAAGCCAAAAGCCGCCGGCTTCGGAGGAAAAGAACAGGCCCTAAGCTTGATCGTGTGCACGTAGCTGCCACCTCCTCCCTCCATTTGCAACAGCCACTGCTTCGACTACGGCTGCGATCACGACGCTGCTTCGACAGCGGCTGCGACCGCGACCATCGAAACACAAGCAGGCGAGGCCACCGCCGCCGTCGTTAGCGAGTTCAACCCGTTGGAGGGTGCCGGCGCCGGTGACGAGGCCGTGGTGGCCGTCATGGCGCTCGTCGCCGTGGTCCGGTCCAGCGCGGGGACCTCCGTGGCGGGGCTCGAGGCCGAGGTCATGTCGGCGGCTGACGCCCTCAAGGTCTGGGCTCTGGATGGATACAATGTATAGATCAGTTCTTGATTTCTAACCGTCGACTTTGTTAATTAATTAGCTTCCTGAATCAAATACATCCTCTTAAAAATTGCATTCGACTAATTGATTAAGACAAAAACTAATGAACACGGTACTGTTTGCTAGCGTTTCAACGGAACAGCATCCCATCATTCGATCCAACCTGTCTTTCACCATGTGCATAAAGTCCTCAGCCTCCTCCGCATCGCAATGTCCACAATCCCCTCCTCTCTTTTCTCTATACACCCAAAATCCCTAAATCGAGCCACTCCCTCCCTTCTCGCCGCCATCATTCCATCACTCTCCTCCGCCATCAGACCCGATGGCCTGAAGGGGCACCGCCGCCGGATCTAGCACTAGAGGAGAGAAATCTGGTTTCCCGCTATAGGTTCACCTTTCCCCGGCATAGAAGAAGGTCGAGGGGATGCGGTGGGCGACGACGAAGCAATAAGTAGGACAAAAGGGCGGTGGGTGGAGCTGGAGAGCAATAGCAGTGGCGGCTGTGGCAGTTAGGTTGGGTAGGACGGTGTAGATGGGAGGGGTCCAGGGGTTACGCGGCGAGGCAACAACAACGTTGTGGTCGCGGGTGGTGGTGGTGGAGGGGGCAGGGCGGCGGAGGAGGTGCGTGGAGCTACCTGAGACGACAATGGCAACTGATGACAAGGTACTCCTCCTCTTCCCCATAAAACTAACATGAAACCATCGTATACCATTGAAAGTGATTCTAACCATATACCGTTGGCTACCTGCTGCCATTAACTAATGGGAGTGGCTATTGCAAAGGCGACTGAAATTTTTTTATCTCTCAGTCACTTGAAGTTACACTCTCAATCAACTAAAATTACAGTTGATTTTTTTAGAGGGGACTGCAACTTCAGTTGATTAAGAGTGCAACTAAGTGTAGCTTTAGTTGCACTTTGAATCACCCGAAGTTGCATCTGTTCTTTTATGGGGGCTGCAATTTTAGTTGATTGAGAGTGCAATTTCAAGTGACTGAAAGATAAAAAAAATTTCAGTCGGTTTGGCAATAGGGTGTGGCACAACTGAGTCTTCCCTGAGCGGAATTCACCATATATCTCTGTGATAGATCCCGTTTCTATTCCCCCTGTTGAAGGTAGGTCAAAACAGAATTGCTCAATGATCACAACTCACTAGTACAATTCTGCAATTCTGCACAAAAAAGAAAACCATGAAAGCTAACAATCCGTTACCCTCCAAGATCTTATCAAGCTCTCTTGATCCAGTAGTAACTTGAATAATCTCCAGCCTCTGTGCATGAAGTTGGCTAGCACTTGTAAATCCCAATGGAACTAGCTTCGATGCTGCACAAGTTTTGTAGACAGTTAAGACTTAGGAGTTTTACAATGTGCAGTACAAATTCCATATAACAGAGCTGCATGATTACTTGCCTGCTTCGACTATTTTGTCGACTTTGGCTTCACTAATTCCTTTGATTTGCAAAAGATCTTTCCTTGGAGTGTAAGCCACAGACTCCACTGTGTAGAGACCAGCGTCTTTGAGCTTTTTCACATCAAGTGCGGCTATCCCAGATGCCTTGACCACTAATTACACACAGAGTGATACTGACATCAAGTACCACTATCCCAGATGATAACAAAGCAATGGACTTGGATAAGAAACAGACACTGGTTAGTCGCTAACTACAGCTAAAACGCTTCTTAGATGGCACTGAGCATAGGAGCATAGGAGCATCGGAAGCACCCAAGCTAACTTGCAGACACCATCTTAACAGCCTTGGCTAATCCACATAGGCAACTTTGATAAACAGCACCACAAAATGTTAGTTCTAGTACAGGTTATCTGCACTGCTTGAAGAAATTATAGAATTAAGCAATGCATTGCATTTCCAACATTTTTTGGAGTTTACAAGAATTGATGTTCAGATAACAAATTCCTATTTTGACATGCTGTTCATATAGAAAAAAAAACTGAAGCATCTGAAATATTATCGACATTGATGAATTCACATCTGCAACATCAGAATAATTCGCAACAACTACTAGTAACCAGTGTTCTAAAAGGCGGGCTGGGCGGCCGCTTAGGCCCCGCCTAGGCGCTGGCGGCCACCCGCGCGCCGAGGGGTGTTGGGCGGGAGGAAGCGGCCAGCGGTGAGGCGACCGCCTAGGCGGCGAGGCGGACGACTAGGCGGCGGCGGCGTGAGGCGGCGTGAGGCGGCGGCGTTGTCGGCCGTCGTCGTCACCGGATCCGCCGTCGCCGGATTCATCGCCTCCGCCGTCGCCATGGCCGGATCCGTCGTCGTCGCACCGGATCTGCTGCCTCTGCCGTCGCCGCAGCCGGATCCGCCATCGCCGCCGCCGGATCCGCTGCCTCCACCATCGCCACAGCTGGATCTACCGTCGCTGCAGCCGGATCCACTGGAGCTACGCCATCGGCAGGAGCAAAGAGGCCGTCGGATCCGCGGTCGCCGTCACCGGAGAGAGGGAGATGGGAGAAGGAGAGGAGGAGCGGCAGGGGGGGGGCGGCAGGGGGCGGAGCAAAGAAGCCGCCGGATCCGCGGTCGCCGTCGCCGGAGAGAGGGAGATGGGGGAAGGAGAGGAGGAGCGGCAGGGGGCGGAGCCACGCGAAAGAACGCAGAGCGGGTGGCGACTGGACGCTAGATAGGGGGTGGTGTAACTTGTGTTTGATATTTTGCAATTTAGTCCTCTTCTTTTCTGAAATTACAATAAAGTCCTTTTTTCTTTGTACTTCTTCTATTTAGACACTTCGAAAGTGTCGCGACGCTGCGGGATATTAATAAACCTTAGTTTTAATTCCACCGCCTAGGCCCCGCCTAGGCCCCGTCTAGGCCCCGCCTAGGCCCTCTAGGCGCTAGGCCCCACCTTGCCGCCCGCCTAGCGCCTAGCGCCTTCTTGAACACTGCTAGTAACAGCAATTTTCCCAAGAAACACTAGATAGTGACTTAATACTCCATTTTTCAAGCGAATTTCAGAAGCAAGAGCCCACGAGTCCACTGGAGAGCCTAAAATGATGCCAAATCGAGAGAACACCATCTCAATTCAGCTTGATGTATTAAACGTTTGAATAAAAACTGTATGCTAGTGCAACTTCTGGGGGGAAACGACCAAAAGGTCGGCGTCTTACGAACGACAAACCCAAGAAATGCCCCCAAAAGCCTAACAGGAAGAATCAAGAACTTAGGGTTTGTGACCAAGAATATGCAAACCAACCGCACTAAATCGGGAAACCCCCATCCCAGTTTAACAGCTAACGACCCGGGAATTCAAAGAAAGGCTCGACCTTGACGCCATTTGGGGATCAAGAACCTAGGTTTTGCGAACAAGAATCCGCGGAAACACCTAAGAACCCCAGCCGCAACACCAAACCGGGGGGAAAACCCATCTGTATTCGCCTGCAAACGAACCGGAAATTCCAAAGAAGTCTCGACCTTGACGCCATTTAGGGGATCAAGAATCTAACACTCCTCGACCAAGAATCTACACAATAACAGAAGAACCTAACCGCAACCCCAAATTGCGACGAACCAGTATCAATTCCCCCAAGAAAGACGCGACCTTGGTGACGCCATTTGGGGAGACGAAGAGACGGACCAATAAGTCGGTTAGGGATTCGGCGGGGGGCAAGCCAGTACCTGGAGCATCTCGATGGGGAAGGGCCCGTGCTCCACCTCCGCCGCCGCCGCCGACGTCGACATGGGTCCCACTCGCAGCGAGAGAGAGGAGAGAGGGGTGGACAAGTCGGTGGCGGGTTTCTCTCTCTGCGCGTTCGAAATGAATGGGAGGGCGCCAAGGCGGAGTCGCGAGGCTTTTTATTGGATCCCATCTGGACCTCCAAATGGGCCCATTAGTGGGCTTTTACGGGCCGAGATGAAGCCCAGATACGCGTGTAGGGCCGAGCCCGATACGCGAGACGAACCCGAGAGCCCGTGCGGCTGCCAAGTGGGCCCAACTCGCCGTCTCGACTCTCAACTTGGTTCCCAAGAACACCAGCCTCCGCTCCGCAGTGAAAAAGCCTTCGAGCTCTCGAAACTTGGCAACAATCTAAAGCGAAAACGAGCGAGAAGAGGCCCAGTTCTTGCTCGATCTCCGCATCCGCCGCCGCCGACACCATGTTCCTCACGAGGTAATCGAATTCTCTCCCAGGAAATCTTCGATCTTTTTTTTTTCTACCTAGATTCGATCTGTGGGTGTGTTGGGCGATGGCGCGGCTGATTTTCTTGTGATTTTTTTGGTGTTTGTGTGTGTGTGTGTGTGTGTGTGTGTGTGTGTGTGTGTGTGTGTGTGTGTGTGTGTGTGGGCGCAGGACGGAGTACGACCGCGGGGTGAACACCTTCTCGCCGGAGGGGCGGCTGTTCCAGGTCGAGTACGCCATTGAGGCCATCAAGGTGAGATTTCTATCTTATCTTGTTTCTTGGATCAAATCCCAACTGTGGTGACGCTGCGGTGTTAGGCTGTGTGAGGCTAGGGTGGAAGAAGGCGCTAGATTTGTGGGGTTTTGGAGGGTGGTTTGGGCGCAGATCTGAACCCCGGGTCGTTGAATTTTTAGGATCTCTGAATTATGGTTGGGGTTCGTTGGAGGGTTTTGGCCTGTGTATTGCCGGCTTTAGCTGAGATGTGAGATTCTACTGTTTTTACTCGTCAATTTGATTTTTTTTGCTTTGCTATGTAACGCTTATGATGCTGATCCTGCTGCTATGGATTGCAGTTGGGGTCAACTGCGATTGGGTTGAAGACCAAGGATGGTGTTGTCCTTGCTGTTGAGAAACGTGTGACCTCGCCACTGCTGGTAATTGCATCTTTACGTATTACTTCTTTTGAGCCGGTGAAATGATTGCTCAATTATATGATCACAATCTGTTCATTTGGATATTTAGTTGCAAGTGTTGCTGACTGAAGTTACTGAACTTAGTTACGACTAATTTCCTTTTATCTGGATGATGTTTTCATTCTCATGGTTGTCCATGCAAGAGAAATCTTATCCTTAGGTAGGTTTGCAATTTTGTATACTTAGGTAGGTCCTTTCGGATGAACCTGTTTAGACATGGATGCTGCTGGTGTGCTCCTCGAAATCTTGCAGTTTTCATCTTCACAAGATTTTTTCTCCTAGTTCCATCTGACAAGAGGATATAGATATTGTTGTTTAGAGCAATCCAGTCTCTACTTTATCCATTTTTATGGTTTGATAATAGGATTTGTTTTCGGTGTGTTACTCAAATTTATGCAAGTGTTACCAAAACAAAGCCATGCTATGCTACCAATCACTTACACATATCCAAGTATCACACATGACAAGACCTGGAATCAATTGATTCATGGATACTTATATTGCTTTGAATAAAAAAAAGGACTAAACAAAGAAGTTCTACTGTGAAACTCTGGAACTATCATATAAGAGACTTTGCCCATTAATGCATGGCTGCTCATTATCTTTCAACAAATGACCCAGTTTGTTCTTTTCTTTTCATAACTTACCTTTATGGGTCGCTGGTCATCTGAATACTGATAGTTGATGAACCTTGCTCTCCGCATACTGTATTGCTCTTTCTTGTATTGATGACGTGTATAACCTTTTAACACTGTAATTTTGCCCATAACTGGGGTTGTGTTAGTTAGTAGGAAACTACCTGATATATATGTAGTAATAAAAGCTAACTGCTTGATGCTGATTGAACTTCATGACAATGTTACCCTTTTTCCTCAAAGGATGTAGCAGGCACCATTCAGCTTTTGGTTCAGTATGTTATAGCTTGTGGCGTTGTGCCATGTCCAAATTGTTAAAGAATCTATGTTATCTTTGCTATGATAATACAGGAACCAAGCAGTGTGGAGAAAATCATGGAAATTGATGAGCACATAGGCTGTGCCATGAGTGGCCTTATTGCTGATGCTAGAACACTGGTTGAGCATGCTCGTGTTGAGACTCAGGTTCGTTCTTGGGTTATTATGGACATGTTTTACATCTTCTGGTACTTTATTTGTTAGTCTCACTTGATGTGTTCACAATCAGAATCATAGATTCTCATATGGGGAGCCAATGACAGTAGAATCTACTACACAAGCTATCTGTGACTTGGCTCTGCGCTTTGGCGAAGGTGATGAAGAGTCAATGGTGAGCCTCATTTACTGTTGTTGCTATAACACAATGAAAACAAATCTTGCACACCTGCAGAAGATGAGAAACAAGATTAATCAACAGCAGAATCTTTTTTCATTTTTTTATCTTCTTTTGAAAAGGTGTTAACATGTATCTTTGGTCACTGCACATAGTTTGATGACTGCCTGCTTCCTTTACAGTGGTGTTTTGACTGTGGAGGGAACTGAACATCGAGTAGAAGTTTTACATGCTGTAATTAATCCAATAATAACCACTCTGAGTAGAGATAACTACTAAATTATATGAAACAACGATTTTGTGAATCTAGACCATCCTGGCTGGTGGCTGCATTTAGTTTGGCTCTTTCATTGCTGACCATTATGTTACTAAGGGTTAAGGTGGGCCTATGAGTTAATTCGTTAAGGTGTAATTACAAAAACACCCCCACTAGTCAAAGCAATTTTTTGATAAACCCCACTACAAATTATTTTGTTGAATTTACCCACGTACTGATATCTTTCCAGCAAAATATCCTGTAGGTGGGTTTAACAAAATCATAATTATCCAATTCATTAATAGAGTAGGGTCCTGATATATTTGTTTGTTTTGCGCAGTCACGACCATTTGGAGTCTCTCTCCTTATTGCTGGTCATGATGAGAATGGGCCCAGCTTGTAAGTATCAATCCCTTTAACTGAGTGGGTTGGGTGGTCGGTAACTGTTATTTTGATAATAAATGTTTTGCAGTGGACTGCATTGTTTTTGTTTTGAAACAAGAGTAGTAGCATGTTATGCATGCACTCTTCTTTTATTTTTATTGCCTTTTTGTAGACTGCCATGTTAATGGCCATCAAACTATAGTTTGTATTGTTCTAAGTCATTAAGTACTGACTAAGTTATCCTGAAAATTATCTGGAAATTATTGAAGTCCTGGAACTTATGATAAAGAGTTGTCCTAACGGCCATTTTCATCATCTTTTTCCCCTGTTTTCTCAATTCTAAGTTGATGTGATAAAGATCATTGTATTTAACTGTGGAGGTTTCTATCTGCCCTGTATATGTAGTTTAGTTACATTGCTTTCAATATTTAAGCTGTTTTACATTCTGTAAGTTGACATGATATTTACTTATATTCAAACAGAGTTGATATTTGAAAACCTGGCTTATCAAAGAGTAGTTTATTGTCCAAAAAGTTGCCTGTGTGGTTCTATAGGATATATATTTCAATATTTCATCCATATGTCTTATCTCTAGCTTTTTTTTCATATGAAATGTTGTTAAATGCCACTGCTTCCTGTTAAGTGATAAGTATATTGGATTTCATGTTAGCTGAGCCTGTTGATTATTCATTAGTGAAAAGTATTTTGTTCAGGGCATGCACTTGAAAAAGCTCCTTCCTTTATTTGTTTTGCTCGCTCTGCAATCATGGCTTCTTTATCTGTCTATGTTGTGAGACGAGCATTACATAATTCTTGTTGCCATGATCAGTTTACAAAGCCAACTGGACTTTGCTTTTAATAATTCATGTATCAATTCTTGTATGTTGCAGGTACTACACTGACCCATCTGGGACTTTCTGGCAATGCAACGCCAAGGCAATTGGATCTGGCTCTGAAGGGGCTGATAGCTCATTACAGGAGCAGTACAATAAGGTACTATACACTAAGCTAATCGTACGGTTCTGAAGAGCAATAGCATATAGGGATACACCATAAGGTAGGTGCAAATATGCAAACCACTTTGGTTTGAGCACCAAATGAGCATGAAAAGTTTTCAAAAAAAAAAGAGAGGAAATTTGCTGCCTATGAGCCCTAACGATAGAATTGTACAGCAAGTTTGGATCCAGATTTGAAGTTAGTCTTACAGACCCATGTGACCTATGGCATCAGTGCCAATTGAAATACTGCTTGGAAGCCTTAATTTTGCAATCTACATAGAATTACATTGCAAGATTTGGTGTCACTATTTGCAGGACCTCTTTCAGTTGTTGAAATGTATGTATACATAACTTTATGTTTTGTGCATGAAAAGAGTTTTGAGAACGACATCTTGATGCAGGAACTGACCCTCCAGGAGGCGGAGACCATAACCCTTTCTATCCTGAAGCAGGTTATGGAAGAAAAGGTATCGTATCTCATGCCACTTCATATTCAATTTCTCAGCTCTATAAAACCATTTGACAGATATCTGAGCTCTATCTCGTTCTAAACAATTCTAAACAGGTTACTCCGAACAACGTCGATATCGCAAAGGTCGCCCCCAACTACCACCTCTACACCCCCGCAGAGGTCGAAGCTGTCATCGCACGCTTGTGAAACATTTGCCCGTCTCTGTTATACCCATCAGCCCTAAGACAGCCGCCGTATGAACTTGGTGTGGGGATCTCTGCCCATTGTTGTCATGGCTATCATGTTCTGTTAACAATGATAGTGGCTGCTGGTTTACAGCCTCTGATAGTCTGATTCACAGCCGAATCATTTGTCTGTTTCCAGTAGTATTAAGACCATGTAGTACCGAAAAGAATTACACACTATTTCAAGATTTGGTTGCAATCTTTGGGTGGTTGTTGCACTTTAACCGACGGTCTTGATGTGTTGTTTTCTGAAACTGCTACTTGTCTTTAGCTTTTCATTCATGGTTGTTTTGGGCGCTCTGCTACTGGTAGGAACGTGCCGATGTGAAGGTCAGTGGTACTATGTTATTAACAATTTGCCAGATCACGTGTGTATATAATCCTAACTCCGCCCGTATGACTTTAGCTCATTAAAGATTAAACACAAAACAACATACAATTAATAGGTGTAGCTACGAAGCAAACATTAATCCTAATGAATTAGGCTTATCCCTAAGCCAGGTAGTTCTTTTTTTTTTTGGAATACAACAGTGAACGCACTCGTGCATAGACCCCTCATGTACATCCTAACACACACACGTGAGTGCATCCAATTAGCATGGGCTTAACTGGAGTGGAGACCTATAGCTCACGAAGTGTGGATATATAGTTTGGCCATTGAATACACTCACATGAATATATACTGTTCCTTACAACTTGGCCTGAAGGTCCTACTCATTTGAGCTTCTGTTTCTGGCCTTTTAATTTCATCATTTTTTGACTTTTTGGTTATTTTTTAGATTTTTTACCTTTTCTTTTTTTTCCTTATTTCTTTGCATTTGTTTTTGATGATATTTTTTAAAAATTTTTAAATTTAATTACGCTAAAAACTATCAGCAGGATACTTTCAGCTGCTACAGAGAAAAAAAACATAAGTCCAAGCTTTTAACCCTAAATGAGCACCACTCGAACCTATCACTGAGTAAGGCTCAATTCTTATTACTACGGTGTTCACCAAGACGCTTGTTGTGGGGTGACCCAGCACCCATGACTAGATCTTGCAACATGCTCAATGATATAAAAGAAATGTACTAATGTACTCTTATCTTTTGTAATTATTAAAGAATTTTCATTCTATCCATTTTCGTATATAAAATCCAAGAGGGGTATGAGATAGTCAGATTCACTCTTTTTACATTAGCTCTCTCTTTTTCTATCGGTTGGTTTTAGCTCTTTTAGTTCCATATCTCCTAAGGAGAAAAATAATACCCTGTAGTGCTCGTATCATAATAGCTAAAAGCTTAGCGCCTAGGCGGGAGCCACGGGGAAGAGAGCCTATTAAGGTCCCGCTCATTTCGGCTTCAGCTTTTAGCTTATTTTTCACCATTCATAAATTTCGTCTTTTTCTTAATTTTTGGCCTTTTTGAGCTTTTTTGCCGGTTCTTTTTTCCCATATTCGTTTGCGTTGTCCGTAATGAGCTAGCATATTTTTCTATTTTTAATTTTTTTAAAAAATTTAATTATGCTAAATAAGTCACCTTCAGTTACAGTGAAATTTCAGCCGCTAAAGTGTAATTTTAATTATAAGCATAATTTTAACTATGTACTTGGCATTTCATGCTTGGTTTTGCTTGGTTTTCAAGCTCCAAACCCTTGTATCCAACGCTTTCAGGTGAGACGAAAAAAGAAGGAAAGGGAAACTGGGAAAGCGTGCCTCACCTTCCACGCCTTCACATGGATTTCGCGACCTGTCTTCCAAGTGTCCGTTGCAGCACGCCAGGCCAAGGCCAAGGCCAGTGCCTGCCCTACGTCAGTCAACAGTAGCAACCGTACATTCTTGTGAAGACAGATTTGCCCCCCTTCCCCTTTTTCTGTGCTATCGTCCAAATAACTTCCCTTCTACGAACCAAGGACAGTGTAGTAGATTTCACGCTACTACATGTTTTCTTAAAATCATAAAGTAGCGCTTTAAAAAACGTGGCTATATATTTTCAGTAGTAAGAAGTATGGTAGTTAAAAAAACCGACCATTTACATCGATAAGAAACCTCTTGAAACGCGTCGGTTTCTAATTTTAATTTATTTTGGCTTTTTGTCTTTTTCTTTCTTCCGTTTATTCTATTATATTGTTCGTAACGATATAACGGTTTTTTTATTTTGTTTCTTTTTTAATTGAATGATTTAGAAAAAACTAACAATCGTTATAGTATAATTTCAGTCAAAAGCTAACAGTCAAAGCCATGAGACAGAAGTTTAAACTCTTTGAAGTAGGCCCAAATTCTTATAGAAATCTTACGGAATTCTGTATGGTAAACTAGTCCTGGGTAAATAGGACTTGAACCCTAGTGTTCACGAGGAGAATCAGAGTATCTTAAAAGCCGGATTATGCATCTAAGAAAAAAAACCAATGGAATATGAACGGTTGCCTTTCGCCGATGAATTTTACACTAGGTTAATAAGGAAATCTTCAGATACAGAGGAACCTTGCTCACTTTCCCTTTGTCCTATCGCAAGGGCAGATTAGTAAATTGCCTCCTCCTTTCCTTTCCCAGGTAGTTTCAACCCAAACCCCCCGGCTTAACACAACTCGAGAAACCTCGGAAAGGAAAGCGAGAGGAAGATACACCCACCAAATCCAGCAACCAAGGAGGAGCCAACAAGCCGCGGCGATGCAGCAGCCGATGCCCATGCCGCCGCCGGCGGCCGCGGCGGTGCCCGTGGCGGCCGGCATCACTACCGAGCAGATCCAAAAGGTTCGATTCGCCCCTCCCTGCTAGGGTTTGCGCCCGAGGAAGATGCTCCCTTTGGCGATTGCTTGGACCAAAAGATCCGATCTTTTCGTGCATGATAAGAGAAAAACTGGGCCTTTCTGTTCTTTTCTCGCGTTTAGGTAATCACCGGGGAATATATTCCTCTCCTGGCCTGAATGCGTTGATTAATCGATGGGTTATAGTACATAGGTGGCGCATTTGGAAAGTTAGAGAAGCATGTTTATGCAACAGGGACTTAAAGCAGAATAAGAGAAGTGGAAATAGAGATATAGGGAAGAGAGTGAAAAAAGAGAAGGAAATAGGCATATAGGATGATAGTAGGGTGGTTTTCCGGTTCAAATATCCCACTTTGATTTATTTTTTATTTTTTTGCGAAGGCCACCGGTCGCAGGCAATCGCACGACTCTCGCCGGCTCAATGCGCACTGCCGCTCGCTGGCCTGTGGTCCTCTACCGCTGCTCGCCAGCCCGTGCTTGCTGTTGCTCTATGGTGCTGCCACAGAGCGGCCCTTGACCCTGTGCCACACAGCATGGCCTACCGACCCATGGTCATTTCTACCGTTCCTCACCCTGTCGGTCATCGTCCATCGTGTAGCCAGTTGCCGTGCAATACCACTGTCAGACCATTGCCCTCTGCCCTGGGAATGTTCAGGGCACATTCCCGGTGTCATGTTTAGGCAATTACTCAGCCACCACACAGTGTCGCTTGCCTGCCTAAGCTACGGTGACTGGCTGCTACATTATTAACCGCCATGTGATGCCAGTTGCCAATCCACGGTAGAGATTGCCGTTTTGGCAGCTGTGATTGTCACCTACGTATGTTCTCCTGGCCTCTTTGTAACTAGTGGTGCCACTCGCCTCGCTGACCGTTGGCTCTTTGCCATGGTTGATGAGTGAGTTGGTAGAGATTGATTTTTTGGGGCTAAATTGGGGTGCTTATGCTGCAATCATAACTAAAAAATTCGGTGCCATGTTAAGGCAGGAAACCATTACTTTTGTAGATGTAGGTTGGATTAGCATTGGTGCTGTTCATTTGATAGAGAAATTTTATGTTAAGATTTGAGTGTTGCAACTAGTAAAAAAAGTATGATAAAGGGATTAAAATACCTGCTTGTGGCGCTTAACCTGGCTATGTTTGTACAACCTGTGTGTGCCACCTTGCCACCCATGTTAAGTGCTATTCTACTCTTATTCTCTAACTTTGGCATCTGAAATACTTAGAATTTTTTTCGAGGAGTGTTTTTAAAGCATTGACATGTGGGGATGATTAGATGTTATGAGCTTAACGTGGCAGTGGCACCGTAGAAAATACAGATGACAAGAGTGCAATACCAGTTGACTTGGTTGGAAATGTAGACATGCATTTTGCATGCCATCGGCCAACCATTGGTGGTTTAAGCATTGACAAGCATAGAGATGGATCCCTTTTTACTAACTGTTCGTTCGGTTTTTTCGGTTTATACGGTTCGGTAAATACGGTTTGTTCGGTAAATACGGTGTTAGTAATTCGGGAAATACGGTACTTAATAGAATACGGTACGGTATCGGTAAATCCCATCTTATTTCGGTACGGTATCGGTAAATACCATTTTTACCAAAGTTTACGCGAATTGCTAAACATTAATCTCATCTCCAATTCTCCATTGCACAAGCAGAATGGCAGTCCGCAGTGGGCACTCCGAGAGGCGCACAGACACCACTACACCAGTGGTATTAAGTAGCATCAACTTCAATACTATTATACTAACACATGGAAGCAAACAACCATATTTCACTTTCTTTCCAGAAGACCCAAAACCAAGCCTTACATAACAGCCATATGAAGAAATTATCTGTATGGTAGCTCCAACTTAGCATAGCAAAATTACATTACTAGAGAAAGCAAGAAACGCTGAAACGGCCATTGGCCTTGTAACACACAGTCACAAAGTCACAACTCACAAACAAAGACTTCCAGAACCAGAAGTCCAGCCCAAATCATCTAATCGAACATATCAAACCAACATATTCTTCTACTCTGATCTGTATCAAATTATAGATTTGCGCCAAGTTTTTGAACTAACAAACTCAGAAAATAAGCAAGAAGCAGCAAATCACCTGCTTGGCGAGCGAGATGACAATTTGATCTTAGCAGTGACGATGGTGTTTATTCTCAAATGGAATGGAGCATTTATCAGGGACAACGCATACATCTGAATAATTGATACAAGCATAAAACAGATGAATCTGAACAAACCAAGCATCCAATACATTACAAATACACAATCTAGCTAACTAATAGTTACCTTCGACACAAAGCCGGAGGAGGCGAGGCGGGCGGCCATGAGGAGGCGAGGAGGAGGCCGAGCGGAGGAGGCGAGGGGCGGGAGGCGCGAGCCGCGAGGAGGAGGCGAGCCGGAGGAGGCGAGGCGGAGGAGGAGGCGACGAGGCGGAGGCGGAGGTCATGAGAGGAGGCGGGCCGGAGCCGGAGGAGGCGGCGAGGCGGAGCCGAGGAGGAGGTCGCAGGAGGAGGCGAGGCGGCGGAGGCCGCGAGCACGGCGAGGAGGCGGAGGCCGCGAGCGAGGAGGATGCGAGGCAGTGCAGGCCGCGTCTGCCGGAGGAGGCAGGAGGAGCCGAGGAGGCGAGGAGGCTGCGATGGGGATTCAGGGACCGGGAGGCGGTGCGTGGGGAATCTAGGGACCGGGGTGGGAGGCGGATGGATCGGCCCCAGGGTAATAGGGTATGCCGCGGCCGCCCGGTTTATCATGTTTCGGTTTTTTCGGTTTTTCCGGTTTTTCCCGAAAAAACCGAACATCAAAAAAACCAAAAAATAAAAAACCGAACCGAAAACCGGTCAAACCGAGTTGACCGGTTCGGTTCGGTTTTTTCGGGTCGGTTTTTTCGGTTCGGTTGAGATGTGCACAACCCTATCCACTATCCATCACAATACACTGGTATCCGAAATCTACTACTAAATGATCAGCATTAACTTAAGCTTTGCTATTTCAAGAAACAAACCATGTCACCACGGTATAATGAATAAACCAAGAATCAAGAATTCATTGCAAATAAAACTTCTTGTACAATTCGTACATAGATGTGGAACAGGGACAAGGTAAATGGATTATTGAAGATTAATAGATCATATATAAGCCTAGCACTGTACAACTGTCGTATGATCATCAACATTAACTTCAGATTAACTATTTACGAGCACTAATTGAATTTCTCTTTTGCAGTATTTGGATGAAAATAAGCAGCTTATTTTGGCCATACTGGAAAATCAGAACCTAGGGAAGTTGGCTGAATGTGCTCAGTAAGTCGCTTGGTAAATTATTTTTCAAACGTTTCACTGCTCGATTACCATATGAAATGCTTCTTGTTGGTTTATCGTAGTATTGGTTGACCATTCTATTCTGTTTCATGTAAAATAACCTGAAACTGCCATTATTGTCCCGTGGTACTTCTGCGCAGGTAGACTGTATTATGGGGTGGACTATGGTTTCATGGCATCGCTTTTTTGCCCATTGGAATATTCAAGCCCATGAGCCTTAAAATTTAGCTCATAGCCATTTGACCATATTCTGTTAATTCATCAGACTAATAATTGCACAGATACGCCTAGCTAGGAACAGTGATTTGTGATCTGTTCATGTATAGTTGTGGCTTCTGAAGTGTTATTGACCTTTTGGAGTAAATGCTACTTTACTTGGCTTTCCAATTGATGATCTATGATGGAGAATGGAGATCATGTTTCTGCCTGATTTGCTCATGTGGACTGCCTTGCTTCTTTTAGTGCTCTATCCAGCATAAGATGTTTAGTACATTTTTGTTGGCCGGTGCTCTACAATGGAAATGTGGATTTTCAGCTCAATGATTACATTGGAATGGATGAGTAGTTTGATCTTCTATCCACTTGTTGCTTTCATTTTCGAAGTTTCCGCATCTATATGTCTTGGAATTTCTTGTTGCTTTGTTGATGGCAATTTTAATTTGTTGGTCTTCATGCATACATGCCTTTGTCATGTAAGAATATATGCATGTCGGTGGGCTGGCATGCAACATAATGCCGTCAAACATGAGTTATTTATGGCCCAAGTGAATTCCTATGCCCCGAAATGTTTAGAAGGCAATGTTCTTGGGGAGAGAATATGGCATTCAAATTTTTACACCATCCAGTGAAGGCAATTCTGCCTAGCTCCATCTTGTTTTGTCTGAAATTATTACTGTTCTGAGTCACAGTATCAATCATAGTAGTATCCTACCACCGTCAATGCTTTTGCAGTAGGCACTCTTGATATTTCAACAATCTATATTAATTTAACTGTAGGGCTGTCTGAATTTCCTGTCCATTGGTGAAGTACCTCATTTTGCCTTGTTAGTTTCAGTTGTCAATTGAGAAGGATGCATGAAACATTTGTAATCTTCTTTCTGATGCACTAAATTAACTTCTCTTATTCATAATGTGATCAGCCTATGTAGATGCATTCTTCCAAATGAATTTGTAATAGTGCTAATACATTTAGAATATGTTTCATGCTCTGAACTTTTAGGTATCAAGCTCAACTCCAAAAGAATCTCTTGTATCTGGCTGCTATTGCGGACGCTCAACCACCACAGAACCCTGCAAGTCGCCCTCAGGTTAGTCGTGTTCCAGATGATACTCTTAAGCCCTTTTTGTGCTACATGTACTCAAATTGTTATTTCTGCATACAGATGATGCAGCCTGGTGCCGTGCCAGGTGCAGGGCATTACATGTCGCAAGTACCAATGTTCCCTCCAAGAACCCCTTTAACCCCACAACAGATGCAAGAGCAGCAGCTTCAGCAGCAGCAAGCTCAGGTTCTTCCTTTCCCCGGCCAGATGGTCATGAGACCAGGTACTGTCAACGGCATGCAGCCTATGCAAGCTGACCCCGCACGTACAGCCGATCACCATCCTGCAGCACCCGGCCCCGCAGACGGGCGAGGAAACAAGCAGGACGCGGTGGCTGGGGCCAGCTCGGAACCTTCTGGCACTGAGAGCCACAAGAGCACGGCAGCGGATAATGAGGCGGGCAGCGATGTAGCTGAAAAATCCTAAGCTACCGGAGTGTTAGGGTGAATAATGCCATGTATACTACCAATGCAAAGAAAGAAACCCCTCAGCTCGTGGATGACAACTAGGTAGTCGTTACCAATTTACCTGTGTCTTAGAAGACTCGCTCTTATCGGTTAACAAACTTTAGATTGATGATGTAATCTGTCCGAGGTTGTAATCTCATTCTACATTGTTGTAGCCATTATGGAATAATTTGCCGGTCTATTGTTCCAGAGAATTTTCCTTCTGTTTGCCCGCTAATATAATGGTCAGTGTAATGGAGTATTTGCTTCGACAAGTGAATGCCATTTTGCAACGCTTATTTGTTCACATGATCATACGTTAGTATAATCTTGGCGTGAGATTGAGCCTATATGTAAGCTCAGGAAATGGTAAAGAACACGTTTAAATTTTTGCAGAATATTTTGTAGGGAAGCATGTGATGTAATACAATTTTTGCAGAATATTTTGTAGGCTTCCGGCGGCACCGACGCCCTGGAGACCAACCGTCAGTTTTTTTCAAATGCAGTTTTTTTTTACCACTTTCTTTTGAGGTAAAGACTTCATAAGGTCCTATACGACACATGCCCATCTACTTGGTACTAAGTACTAACCTTGGATAGAAATCTTTATTTGTTGGAGGAACTTTCCCCAACAGTTCAACAAATTTTAGACGAAAGAAGTAGCAATAAAAACTCCACAGAAGAAACCACAGGCATTAAAGAGATATGGTGTTAGCAGACTGCAACTGTTGGAACAACTGCAGAATCCGTCCATTGCAGCCAACTCTAGACAAAACTTGTGCAGAACGGTAGTTGGGAGTCAGTCGTAACCAAATGTCCAGCGGAAGTATGATCACTTGAGCACTGTAGTTGTTTTTCACGCCCTCGTGTCTTTCCTTCTATTACAATCATGTCCTTGTTGCTTCCTCCTATTTTCCAGCTATACATGCCACTCAGACGTTTTGTTTTATTACAAACGCAATCAGCATCCGACCAGGAAGCATATACAAACGCAAAACCGAAAAGCAATCAGCACAACAAGAACAACAAAAAGCACATACATGTGCAATTCCTCAGCAAGAACGCGTAACTTTGTTAGTTATAATGTACAAAAAACACATCTCGCATTTTATTTAATGGATAGTGGGCATCTCAAATTTTCTCCAGCATCCATCAAACAATGTTCTCTCATAGTATACACCAGTCAGCAATGCGCATTACGATGTTCTTGTCTGAAATTATTACAATCTTGAGCGTCTCATGCATTTTATTGGATTGAAAGTACCATGTCGACGAGCAATGGTATGTATGTTCCTCCCATTTATCGAGGCAGAAGGCTTGAAGTCCCAGCCTTCTACATTCTTTGGGACACATACATCGTAAAGCATCTGCCCCAACACCCCATGGGGGTTCATGCTTTCCACGCTTGGCATGTTGAACAGCTCAGGTTTTGGTTCTTCGTTGCTGCTTTCATGGTACTCCATGGAGCTCGGTAAGAAGAAATGATCGGCTGGGTCGGTTGGTACTCTTCTTAGCCTATCGTGGGAGCTCGCAGCACTTTTATGGAGATTGTCGACCGACTGAGGCATGCTACTGTGTTCACTCGTGCCCACCTCGTAACCGCTAAGTTGTCTTCTGCTCGTGTAAAGTGTTGAAGCCTTTATGAGTAGCTCAGTCACCGCAGCTCGGTATTCCTCAGGGTGATGCTTGTAGTGGCCTGCACGACAAATGGTGAAGAGACAGTGATAAGCAGACAGCACAGTAAAGATAAAATAGTGATAATCATCCATGTAAAGAAGGCTTGGCATACACAACTTCTGAGCAGTGTAACGAATCATGCCTTTGAGGTTTTGAAAAAAGATGATTGATGGTGACAATAGTTGGACATTAATAAATTCTTGCAATGAGGGAGGTATTATTTCTATTATGTAAGTCATGGGTTGGTTCAATCAGTCTTTCTATGTGTTAAGTGTTCCATAGACACACCAAGTTTATTTACCATTTACTCCTACAGGAAAGAGAAAGAAAGGTAATAGTAGCAGCAGCATACCATATAAGTTCTGTTATGATCTATGATCCCAGCGAGGCACGCAGCATGGCGTGAACAGTGCATGGTACTGTAGATGTGAACAGTATATGGTACTGTAGCGCAGGATTAGGAATTGCTAGATGCATATCTTCATATTAGAAATAGTTAGATGCATATCGTTGTATTAGGAATAATTAAGTGCATATTTTCATATTAGGAATAGATAGATACATATGTTTATATTTAGATAGTATGGGTATGACATTATCTTTAGTTAATTGGTTGCACTAGATTGTGTTAGTTTCCATATTGTTAGGGGCTAACCTTATTTATATACAGAGAGAAGCCGCACCATTCATAATTAAGCAATGAATAAACAAACGTCCTTCAAATAAGACTCAAAACCTCTTTATCTTATCAGAGAAGAGCCCTGCTGGCGGTTAGATGAGGGTGAGTACTCTATCCCCAGTCTTCCGACCCGTACCTAACCACCGACCGCAACATTTGGTATCAGAGCCAACTGTTGCTCCACCATCAATGGCAACCAGCAGGGGTTTTGATCCCATGAAAGCTCGAGCTTCACGATTTTTTCAGGAGCAGCGGAGGCATGTAGTGGTAAACAGGCAGTTGCTGGGGCATGATAAAAATTGCTGTTTGATACACACCATGGAATAAAGAACATACCTACATGAGGAGAACTGTGCCATTTAACTAGGTTAACATCACCACCCAGCTGCAGCAGACGTTGGGCAAAATTTTGAACAATTGAACAGGGAGCAAGTTCATCATCATCTGAACAGAATATGAGTATTGGGCCAACATGCTGCACGTATAATGGATTAATGTTACAGATGTCCACGGATAAGTTCATCTGCAATCAGGTTATAAGTCATTGTGGTGAATAGAGTGACATACCACTGATGAATATAGTGTTTCCCAATATTCCTTACGCTGTGTTTCAAATTTTCCAATGAAAAGAGTGTCTAGACCCAAGGCAACGCCTTTAGTCATCCATGTTAAGACACGAGGAGGTTGAGACATCTTCAGGACACTTGGGTGAAGGAGAAAACGTGTGCCTAAATCACTAACAAAATCTACGGGACTTGAGTCGTACATTTGTCCGCACAGGCTGTCTCGTACAAGTTGATACTCATCCTGTAGGAAGAAGCAAATATATGAAGCTTTCTCCAATACTTGTCAAATTCTACCTAGAGAATTTTATTTTTAGTGTACATTGCTCTAGGAAAAATTGCTATGAGCAGAGGAGTATAGAAAATGGAAAAGGTAGGAAAACCATACCAGACTCAGCTGGCCTTCACATCTTCTCTCTAGCAGCTGTCATTGAACAAAGAAAACATTTAACTTAAGAGATTCTACACCAGGCCACAATAGATAACCGCTTCAGTGAAAGGGCTATGGGGGTTCCATTACCTGAAGAACCTTGTATGTGCAGCCTTTTGGCCCACCTGAGAATGAGGCGAAGACAACAGGTACTGGCCTAGCCTTCAGTTCCTGGATATCAAAGACGAATTCAGCAACGGGTGCATGATTGCAACAAACAATGAGATGCACCAACACGGACAGTCCACACACAAACAAAAAAGGGGTAAGACAAGTTGAAAGCAGCGCAGTGATATGCATAGCCTAACCATCAGATGTAGCACTGACCTTAACGAGCTCTGCAAGAACTCTATCGGCGAGCACAGCAGCCTTCTCGGGGAAAAACCTGCGCGAACAAGCGAATGAGATTATTCAAGCGATTCAATCATATGAAGTAGACCCACAATACAGTGCTCAGAGGTTTACTACAATTCATATCATATGAACGAGCAAACCACGCATATCTCCCGGGCTTTACGAAGTCCATCTAATTTAGCCATCTAAAATACTGTAACAGAACTACACATGCCTTCAGGATACACAGGATGCCGTAAGACAATTGCTTTGCTTCTATTCCAAAACACTGGAATCAAACAAAAGTGACCAACTTCTTGAGTAAATCTAACCAATCAAACGGCCTAGAAATTAAATCATCTTCAATCTATGAGCTTTTTCTTGCACGCTCGCAGCACATGAGATCATCTAATGATTCTTCCGTCTACTCCGACGAATAATCCCGAGAAAGAAACCGTCTAGACTCACTGGCTCACCTCAAAAACCGTAAAAAAAACAATCAGGTAAAAGATAGTATAGTAAAATCGCACCTTTACGATTCACGAATCACAACCATGGGAAGATGCGAGGGGGGGAGTAGGAGGAAGAGAGACGTACTGGGTGAGGAAGTCGGAGTGGCAGACGAGGCACGCCCACCCGAGCGCCGCGTACAGCGCCGCGTACGCCCGCACGTTTCGCTCCTGGCTCGACAGCCACGCGAACATCACCACCACGCCTCCCAGCTCCCCTCCTCTGGCACCGCTCGGCCGCCGGCCGCCGGCCCAGTAGTGCCGCCCCCACATGCCGCCGCCTCACCCGCCGAATCCCGGAAGGTTCTAGAAGCTTCTATAACCTTCTCCCGTTCGCCGCCGCCGCCTCCTCTCCTTGAGTTGGGGGAAGGAGACCGTCTCCGTGCGGGCGGTGCGGGCGGGCAATGGCGTTTGTTGGGTATCTTTCTGGGGACGTGTGGCGGTTAAAAAGGTCGTGTCAGTGTTGGACTGTGCGGTAATAAAAATGCTACGGGGCACGAGGAGAACTAACCCGTGGAACTGGCAGATTGGATTGGAGTCAGCCTGATGATAAACTCAAGGTGGTTCTTACAAAACTTAACGGATGTAAGTTCTTTTATAAAAAAAACTGTAGAAAATTGTTTTTAAAAAACTAAAGAACTTATGTCGGAAAAATGTTAATTTGGTGTTTACATATACAGGATAACTTAGAGACGATTATAGTCTATGGCGAGAACCGGGAGATAGTTTGGTGTGAAGTTATAGTCCAGAGAGTCAATGACGCTGGAGGAGACGGTTGTGTTCGAGTTAGGATGTGTGGAGATAAAAAAACGGATGATACATGCTGAAGCTACAGATGTGTGATTCAGATGTTACGACACATGAAAATTTTGGATAGTGTAAAATTAGAAAGCTCAGGGAAATTGGAAAACTTTTGTTAAGAATTAGGTTCGTGTTCGTTTGTAAGTCTATTTCGGTTTTGTGGGAATGTATAAAAAGCCCTGGGCCGGCGGCAATGTACTGAGTTGAACAATTCAAGCAAAGATTTTTCAGTTCGTCTCTGCTGCCGGCATAATTTTTTTTTTCTTTTCCTCCGGGCGCCTCATGCGAATCGATGCTAATCCATCACATCAAGACGTGGAGTTCTTTTTTTGTTATTCGAGTTCGGACGATCAGATGCTACTCCATCATGCATAATGAAACAAGCATGCATAGCATTAATTATTTCTACTCATGTTTCCTTGTAGGAAAAGCATGTCGAACGAGATCTCGCAAGCTGACGTGGCGTTGAGTGTATTAGCTTAGACCAATGACGATTAGTCCCATGCAGTCTACTTTAGGTAGTGTTTACTCCATATCAATGCACTCGATCTCTCTCTCTCTCTATCTCTCTCCTTAACGTCCATATATTTCTCTTAATCAAATATATTTACAAATAAGTTTTTTTATCTTCCCTGAAAAGTATAGACATCTCTACAAAACTAAAAAAAAGATATATGGCAAGTACATACTAGTGAGAAAACTGATGAGGCAAAGCAGAGACGGTGAAGTCTCCGAGCATGAGAAAACGTACAGGCCAGATAGCTAGCTAGATCATGCACTGAATTGTCTTCATCATATCAACGAATTAATTAATTAACAGACAGTTATAGTAGCGCCTAGTCGAAAGATCAGTTCACTCCAGCAGCCCGTTTATTGATTAATTAATGATTCATCGCCAGGAAACGGCAGCTCGAGCAATTAATGGGATAGTTGCAGCTAGCTAGCAAGCGAGCGAGGGTAATTACTTAGGAGAAGCATTTTTCAGTTAGAATGATAATTAACTGGGCTTCCCTCTTTCTGGGCTTTCAAGGACGGCCTTTCCAACTTACATCATTCGTCATGGCGCTGAAGTCGGACGTACGAATTTTACGGGAATCTTGTATAAATAATCATCAGTGTAGATCCTCCATAATCCTCGCCGTATTAATTGATTTAATTCTAGCCGTCCAATAATCATCTGTAATACCTTTTTTTTAGATTACAGAGGTCTGCACGTAAAAAGCGGATGGTAAAAAAAAAATGCTGATATGGACAGACGACATATAATGATGGGATTAAAAAACTGTTTAGAGGAGTGGTTTCGAGAAAACGTTTTGAAAGCGACCCAAAAGCAAAGGGAAAAAAAGTGGATGACGTGTGACAGAGTGGTCTGTGCACAGACGAAATGCTAGCCAACGGCTGGTGGATGCTCGCGTTTCCTCGCCGGCCGTTTTGGGATCCAGCAGAACAGACAAGTGTTAGATCGAATTTATATTAGCAGGATTCCCTATGGTCGAACTGAATTGAGTTTAGGCAGTGCTCGTTCAAACTTAATCTTTTAGTTTTTACCTTTTTAATTTTGTCTTTTTTAGTTTTTTAATTTTTCTTTAATTTTTTTTTTTATTTTTTGTTTTATCTGTGATGATATAATCTTTTTTGGACGAACCATAGATAAAGAAGCCAAATATAGGACGTAGTATGGCGTGTCAGAGGCAGTCAGTACTCGAAAGAATGTTAGATAACGCTCGCCATCTGGGATACACCAAGACCATGTTGTTTTTTTGTTGTTGTTTCCAGACAAATCAACCCATATATTCCCAGAACTTCCACCTCCCTTCCAATCCACTCATCCTCGATTTCCTAGTGTATTACCTATAAAGCAAGTCATCATAGTGTTTTACCAAGTACTCGTACTAAGAATTAAGAGAAAGAGATTACCAAGTACTCATGCTAAGAAAGCAAGAGATTTGTGCGTTACTTCTTTTCAGATAAACACTGTGAAAGATTTGCAACCCTTTTAATTCCCTTACACATCTTCTCCTTTCCTTACAGAAAAGTTGGTGCTTTGAGATTTGTCTAGAAAGAAGCACATCAAAGCACCCTAGCTAGCTCCCACTAAACTGTTTCCCATCAGCACTCCATGAGTGATGTTTGAGCTTTGAAAGACCTCCATCATCATCATCATCATCCGTGCATCCATGGACTAGTACTTCTCCTAGACCAATTAGTCCCTGGGCATGCGAGCAGCAAGTGGCTCCAAAAACAATTGATCTTGTTTGTCCTTAAAGGAGAGGATACATCTGATCAATCACTTGTGTACATGTATTCCATCTCAGATCCCGAGGCAGAGAAGATGCCACCCATGATGAACTTAACTACTGCTTACACGTTGCGAATGTGCATTCGCAAGCAGCAGGGTATATGTACCTTCTTGCATCATTCCTCTCACCCTTTCTCACGTGCACATTGCTGGTGCATTGCATATCTTTCTTGGGGAATCCATTTGAGATCCAATGGAGAAAAGAAGCAAAAAAAAAAAAAAGGCCATGTTTATCTATATATATTATGTGCTGTTCTTCTACCAGTAAAATGCACGTGTATACATCACCTTTCTTCAGCCATCTGATGGAATCCAATGGAACAAAGCATGATGAGTGCCGGAAAGGAAAAACCCTAGACGAGTAAAAAAAACATGATCATATGATTACACTTGGATGTGTTGACATGGTAAATACTATTTCCAAAAAAAAAAAACTCTTTCGTTGAAATACCACTCGTGTACGTACATTCAGTAACAGAGTGAGTATGTACTAATGCGACTACGAGAAGAGAGAAGTGAAGAGTGGATGGATATTCATTCGATCCCTCGGGTAGCTAGGAAGCTGACATGCATTCTCCAGTAGACTATTACATGCTCTCAGAATATACCACCTCCAGATACAGATACTGCAGCTGAGCTCCAGATCCAAAGCATCAAGCCCTAAGCCAATCACAAACCTCACACCTGGAGTGGTTAGTAGCAAGGACAGCTTCAGCTCGACCCATCTCTTTAACCTTGATTTGTACTCAAATGGGTAATTTAATTAAGTGCCAAAGGGGGAAGGGCCCCTCAGAAAAGGGGCAAAGATTCCATCTCCTTTGTAATTTTGCTGCCTTTGGGATGGTTTTCTTTTGCTTGTTGCGATTATGCACCAAACCACCAACTGATGTGAGCTTTTGACTTTTTTTTAACATGAGTTAGGTAGTGTAGTTTTTTTTTTTTGAGAGAGGAAAGTAGTGTGGGTTTTTAACATGACTTTAGGTACTATAGGTTAATTAGGTCATGGCAAAGGCACATACACCTATCGGCAATAGTAGAGTGAAGATAGTTGTATTACCAACAAATTTTAGTTTTAATTTTTTCCATACTCAAATTAAAATTTAAATCATTACCCAAGTCAGTATAATGGAAAAAGTTGAAAATTGACTGTATTTGCTACTTCAAAAAGAAACACAGAGAAAGAAAAGTAAAAGAGAAATCAAAGCATACACAGTTCAAGTACAAAAAAAAGAGCATAGGTGGACTTATGTACCGGTCGGTTGGGCTGAAATAAGCTGTCTTATGACTGAAATTGCACTGTAGTTGATCGAAATTACACTATAGATGATGGTGATTTATTTGGCGTAACTAAATTTAAAAAAAATAAAAATAGAAAAAACAGGTTAATCCATCACGGGTAACGCAAACGAATACGGGAAAAAAGAACCGGCAAGAAAGCTAAAAAGCCAGAAAAAGACATGGCAGTTATACTTTTGAAGGTGGTTAATGCATAAATGAACTTTTGAAGCTTTTCCACAGGGAGAAGAATACCATTTTTTCACTCAGCTAAAGCATACAAGTCCTTAAAATATCAGGTGGAACAAAAGATTGGGAAAATGATGGAAATAATTGTACCGAAGGTGTGCCCTGCAAATCCACTTATTCTTGCAAGGGGAGAAAAAAAGGCTTCATGTAAATTTACTCACAAAAAGGGTACACTATTACAAAATAATTTATACTTGACGCCTCATCACAGATGGTTCATGGTACGAAGGGTACATGTATAAGATGCGGACAACAGGCCAGAAATTCACTCTATACGACATGTTGTTCTGCACCATCAACGATTTTTCTACCCTTGGTAACCTGTCAGGGTTAAGTACGAAAGGAGCCGAAGCTTGTCCGCGCTGCTTAGGTTATACCGAGAGTGTGTGCTTGAACAACTCGCGCAAAATTGTGTACATACGTTACCGTAGGTTCCTTTCACAGTATCACACATACCGCAAGATGAAGAAACAATTTAACGGAAAAAAGAGGATGACTCGGCACCAATGTCTTTTAGCAAAAAATCGTCTATGTTGTAATTATCATAAACGGCTTGATAGCCATCTAGGATAACCACCCATTATCATAGATATATAAATTCAAATAGTTCACAAACCGTCTATAATGACATATTTAAACCGTCTATAAAAACTCTTTCAACGGTAGTGGTAGCTCCTCATCTACCTAGTACATACATGCGCACGCGCATGTACGTCCCTATAGCCATTCCTTGAGCGGGCAAAGTAGCACCGAACAAAAGTTGCAAAAGAACAAAATAAATTTGGTCCGATCAACTTGCATGCATGGCTTCATGCCAAGACTATTATCACATGTCAGTGAGATTCTTGGCACGTCGGAAATGGCACGGTTTGGATTCCCGGTGAAGTCCAGTTAATTGTTTCTACCTCACTAGAAGTTATCTGGTTAGTTTGTGATGAAAATTCATATATATGAAACTTCTACGAGATTAATTACTGCGTCCCAAACATATTCTAAGTGTATATAACTCATGGCATTGTACAATATGGAGACGCGAAATTTATGACGGGGCTTAAGCCAGAGTGAGGTGAAAAAAAAACTGTAGAAATTTAGCAAGGGATCGAGCTCCCTCCAATCATCTTAACTACGCTGAACACCTACCAGCTACACAGGATTTTACCAGAGATAGTAGTGAACTGAACTAGTGATCAATAGCTACTGATCATAACAAGAGAAATTCCCTACAAGATCGGATAGTTAAATTAGCAGGAGAAACAAAACTAACTTGAGTTTCTCCCAGCTGCATCTCTTACGATTTATGAATTGACAGTTTTACCCCGTGCAGTTCCGCTCCCTCACGTGCTGGCCCGCGCCCACTCGTAGCGACCTTCGAACGGGCGGTCGAGGGCAACGTCGTAATTATACCTGCAGAGCGGCAGCTCGTATTAGCAAAAACATCTTCTTTTTTTTTTGTTTAGGCTAAAAAACTGCGCGGCTGCGTAAGCCCGCACGGCGCTGCAAAACTGAAGTGCTTACGTCTCTGCAAATCGCCGGCGTTCGGCGAGCTCCGCGGCCGCGAAGAACGCCTCGATCTCCGCTTCCGGTGGCGAGAACGGCCGGCCTGCAATGCGGTTGCTGTCGTGGTCGTGTTTCACATCGCCGGAGTGGGGAGGCGTCTCCCGTCTAATCGAACAAAATCCAGGAAATAAGATATATTGGAGTTAGTAACAGTGTAAAACTAATTAAGGAAACACGTTTATGCACCCTTGAAATTAATTAAGGAGCTAATTTAATCAAACCTGTCTGCACAGCCGTCGTTGTAGACGGCGTGGGAATTCTCCAGCGACGACGGCGGCGGCTCCTCCTCCACCTCACTGCCGCGCAGAGGATTAAGCACCCGGCGACGTCGACGCTGCCGAGCAGCAGCAGAGGCCGAGGCGGTGTTGCCGCACCGGCGGCCTCCGCCGCGACGGTGGCGCCGCCTGGGGCTGGCCGCGGGAGGCACGCGGCGGCCGCTGCGAAGCGTCAGGTAGGCCGCGGCCTCGATGGCGACGGGCGGCGGCGACCGCTGCTGCTTGCAGCTCCTCAGGCACTTGCCCATGAACTCGCGCTCGCCGTCCGAGTCTTCTTCAGCTAGCTAGTCGTGGTGTTTGGGTGCAGTGGTAGTGCTTTGCGTGCAGTCGCAGCGCGCACTGGTTTTGTAGCAACGGTCCTGTCCTTTTTACAGTGCGGATGATAGGTTTTGGTCGTATCCGTATTTTCGAGTGATGATAAATAGCAAAGATATTGACATCCGCTCGTTACGGTTTTAGCTTTATTTTTTACTATTTATAAATTTCGTTTTTTATTTAAATTTTTGGTTTTTTAAGTTTTTTTACCGGTTCTTTTTTCCGTATTCGTTTGTGTTGTCCGTTATGAGCTAGCATATTTTTTTTCTATTTTTAAATTTAATTACGTTAAATAAGCTATCTTTGCTACAGTGAAATTTTAGCCGCTACAGTGAAATTTCAGCCATAAGCCACAGCTTTTCAGCTCAACCAAGCAGGAACTATTTTAAGAAACGACTTCAAACGTTTTAAATAAATTATTCTATTTATTTTGGCTTCTTAAAAAAAAACTCGTAGACAAAAGCTATATATGTATATAAAAACATGCCACTACTACTAGGCTATTTGCTATGGACAAATCAAAGCTCTTCACGTCGCGGCTGCGTTACGGCGCAGATCAGCTCCGGTTTCTTCTGCCTGTCGCTGTGCGGTGGGGCCAGGTGCATGCATTATTCATTTCAGTTTAAGTTTCTAACTTCTAGCTTATTTTCTACTATTTGTAAATTTTATTTTTTATCTGATTTCTTATCGATTTTTTTTATATTCGTTTGCATTGTGTCTGTAATCGGCTTGGTGGGCTTGAGCTGTGTGCAGAGAGCCGGAGAATAATCTATCGCGGCGGCGTCACGCGTGGCCTGTAACACCGTGGCAGGTGGGAAACGCCAACGGCGCCGCGCGCACGAACGAGGCCGGGGGATGGGCTTCTTCTAGATAAGCCGTAGGAGTAGACCTCTTGTAGGTTTGTTGGGACTTTCTCGATCCTCTTTATTGGGATGATTTCTTTTCTGCTACTGGTTGCATCAGTTTACAATTCGTCGATTCAGTACGCATACAAAATCTGATTATTTTTATCTTCAAAAACGATCAAATATTGTATAGACACTAAAAAAACAAATTAATAAAACACTTACTATATCTCGACAAGGATTAAGCAATTTATCAACTAAGAACTCTTCTTCTTTTTGGCCGCTTTCATCAAGTAAGAACCTTGAGCCTCCAAACGCTTACTATATCTCAACTTCGCCCATATACAGGGGATCGACACAACTCTGAAAGTAGGACGAATGACATACAATTATGTACGTAGGACGAATGAATCTAGGCTATTCATTGCCCTTGTTTTGGACGGTTGTTTAGACCTTCACAATACGTACTCCGATGCAAAGGTTTTCTACTACGAATTTGTCCACCTGTAGCCGTTTCTTTTTACCCAACCCTACCGGTCAATACAACACAAAGGTGAATCGGTGATCATCAAACCGCCGGGAGAGGCTGTCTGTAGCATAACAGGAATCAAATCTGCCGAAAGCCTTAGAAGACGGGCTTGAAATTCACTGTAAGACAAGCTAGCGAGCCCCAAAAATGTCCATGCAAAAGCAGGAGGCACGTACGTAGTATACGTACAGGTAGGCTGCAGAACCAAAGAACGCATTTATAGATTCTTGTGAGCGAGCAGCTGCAGAGGTCCCGGTTTTGTCTGATCAGCGATCGAGATAATGGTAATCCAGAGGAGAGCTAGGACAACTGAGCTCTAGAAACGTTGCTACGTACTCCAGGATGAGGAATCTTAATTTACCGAGATACGAGAAAGTACTCCCCTGAATTAACTGAAGCAAATTAATTGAATCTGATCTCCTAGAATTGTAGCGGATCGATGCAGCTGCATGCTGCGTGCATGGGAACAGGTGTGAGTGAGTATCCGTAGAAATTAAAGGAGCTCCAAGTTATCATGGACAACTAGTCCTAATTAAACAACAACAGTTACATCGTCAAAGCAAAGCAAAGCAATGGCAAAGCAAAGCATTGATCAGCTAGCTTTGAGGCGCCTTAACAGACAAAAGATGGTACTAAGAAGAAGCAAAAGGCTGGGGTTTGGGCATTATGCCTAGCACCAAAGCCTGAGCGCAAAAGTGCCCCCTCTTAACCACTCGCCATGGTCCATGCAATTCCCAATGCTTCTAACCTCTTAATCTGATCAGGGTAGCACAGCTGATCGATGGCATCAAGTGCTGTGAACTGGTGAGACCTAGAAGGGGAGAAAAGGCCACTGGAGACTGAGACTGACTGAAATCTATGATCATTCCATCCGAAAAAGCTCCCAAGATGCACGTACCCCATTGTGGCCGCAGGCTTTTGGGACGTTCTTGGACGCTATGAAATGCATCAGTATTCATTCAGCAGTTGCTGGAATTCCCTGAGCAGACAGTGAGATGGATGAACCTGGCTGTGAGTGGGACCAGCTGCACCATGCATGTTAGCTAGCTGCTATCCAGGGCCAGGGCAATGGCCATGGCTACAGAACTTTCCTGGGGGGATAGAGAGACAGAGAACTAGATAGAGATGGAGGTCTTATGGGTGCCTGGGAAAGGGCAAAAGCTGCTTGTCGTCGAGCAAGCTCATGGATGGATCTGATCTCTACTGAATTCAGCATCGTGTGTGTGTGTCTGTGCTTGCAATGCATTACGCGTTGCAGATGATCTTCTCTTTGTGAACAGTGCTGATATGGAACGCACGATGATCGGATATAAAACAATGAAAGAACAATCAGTATGATCTTGGTACAAGCCTGGCCCATGCCTGATGCACGCACACATATGAAAGAACAATCAGTATGCCGGACTGCCATAGATCAACTCCCGGCCCAAATGCACATGCTTCCATGATTATTATTTATTGATTTCCGTTTTGCTTAATTATTCAAGCAATGTTCAGATACATTCTCACACATATTACGCACAATTTCGATCTCTAGATCGACCAGGTACGTACTTTTTTTTCTTTGGCTGCTGCTTCTGCGGAATTAATACTGTACTAGCTAGTAATGTAGCTAGTAGGAGTTGAGGTTTGTTCGGCGCAGCCTGCGCTCCTCGGAGAGCTTCTTCGCGAAGCGCGCGAGCGCCTCCTCGTTGGTGCCCTCGCCGTCGATGGACTCGTACATCCCCGTGTCGATGTTCACCCTCGCCACCGGCTTCTTCAACAGCCCCTCACCAATGGCGATCAGCGCCTCCATGTTCTCCTTCGTCGCGATGTCCACCGATGACGTGTGCCCTGTCAGTGTATCATCCTATATATGCATGTGCGGTTGTCACTGTTACAGGTGCTTAGGCTACCAGCAAGTCGAAAAGCTTAAGCTTCTCCGGTGAGCTGATAATTGGTTGGTTACCTGGATGCGGAGGTAGTTATTCGCGCATTGAAGGGCCTGGAAGAGCACAGCGGCGTGGATGTCGACCATGTCGGCGCTGGCGTGGGAGAAGATGTCGATGAGCGGGGTGAAGCCGCCGTCGTAGAGCCACCGGAGCACACCCCACTTGGCGCAGTCTGGAGCGGTGTACTTCTCAGCATTCTTGGCGGACCCGGTGCCGATGGAGATGATGAGGTAGTTCCGGTACTCGGTCGGCTTCCCGTGGTTGAAGTCCGGGTTCCGGCGCAGCACCTCCTTGGTGAGCATGGACATGGCGACCATGGTGGGGTTGTTGGCGGCGACGCCGCCGTCGACAAGGTGGAACTCCCGGGCCTCGCCGGCGGGGTTGTAGGTCTTGAAGAAGTGCGCCGGGAAGTAGGTGGGCGCCGCAGACGTGCTGATGCAGATGTCGGAGAGGTGCGCGTTCTTAAGGGGCTCGTTCTTGGCCTCGTAGGTGGAGAAGATGATGGGCTGTAGGTACTTGACGTCGAATGCCGGCACGATGACGTTCGTGACGGTGTCGGCGACGGTGACGTCGTGCGTGAGGCTCTTGATCTTGTCGTGCAGGAAGTTGCCGTCGTACTTAGGCCCCATCACCGCGCCGATCAGGTTCGCTATCGGGGTCAGGAACCCCGCCCTGCAACACACGTACGTCGCCACGCAACCCGACCGCAGATCAAGCACAATACATACATACATACACACATACATACGTATGTACGTACATACACACATACATACGTACCTACATACGTATGTACATACATACATACATTGTCACTGATTGAGGTACCAATTGTCACTGATTGAGGTACCTTCCATGCATGGTCCATCCACTTACTTTGTCGATGTCCCATTAGAGATTCCAATTGCATGTACTAGTAGTGATAGTACACCATTACCGATTAACAGCGTACGGTTGTAACTCTGTTGGTGTTATTTTCGGTTTATGGTTTCTCTCAAGCTAAATAAACGGGACGGTTTCTTTCTCATCGTCTCGAAACAGTTTATAACGATAACTTTTTAGAAACGATTTATTGGTATTCAGTTCGTTCACACAAGTAAAATGACTAAAACATATAAGGGTATTAGGAGTGTATATATCGCAATGGGTCTTAAGGTGATCCCACCTAGTTGTTAAGACCGACTCGTTATATTTGAGACCACCGTCCGGCTATAACAAAGGCCCCACATAATTGTTAATGTCGACATATGGTAGTTGGCTAGTGGGGGAGAGAGAACAACATGATTAAAAGAAAATTGTATTTTAATACTTATGGTCAAGTTTTAGCTTGAGAACCGGGCTCAAGTCTTTTTTACTTATGGCATGTTTAAGGTCAAATCTGTAATGTATGAGATCGGCCTTAAGTTGCTTATGACACCTATTTTTATACACTCCGGATACCCTAAGTTATAATCATAAGACATAAGCCGCAGTCGAAGAGAGCCCGCACTGGCTGCACTGGCTAGAAATCAATCGGCCGGAGAGACGCAACGATCAAAGCGGCAGCCGCGACAAGTGCATGTTCGAATGCTTCGGAGAATAAACGAACGTACTTTCTCTGCGGGAAGATCTTGGGCCCGTTCTCTAGGTAGAACTGGTTGACGTCCTTGGCGGCGAACAGCGGCCTCTTGTTGTCGTCCGGCGCCGCCAGCATCGACGTGATCAGCGCCCCCGTGCTCGTCCCCGCGATCACGTCGAAGTAGTCCGCGATCCGCGCCTCCGGCCCGTCCAGCTCCTGATCCGATCGATCATCGATCGATCAAAGCATACCAGCATCGGGATCAACCATTAATCCTTCAATTCTTGCAAGCTAGCTAGCTAGGATGATCATCAGAGTGTTAGTGACAAGTACGTACCTGGAGCTTGGCCTCGAGACAGGCGATGATGGTGGACGGGATGAGCCCGCGGATGCCGCCGCCGTCGATGCTCAGCACCGTGATGAGCCGCCCCTGAGACGGCGGCGGGGTCGGCGCCGGCACCGCCCCCGTGGCATCGCCGTTGCTGCCCATGCTTGCTCTTGAATTGCCACTATCTAGTGATCAGAAAGCGAGATCGATCCAGCAGTGGAGGCAAACAAACTATTTAGAGTAGAGACTTTCCAATGCTCCTTGGATCTTCTTGTGCTTTCGATCTAGAGGCTCTGTCAAGCTATTTATAAGCCCAATTTGGTATGGCATCGATGGGCAGTTCCTACTAGGCAACGCAAAAGATAAGGTTTTTTTGGCTTGTCTTGCAGTATGGTCCGGCGCCAGCCGTGTCAGGCGCTGGCAAGTGAGATAGTAGAATCTTCACTCTTCACGCTATCTTTTGGCTGCGTGTGTCACGTTTCGCGTGCCCGAGTCCGTATGATCCCGGGGAGAGGGTTGAATGAATGTACACTTGATTCCTGGCAGAAAAGAAGAGTTGATTTCGACTTGGTTACTTACTTATTGCTATCCGAATGATCCTTGCAAGTAAGTAGGTGCATGTGGTCCTTGCTTTTGGGGCACAAGTATTTTATCGTCGAGTTAGGCAGCTCGTGGGAAGCCTGGTCAGGGGACAGATCGACAGACCGTGTTATCATATCTACTACATGGCCTTATGATTACATGAGATCATGTGGATGTCATTTTATGTGTAATGAGTGATTAATTATATTTGTGTTTCGTTGTCAAACTTTAAGTTTAATTTTATGTTGCTCTCTGTTTTTGCTGTCTCGTAGACAGTGATCTGAACAGCCTACAGAGACAGTATGACCACTGTGCAGAGACGGTATTTAGCGAGCGGTCAGACCACCATGACCCGAGCGATCGGATCGCCCTGACCGGTCCGATTGGTGTGACACCTGCATTCAGACCGACTGAGCAGTCCGACCACCCCCTGGTCGGTGGTTAGGCCGATGAGTCTTTGTTGTCTCAGGTGATCTTTGTTATCCTTAGCTCTTGGCTTTGGTGCGTTTTCTAGGTATGTGTTTTTCGCTGCTTTGATTGCTAATATCAGGGGAAAATTTTAAAGACTTATTCAACCCCTTTGACTCACCATACCTGATCCTACATATTCTAACTTTCTTGATGGACAGTTGTGAAATGTCAGAAACATGCTATAAAAGAGGTTAGAACTCATAAACACCCTAAAATAATCTCAAAGTGTAAGTTTCAAATTAATGATGGATTGGTTAGTTTACCAACAAAATATCAAGGAATCAATCATGTGCTTAAAGTGGTACTCATTTGGGCTTATAAGTCAAGTTTTTGGCTTTTTTTATTGTAGCAGTTGAAAATACACTGTATAACTACTGTTAATTTTTCACCATAATTAAATTTTTTTAAAAAAATAAAAATTATATCATCACGGATAATACAGAGGAAAAAAAGAAAGACAAAATACCCAAAAAACAATAAAAGAGATATAAAAAAATAAAAGGTTAGAATTCAGAAGCAGAAATTCTTTGGAGCAGATCGATTGCTGCGGTGGGTGAGGCAGACCAAGTGCAGTGTGCAAGAGTAGCTAGAGCAATCGCCTCACCGTCCGTCTCCGACATGGAGATCAAGTAGCTGAGATTTGAGGGAAGATAAATATTAATTGCTCCATGCTCTGTGTTTTGTACAATACCTATATAATGGTCATCTAATAAATCTCTAGCTATATATCAATAAGCCAATAATTAAGCACATATCTTTGTAGTTGAGATGCATACGATTTTTATGCACCGTGCCAGACCAGTTGCTGATACATGCATCAGATCTGTCTCTGTGTCGTTTCCCTGCAGCTAGCTAGACGTGATTGTGCTTCTTATGAGAGTTGACCCACTGTAAGTTCACATGCTAACTAAAAAAATTGGAATTCTTAATAATATATGCTCGATAATTTGGTTGTACTAGCAAGTAGCAACCCAAACTAGTGCTACAACAGAAAAATTAAATCGCTGTCCTATAATCAAGCTATAGTGTTTCCTAGTACCATTATTTCCACTCGGTCGATCATAGTTTCTGGACAAATATTAATAATTTTCATCTATGAAAATTATCCCTAGCTAGATCCGATCGACGGACGTAGACATCCAAACCGCTCCAATGATGTGCAACAAACTGTACATTGAACCATGCAGTGGTTAAAGTTTATATATGAGATGCCGACGTATCATCGGTGACGGAGTCAGAATTTGATTATGTCCTGGATTCAATGGTGAAATGATCTAGGCTATCTAGGCTGGATTAAGAAAATGTTATATCCAGTCTAGACTAAATTTATTCGGACTGTACATTAGATATTTTTTCACACCTAATCTGAAGTCTATCTTGTTCAAGATGTAGCTTCGCCCCTGCGTATCACGTATACGGAACCAGCCGGCAACATATTTTCTTCGTAGCGCATTTACATTGACTAATCCACAACTCAACGGACCTCGTGAATTAAGATCATCTTGTGTGTGTGTGTGAAATATATAGTATATATGATGATGATAGTGTTGGATTATGTGGGTGGTTAAACTAGTCTCATCAGAATAAAAAAATGTTGATAATTATTAGCTAGCTAGCTAGAACAGAGAGCGGTTAAATTTCATACGATGGCCGGATGATTAATTTAGAGGCTCGTGAACAGACTGTAGTGTTTAATTCGTGGGTTGTGTATGTTTCTGATGAGTTGTGACTCTAATTTTTATGGAGCTGTGACAACTGACAATTTCCAAGTTTTTAGTCATTCTTGAAAGGCAATTACTTCTCATTTTCGTGGACATTTTTCTTACGCGGACGATTTTAATGAGAAACTGCTAGACCATGTGATCTAGGTCTAGGATATTTTTGTGATGAATAATTGACAATGATTTATTTATGATGATGAATATTTGATAATATTGCTTATTGATGTTATGCGAGGTATGTTAGCGTGTGTGTGTATGGGCTGATGTTGGTCAAGTGGGGACAAATTTGTGTCGGAAAAATATTCTTTGGTCTTTGCATGTGCAGGTTGAGCATGAAGGCAATCATGGTCGGTGACGAGGTGGACCGGGACTAGGATGGGGATATCCGAGGTCTAGACGGTCGAGGATGTCACGAGGTTATTGGGCTCACGTTGGGACACATGGAGATCAAAGTTGGATGATGCGTGGAGAAGCTACGGGAGGTGTAGTTGTGGAGGCTTCGACACGTGATGAGTTGAAAAGTCGGAAGTGTGAAAAATCTGTGCTGGGAAGGGTTTTGGGTCCCTTAAGAATTAGAGAGCTAAAAGTTCGGTTGAGATAAAAAGGTCTAGATCTAGTTGAACGAGTTATATTAGGGTTTTAAGTAGAGATCGAAGAGATGGGAGTTCGTGGTATAAAAATAAACAAATAGATTTGTGCGGCGGCGTGCCGTGATCGAGCAAACTGAAAAAAAGGAAAATAAAGTGAGCGGCGGCCTGACGTTTTTGATCATGGAAGTTATCATCATGCATGGCTGATGGCCTCCCGTGCGACGTGGCCTGTCATCCCTTGCTCACGGCGCTCGGAATCGCTAGCGTTTTCCATCTCTGGCTTCAATACGTGACACGCACGTACGCTACAATTTGAAGTCTACCTCCTGGTGGCGGCCGAGACAACAATTGGTACCAATCAGTTCTGCTTGCTAGTAGATCAGTACAGCAAGGTGAGTTTCTGTAGCAATTTATGAGTTGATGTGGCTTGGTGAAAGCATGATATGTGCCTGGCCGTGATTTTTTTTTAATTAGTACTTTGTCTCTTACCGTTGAAACCAATGTCTTATTTTCATTTCTCTGCTACAGTACTAAACAGTGGTCTGCTACAGTAACCTCCGGAAAAAGTCTATTTTCTTGCTGGTTTTTTGTGTGTGCTTTGTGTGATTAGCTTAGTGCTGATTTTTTTTGTGGAGTTTTGATGAGATATGAACGTGTCGGATGAGTGTCCAAGGGGAGTGTTAGGAAATATGGGCCTGAGTTTGAAATCTTGGTCCATAGTGGGCAGCTCACCACTAGGCTATAAATAGAGAGTACTATTGGCTATATTGTATGTGAATTCAGAAAGAAAGTAATAAAGAAAAACTAGGAGTTCTCTCTACCTCTAAATATTTTCAATCTACTATTTCTGTCTTCTGTGATTGATCTAATTAAATGAAAGAATAAATTCTGCAAATTAAATGAAATTGGGTGGATTGTACTCTTTTTCCTTTGACGAGTTTTTCTGAAGTTTCTCGGCTAAGATTTTTAATGAGTCAATTCATGCAACACAGCAGGAACGTATCGGATGAATGCCCAAGAGGGAGTGTTAGGAAACCTGGGCCTGAGCTTGAAATCTTGGCCCATGATAGGCAGCTCACAATTAGACTATAAATAGGGAGTACTATTGGCTATATTGTATGTGAATTCAGAAAGAAAGCAATAAAGAAAGACTAGGAGTTCTCTCTACCTCTAAATATTTTCAATCTATTATTTTTGTCTTCTGTGATTGATCTGATTTTGTATAATCAGATGAATCGATCAGACTGGTAGCCAGCGACGGTCCCTCAACAGGTACATCACCCACGAGAACTCCAATGATGTGTACAGGAATTAAAATCTTAGTAGCGGTGTATCACACTGAACAATAATCCTGTGATGCTAATAATTAGCTTGGTAAGCCGTCTGCTTCACAGTCGTGATGTTAGCTAATTATGGGCCTGTTGTTTTCCTCCGAAGTTGGTGGCTTTTGGTTTTTGCTATAGTACCTAACTTTCAAACGGAGTATTTTCTTAAGACGGGGTCTACAGGTAAAACGATCTACACATTAAAAGCTCAATATCTGTACCATCCAAAATCGCAAGTGAGTATCTGTCTCTCCGTAATATGTACCGTAAACAGGCAAAATTTAAAAATTTCAGTCAAAAGTCATAAATCGCAGCTAAAAAGAACAGACCCTGTATAGGTTGCTCTTCGCATGATGCCGATCACGTTGATATCTAGTTGAAGCACGCAGCTGTCGCCCGTACCTACTCTGACAGCTTGTCCCACGATGCTGACACCTGCACATGGATATGGGCCGCCAATATAATTCATAAATCGAGCGCAAACACACACACACATGCGTACGTAAACTAGCTTTGCAAACACACCGATATCGATCCAGTTACGACACTGCCGATTGAGACATGTGACCAACTTTTGCAAGAAGAAAAAAATATATATTCGTACGGCTACCTAATCTACTTCTAGAATTGCAATTGATAGAGATATTGAAGGACGAGACACGCGCAAATAATACTAATCCTAGCTAAAAGGCTATCTGCAAAAAAAAAAAAAGAGAGAGCTCTTTTAACTTAGATTAGCCGGTAGGGCCAGTGTCCATCGATTGCCAGGCACTGGCCTAGTTAAGTAATTATTAATTTTTGTGTCTGGTTCTATTGTGTGCGTGGCCGGATAAGATCTCCTCTCTCCAGGAAAAAAAACGTGCGAACAAGATGATGATTAGTAATTTATTAACTATTAGCTCTTGTGCCGATCGATGAGAACACGGGGTCAGTTCACGTGGCCTTTCAAGGTTCCACAAAGAGTCCAAAACCAAAGGTAAGCGAGGGAAAATAGAGAAATTGTCGTGGGGTGTTTGAATTTATCTGTCTAAATATTTGTTCATCTGTACTCCAATAGCTATTTAAAACTATAGATTCAAACGAAAAATTGATCAAAACACCCTTCATTTTGCTTAGCTGTCCGTCTGCTGCAATGACTTCCGGTCAGTAAACAGTAGCAGTCCGGCCGCTGCTACAGTGATTTCAGAGTACTGCTGCTACACCCTGCTGATGCTGACAAACCAGATCGAAATAACGGGTGGATCTGAGAATTTGGCGTCTACCATGAACAGATGTTGCCATTTGGCAGTGCGTAGACAATTCTGAATTCAGGAGTACAGGCAAGGAGCCATGGCGATAGAAATGCAAGTTGGCCGATACAGCAATCGGTCATAAGCGATCGGGTATTGAGGACGGTCGAAGACGCTCAACGACAGCGAACAGTCGTAAGCTTTCGAGCACGACAAACGATCGATAACTTTCAGGTGTAGCCGGAGGTCATAAGTGACCAAGCATAATAGACGATCGTGAGCGACCAATTATCAAAAATGGTCGCTGCCGTCCAAGTACGATGGATGGTCGTAAGCGACTGAATAATCCACAACGGTTGTGTGCAATTGAGCACAGAAGGTGGTCAGTGACGTCCAAGCATGACGAACAGTCCAAGGTGTCAGAGTCGACCAAGTATCACGAGCAGTCGTAGATGTCTGAGCACAGCAGGCGATTAGAGACGACCGAGTATCAAAGATAGCCAGCGACGCCCAAGTAAGCAGGAAGTCGAAAGTGACCGAATGTCACAGACAGTCGAAGGTGTCCAAGTATTGGAGGCGGATGGAAGCGTCCCGACCCAACAGGTGGTTGATGACGCCTGAGTATTGTGGGCGGTCGATGGCACCCGAGCGTTGAAAGTGGTTGGCAAATGAGCGTTGGGCGCACGTACCCTCACTGTTGGTGCTGCCGTCGTCGCTGTAGGGGATGAAGTCGTAGGTATCTGACATCTTCACCGTCTTCCTGGCCGCCTCCCCCTTCCCCTGCGAAGAGGCGCCAGTCAACACAAGCAATTTCAACCACACTAATCCAACGCAACACAAACACACGCGCGAGGAGGGAGGCAGAGAGACCTATCCAGCCATTGGAGCGGGCTATGTGATCCTGGTTGCTCTCCTCCATGGATCGTGTTCCCCAAATTCACCACACCTGCAACCTCTGACCCAAAGATGCGGCCAGCGGTGGCGAGGCCCTTAGTGTGGTGGTGGTAGGCGACGGCCTCGGGGGAGAAGGGGTGTTGTCCAGGACCTCACAGATGACATAGAGCATGGAGTCGACGCAGGCGACTTCGCAGTGGGTGAGGATGAGGGTGTTGTAGGAGACGACGTTGGGGACGATGTTGGAGCGGTGGAAGAAGAAGTTGAAGAGGGAGACGACGTCGTCGTAGTGCTCGACACAGACCATGAATGCGGCGACGGCGTTGCAGGTGAAGATGGTGGGGCAGACATGGGAGGAGACGTCAGTGCGGGAGGTGAGGGATGTGCCATTAAGGTCGTCGGAGCGGATGAGGGAATGTATGTAGTTGTGGAGGCTGAGACGGGGGTCGACGAGGGCGGAGGTGGTGTCAAGGAGGCAGGGAGTATTGGGATCGCGTGGAGGAGGTGGGGAGGAGGGTCGTGGTGGAGGACGTGGAGCGGCATGAGTACGGGCATAAGGATGGGGGAGGCGGGGAAGGGAGGCGGTTGGGGATCATGACATGGGAAAGAGAAGGAACGTGCGGTCGTGCGGTCGGTTTTTGAAGGGAAGGTGATGTGCGATGTGAAACTGGCTACGAGAGTAGGAAGAAGCGTCTAGATTCTTTCCTAGTAAGATCGGATGGCTACGAAGAGACAAGTGGAGAACGCACCGACAACCATCAACTCACACTTTTAAGGAGTAGAGATTATAAGTTGATTGATTGCAAAAAAATATCTCATATAGAGCAGAGTGTGTGGATGCACATCGTAGACCATAGTGAGCCAATAACGGGCCTGTTCTTCAGGCCACAAGCCGATCGACTTTTAGCAGCTGCTACAGTACATAACTTTTAAACAGAGTATTTTCTCAAAATAGGGTTTATAAGTTAAACGTAGTACACGTTAAAAGCTTAACATCTGTATCAGCCAAAATCACAAATGAGTATCGATCTCTCCGTAATATGTACCGTAAACAGCTAAAATTCAAAAATTTCAGTCAAAAGCCATAGCAAAAAAAAAAACAGGCCCAACAAAGCAGAGGACGCAGGGACAGCTTGGCCAGACGTCGCGGTAGCACCAAGGGTGTTAAGTAGGCCAAGCACGATAATACAGGCATGATGTGAGCAAGGATGGGGCTCAATTCGGCAATACGTACATTGTGAGTAATATTATCTTTTACTTCGTAACAACGCACAGGACATGGATCGAGGCAAGCTTTGCTATGTGTTGTGGTGACACCAGTGGTGTTTAGTAGCAAGGTTGCCATAGGAAGTGCATTATTACTCTACTCCTAATACACCATCAAGAGCTGGGTTCAAGTGAACTTGCCATATGTAATGATCATTTTATGTTATATTGTCAATAGGAAATTTTTGGTACGACAAAAGCTGTGCAAACTGAAGCAATGCTGCCCACTTAGAGCGTGGTATGCGGTGCTCCAGGGTGTAAATTCACCATGACGGTGCCTTGGACTTCTCCACAAGAATGATCCTACCATTCCACTCAGTCTCATCGCAAGCACGGATTGCAGCATCAGCATCCTCATCCCTCTCCAAGGATAAGAATCCAAAGCCTCGAGAATCTCCAGATCTATAAAGAATGTAAACTGGGATAAGAAAAACTTATCTTGCAAACTGATTTAACAGAGTACGAATGTAAAATGGGCTGTTCTTCGGAAGGTATTATTGCATGCTGAACTAACTGGTACTTTCAATGTAGGAGAAAATACTCGAGCTATATCATATATCACATGTTGGGAATATTTCAATGGTGAGTACTTGCAGAATCTCTATCACAGTAGAAATTATAATCTATGTCAGCCTCACCAATCCAATAGAAGCTTTCTCATGGTAATCAGTAAAAGGGTAAACCCACTCAAATCAAATGATTGGCTGCTTTTAGTTCAATCATAGTAAACTTCGCAGGATAAAATTTACCAATTATGCTCTTGCATGCTGAAATGCAAAGTTTAATAATCACCGAAGAGCAAGCTTGCTCTCATACCTCTAGATTGATCATTTCCAGTGTATTTCAATCACAAGTATACCACTTCAATACTGTGTACCAAGGCTATTCAGTTACAGATATCTATATTTGCTCTACTGTATTACCCAGCTCAGATATTTTGTACCATTAGGACAAATATGAGACGTGAAACTGTGGTTGTGCGTTATGTAATATATTCAGCAAATAAATACAATCCCATCAAGTTTCAGGCTTAGATGTCAAAATGCTAAAATTCTTATCAGTCTAGACTCCTTTGAATAGAATCCAACAAGGAACCCAAATCAGAGGAATGCAATGCAATTACCAGAACAGTATTTTTCAATTTGGCCACAGCTCCACAAATCACACAGTACTCTTCCTGTGTATTTGAGTTATCCGTGATTTAGTTAAACAAGGTGCACCTCGTCCATGATTGCAAAAGAAAAGTAACATGCAAACTTGAGTGGCAATGGAAAAAGAAGCGCATCATCCAATGATGTCATGGCACTATGGAGCATAAAATGAGTGTTGATAAAATTGCCAAAATGAAGCAATGAGGTACTACAAATAACTGCATATCGAAGTAATTACCGTTTATCTCGAACAACACGTGCACTTGTTACACGTCCAAACCTAGAGAACTTCTTATCCAAATCTCGCTCAGTGGTGGCATAGCTAAAACCTGCAACAAACAGATTCCGTCCAGGCTTACCCAACCCAGTCTTCCTGTTGGCAGGTGGTGACCAAGGTCTTCTAGGCGAATGATGACAATGGCTTGATGGAGGTGATCTGCGCCTTGGTGAATGCCTTGCTCTACAACATCAAGACAAACAGAGAATAAACTAGCAGCAAAGACATAAAAAGGTGAATGAAAAAAATCAAAACAAATACTTCTATGATCGGACTGTCCATGGAAGGAAAATAAGCCTATTCAAAGTAGACGCAAATGTTTGGTTATAAATATCATTGGCTTGGAAGCATGCTCATTCAAAAGAATTCGGACTTTTAGAAGCTTGCAATTTAGTCATGGAAAAACAAAAAAAATCACCTTGGAGATCGTCTATGGTGATACATTGAGTGGGGAGACCTTGACCGAGATCTATCGTGCTCCCTTCTATGTCTCGAGGTATCAGTTTTCCTTAAAGGTGACCTTGATTTTGACCTGTCCCTCCTTCGTGGGGAATCCCTCCTTTGTGGTGGGGAGTCCCTCGGTGGGGAGTCCCTCCTCCTTGGTGAGCTTCTCCTCTTGGGCGAGGCTCTTCTTCTAGGGGATGCAGATCTTCGTCGTGGTGACCCATCTCCATGTCGAGACTCCCTTCGTGCTTTCTTTTCTGGAGGAGAGTTCCGTCGTACATGTGGAGTCAACTCACGTGAAGAAGCTCTTCTGCGGTTGGTGTCAAGCTTTTCAGGAGATCGGGACAGACATCTTGCTGGTGGGCTTTGAGAACGAGCTAATTCACTAACCTCTTTTGCAGGACATTGTGACTCCAATTTCCCAGATGAATGAGCATGAGGGGACCTTTCAACTGGAAGTGAGACCCTCTTGTCTGGCGATGGTGTGCCCTTTTCCAGTCTTGGAGACCTTTCATAACGAGGATCCCATTGATTGCCCGGGGTTGATATGCCAATTTTGGTAATAAGATTTTCCTGGTCCATCCCTTCCAAATAGGAAGGTGCAATTGCAGAGTTGAAGTTCTCCTTGTCCCGTTCATCACGAGGACTAGAATTCCTACCATTCATTTGATTATCCTCTATCCCATCCTTTTCATTGTGGGATGTCTCATGTAAATGTCTGATGTCCTCATTTTCCATCTGAAGCGCAGAAGAGTTTGGAATTTCATAATCATCAGAACCACTATTTTTAATTTGGTAATCCCTACTGCTATTTTCAGTTAACATAGAGTCACCAAGATAGGCATTAGAATGTCTAGTTTCTTGTTGAAAGTTTGATGTATCATTACCACTGCTTTCATGAAGCTCTGGAGGCAGCACGGCATCAACCACTTCTGTTTTCTGATGTACGTCATAACCCACAGGAGTGGTCTGTGCTTCAGTGTCACCATTGTGAACATTCTGTTCAGCTGCATCATTTTGCATATCAGAATCTATATGCATGTGATGTTCTTGAGCTTGCTTCAGGGGAGATGCTGGACTAGTTGAAGCAGATTTCATTGCATTGCATGGGATTTGATCATTCATGAAGGGTAGAGAATCTGCATCCAAATATGACATTTGATCGGCTGGATCAACTAAAAGTCCTTCATTCGGTGGTGGAGATTCATGTTGTGGAACTCCTTCCCCATGATAATCCATGTGCTCCAACAAGCTACCATCTTGATCTACAAATAAAGGATCAGGATCTCCACAAGTCCCCTCCAGGCTTCTTTCAGGGGATATGTAATCCATCTGAACTTTGAGTAAAGAGCAAAAGTGGAATAGCATAAGAGTGCATCATAAGGCAGAGTTAATAAAAGATAGATTGCATACAGAATAGCGTATAATTGGCCCATTTATACAGTTGAGCTACTAATTAAAACTCAATATTAGCAAGACAAGATATTATCAATTTCCTTGGTCAGTTCTGTGCAGGATAGCCTCATATACACTAAGCTAAACCAACCATGGACTTCTTTGCATTGCAATGTTTACAAAGAAACAACTATAATGATCAGTATTAACAGCAATAATAAATGAGAGTATTCAGATTGCTGACCCATTAGAATGCACTACTTAAGGGACATCAACAGAATGCTGGTTTGTTGTTGCTGTCAATTTATGCAGACATCCCCAAGCACTTACTGCCTCTGGAGGAAGCATCTTTTTTCTAGTTCCACAGATAAAGACTTGCATTGAATTCTAGCAAAAGAGCAGGCCTTAAATGAAATCCCAAAAAGGATAGTAGTAAGACCATAAGTATGCATCACGAAGCATAAAAGGAAGCACTGCTACAGAAAAGTAAAAAATATGGGGGAAGGCAGCCAAAATATGCTCCTAACAAAATCAAGTGAGTAAAGTATATTTTTAGCAGATTTGGCAAACTCAGCAGCACAGCAACAACAATGACTTGTTCTTAGCGGTGTTTCTTAAAGAATAAGACAGGGTAATATTTTTGATCTAAAGCAGTTTCAATTTATCTATGTTCTGATCAGAACCAAACAAGCCCAACCATGAACCATGGCATTCAAACTGCTCTTCAGAGCAATCCCAATACGTTTTCTACATACCAAAGGGAGGTTTAGTCGCACAATGAGAAAACAGCTCTCGACAATTTCCACCCCAGGTAGCTATCCTTCCATATTTAAGAGACAGAAGTGCCACTTCTTGTTCGTCAAATTGTTATTAATATACCAGTGAAAAGACTAGTCATAAAAAAATTAACCATTTTGGACACTTCAGAGCAAAACCATTCGACTAGTCATTAATAGACATTTTTGTGCATTATAGTGTTTAGATAGTTAATTATTTTATTATATCTTTCCTCAATTGGGCCATGGCTAATATGTGCTCTCCTTTTCCTTAATCTAGACTGGACATACAAAGCCACCAAAGAAGCAGCCAAAAATGCAGCAGCCCTAATAATCATCATCTTTCTCCTCCTAACCATCCTCTTGCCCATCTACAATGCACGGGTGAAAAAAAAAACTACTAACTGGTTGCCATGATGTAGAAGATATAAAATACTAACCATGAATAGCAAGTATTCCCACAAACAGCAAGTCTTTCACAAGATACTAGTAACCATGCACAGCAAGTATGAATGGCAACCTATCACTGATCAAATGTAGTCATTGTTCCATCTAATCTAGTCATCGAGCATGTGGTACAAGAACTTCTACTAATTGACAAGTATCTAACATAACAAGAACATCTACTATAACTGAAAAGCATGTACCGTAACATTCATTCGTGCCGAGATCCTTCTATGAAATATTTCAACAGGGGATCGTAGCCCAAGAAAATTCCACCTTACAGGAATCGAAACATCCCGAGCACACCAAAATTCCACTTTCCAATAGAAATGTATTCCAGTATCATTTTTTCATTAATAGCAATGTTCACATCTGTCCCAGATCTAGTACCGAATTTTCATGGTTCTCAAAAAAGTACCAACTTTCCATGAATAGCAATGTTCAGATGTAACACGACTAGCAATGGGGAATAACCACGAACCAACCGGATCTACCAACACTTATCACAGATCGAGCCGATTTGAGTCCATACCTTCGGTTTTGGGGGAGGAAGTCAGCCCAAAATCGAGGGAGAGGAAGAAGACCCGTGGATCCCGAAGCTGCCGCCGTCGGCCGGCCAGTCGTCGCCGCGGTAGCGGTCCGCCTCGCCGTCCCCTCGTCGCCGCGGCCGCCGGTGCCTCGCCGTCGCCTTGGTAGAGAGAGAGGAGAGGTGGGAGGAGCGGCTTGGATAGGGCAGAGATGGGAGAGGTGACCGTATACCCCGACGCTAGTCACGTGCACGGTCACGTGAGGGGGGCGCCGCGCGAATATTCTTTGGATCATGCTTCGGCTGCGAATTGGTACACGAGTGGTGGGTCGTGGCTGGACCTGTCGCTCGGCCCAGTGTGCTGACATAGCACGGTACGCATAGTGCTAGACCAGGCACGGCCAATGCGGCACAGCTCCTCGGTAGACACCTTTGGTCCATAGACATGTTTAGCTTGTTAGCATAGCCCATTTGACAAGGAAATATGACTATTAGATACGTTTGGCTCAGTACGACACGATAAGCACGGTCCGTTTAGCATGAGTAACATCATATTTTCTAAATTTATAGTAGTTTTTGTGGCTGTTTGTGAATTTAAAATATAAAAAAATAAAAAACTCAATTTTTCTCTATAAATATGCAGCATACCCCGATTTAGCCATACTCAAACTAGCAATCTCTTATCTGAATTCTCTTGTGAAAATTTCGATACGCTTTATGATAATTTAGCAAGATTCAAAATAATTTTGCCAAAAATTCAAAATCCTGCCTATAGTCAAGAAAGAGATATAACAATATTAATCTTCATATACTTATAGCGTTTTTATTTTCTTTATTATGATATAAAATAGATAATAGTGTAATTTTTATTTGTATTTTATAGTTTTCACATTTCTCCATAGAAAATTTTGACAATTTTCCTACGAGTGAATATGGAACTGATCCAAAAGATCTTTCATCCTTTTGAGAATGAAACATCTCCACCTCCACCTCCACCTCAAATGGCATATCAGACCCTGACTGTACCATCGCCAAGCTCTACCAGTGCCTCTGCATCAGCAAACACCAGAGCAAAGAGGTCCAGACCCAGCACGTCGGACGTGTGGATAGATTTCAACAAGGTAGTGAAGTGAGACGCAATCGGAGCTCATGTAAGAGTTCTTGTTTGTAACATATATCATTATGAATTATCTGCAAAGTCTTCAGATGGAACCACACACTTGCACAGCCATGCTCTAAGTTGTAAAAAAAACAAGGCATAACCATGCGCCAGACACAGCTGCAATATAACCCCGACAGTACGGTACGTAACTGGATTATAATCTCGATGTAGCTTGAGAGTCTTTAGCCCATTTAATTGCCTCACAAGATCTTCCTTTAAACTTTGGTGCATCAGATGCGTTCGAAAAGTACATTAGAACTGCTCATAATCCTAGATTTACTCACATTTCTAGATAGACAATGATTAGAGATTTAGTTAAATACTATAATAATAGTCGTGAGAAATTAAAGAACTCTTTGGAACCTGTACATTTTCAGTTGCATTGATCTCGAACATATGGAGTGGTCAGTTTAGGAAGGATTATCTTAATGTAGTTGCTCATTATGTAAACGATGGTTGGGAGGATTATCTTAACGTAGTCGCTCATTATATAAATAATGGTTGGATATTGAAAAAAGAGAATCATAAGCTTCAAACTAATTGATATAGCACATGCGGGTGAAAATGTAGCAGAATGTATTATCAAAGACATGAAAGATTTTGGTCTTATAAATAAATTTTTTGCAATTACTTTGGATAATGCTGCAGCAAACTCTAGCGCAATGGATATTCTCACTCCTTTATTTGGTATATACGCTGAATCCTTCTTGCTACATCAGCAATACGCTTGTCATATTATTAATCTTATAGTTAAATGTGGTTTGAAGAGTTTGGATCCATAACTTCAAGCTTTTCGTGATGTAATTTCTTTTGTAAATAATTCTAACTAACGAATTGCAGCATATAAGACCTACTATATTGTGATAGGTGCATATCCACGAAAGTTCGTTGTGGACATGCCGGTAAGGTAGAACTCAACTTATCTCATACTACAAAATCTTTTACCCTATAGGCCCATATTTTCTGCTTATATCCACACGCACTATCACAGCCATACCGACAACACACTACTAACCGAGCAGCATTGTGAGGACGGCCTGATCTGATGGCGGTGGAGGTGAGGATGACCAGATCTGGTAGTGGCAACCTCAGGGATGCCGGATCCGCTTTGCTAGGGTGGAGAACACCGGTGTCGAGGACGATGACCTCGAGATCAGGCTGTCATGGGGTTAGGGGACATTGGTGAGGAGCACGATGACCCCGACAGAGTACGAGAGATGGAGGCGGAGGTGTACCAGCCAGCTATGACCTCGGAGATGGTGGATTCGGTGACGATGGGCACGGTGATGCGTGGAGTGGAGCCGTTGGCCCGAAGGAGACGCGTGGAGAGTGGAGGCAACGAGGCAGCGGCGCACGGGTGGGGCAGGCAAGGGGAGATGACGGAGGGGAGGAGGCAGCGTCGGGTGGGAGTAGAGGGGCTCTGACCACGACGAGGGGATGACGTGCTCACCTACGAGGGGAAGGAGACTGGCGCCGATGACCAGGAGGTGATTATAACGCCCCTATTTTTGGGGAAACAGGGGCGTCGATAATCCGCAACTACCCAGGAGTTTAGTTGCGGACCGGATGAGTATCATGCAAAAGAAATTATCTGATGCACAAAGTACAAGGTGTCAAGGACAGCACAAGATATAGTGATATACAGAAAATCCACTACCTCTTTTCTGACAATATAGATTTCCTCACCTCTACAGGAACATCTGGATGTGTAGCATTAGGAATACTTTGAGCTTCTAGTTGAAGCTTATCAGTCAGCTGAACAAGATCTTCTTCTAGTGCAATAAGCCCTTCTTTCAGGTTCTTACCTGCGAAAACCCAGAACGAATAAAACCTAATATATTGGTGCATTACATTTCCTCATGCTTTAATTTCAAAATACACCATAATCATTATACCTTCTTGAACAAGGGCTTGGCGCACAGATGGGTCTAGTTTCCCTTTCATTTTGTTAGCAACAGCATTTCTTTCAGCTCGGAGCCATTCAACTTCCTGCCATCTGTCATAATTAGGAATTGTTGCCATGCTTTTGTTACCACCGTATTATTGTCCAGAATTAAATAACCAATTGTGTTCAGTTATTGCATGCAAAGACACATGTCTAGACATTGCACATGTCCTCAATAGAACAATGGAAGTTGTAGAATGTAACAGTTTAAAGGGCAATAGATTATGTGCCCCATGAACTGAAGTGTGCATGAACAAGGATCAAGTGAAGTTCATGAGAAACTTATACATTTTTTGCAAATTAACTTGGCTACATCATGAATTGACTGGTGGGCAATCTTAAGTCAGGCAACAAAAACCTACTAATGATTGAGCTTTTCAGAATATAAACATGCTCGTTCTAGTTCAATCTTGACAGTAGAAAGAATAAATCCACATCTTAATGCATCGCAAGGCATATCTGGAAGAGCTCAATAAAAGGTCAGGGTTAGGACGACTGTATGAGTTCCTATCTCTGACTTTCATGGGCAGTCACAAAAAACATTGCTGTAACTACAGTTTGAAGTTACAAAAATAAGCAAAATAGTGCCAACTCAGGTCCTCAAAAAAGGTGTCAATTCAGCTATCCTACGGTCTAAGAATACTAAATACCAATTCCAGAATAAATTTGCATTGGTGGGCAACTCCTAAACCAGTTACCTAAACAAATCAACCTGCTGCATACTCAAAATTTTCACAACAGACACATATAAACAAACAGCGAATTAACAACCATGAGCTATACTCCACTTCTTTAGCCTTTCAGTTCTGTTTTCTAACTTTTGCTGCCCACAGCTACCATGAGATACAATAACCATGATTCACAACTAGTTGTCACGAAATAAGCTAAACAGTGGCAGTTCATCAACCACAGCACAGTTCAAACAACAGATAAGCCCAGATGAAAGTTACTACTTTTTTTAGTAATCGTCTGCACAGCAATCCAAAGCCTAGCAAATCATGCACTAAAACTTGACCCTTTCACAGTGAAAGCTATGCGTTCTAATGGAGCACACTCGCACAACATCAGCAACATCCATTACTATTACAGCAGTAGCAATAACAAGCAGGTTCCCGACCTTCTGCAGCGCGAGGTACTGGTCGTACAGCTGGAGGACGAGGTCGAGGTTGGCGGCGGACTTCCGGTTCCGAATGTTGTCGGCGACAGCGTCCCTGTTGTCCCGGATCCACTTGAAGTCTATCGCCGCCTTCCACTGCGGCCTCGCGGCACCACCACCACCTGGGCCGATGCCTGCAACCAAAACCAGAGCTCAGATGGCTCGCTGTCACAAAGAGACGAGATTAAAGGAGGTGGCTTTATATTCGGAGTTTAGGGGTTGGTGTCAGGTTCAACGGCGGAGGCGGAGGAGGGAGATGGTTAGGGTCCGGAGCAGGGAGGGGAGGGGTAGGGGATGGTGGCGGCGGCGGAGGAGAGGTACCTGCCGCAGGTCAGCATCTCGCCGGCGAGGTGGTGGTGGGAGATGGCCGGTGGGCGGCGGACGAGCCACGACTTCACGGCGCCTTGGAATGGTATGGACTATGGGTCTTCTGGCCGTCCAAACGGTCTCGTGTAGCGCATATCAGCCGTCTGATCGGATCACGCGGCTGAGATAATAATGGTACACTTCTTTGTTAGAACAATGGGACAAGTGCTCGAATTTTGCTGGGGAAAAAAACCCCAATAACCTCTTTTTTCCCCTGATACTACATTGCTTTTAAAAGTACGGATAGCGGCCCAAAAAACTTAGATAGGGCTCTAATCGTTAGCTTACACACTTTGATCTATTAATGATATATAAGACTCATATTTGTCAGTATTAGAACTCCAACAACTTATTGGATGATGAACGGTGTAAAACAGTCTAGCAAATGACGGTGAGCTTGTAAGCTAGAAAAAAACCCACCTAAATAAGAGTAGCCATGTAGGGTGAAGTCTATTTGAGATTTTTGGGAAGATAGAGAAGGTTGATTATGCATGTAGATGAATATCAAATAAGAACTAGATGATCATAATTCAAGAAAATAATGAACAAATATACACAAGCATAATGCATGTACTCTTTAAGTAAAAATTTGTATGATCTTGTGCTCTAAAATTGTCTTAACCATCATAGAATCTGCAGAGCATTGCTATTTTAAGAAGTAATTTGTGTTGCATAGTGCGTTGTCTCTTCTGTAATTCAACTCTTTTGACTTTTTTTTTGTCAATTTTAAATATCTGTAGAATGATGCTTTTATATCAGATATGTGTACAATATATATAACTACCATATATTGAAAAAAAATCAAATCCATATTTTACACATCATCGAATACATTCTTTCCTATATAAATCATACAAATGAACTTTCATCAAATATTAATTATTGTAAAAAAAAATTGATCAAGATCTTCCTCAAATTGAAGAGCATGGAACACAATTCCACCAAACGCCAACCTAGGATGAACACGTAGTTATTCCCTTCGCTCCCCGTTTACCCGTGACCACCTCCGCGCATCTCCCGGCGACCACCACCACCCACCTCCGGCCGCCGCTATCTCTCCTCCCGCGATGGCGCGCCGCGCTGGCGGGCAGACCTACGGCTTCCCCATATACTGCGCCTCTTGGCTCCCCCTTGCCCACATCCTCAAACCCTCCCCCTCCGCCGAAGACACTGCCGATGCTGACGCATCCGCCGCCTCCTCTCCCCCGCCGCCCATGGCCGCGCTCGGAGGCGGCGGCGGGGAGGGCCGTAGCGGGGTGCCCAACGCGCTCGTCGTCGCTGCGCTCGACCCCGCCGCGGAGGCCCCCCCGGCACTCTCTCCCGACCCGGTGAGCGATCCGTCTCCCTCCCTCTCTCCCCAGATCCTGTACCGATCTCGCGTGTTGTTTCGGTGCTGATTTGCTACGGTTGTGTGGTGCAGGTGTTCAGGCTGGGCACGGAGGAGCAGGTGCCGTACAGGATGGCCGTTCACCCCCGCGGCGATGGCGTTCTCTGCGCCTTCCCCAACGGCTGCAGGTACCCTCTTCCTGGATCAAATCTATAGGTTTGTACACGTGTTTATGTGCTGCTGCTGCTGGTGGTATTGGTTGGTTGTGAATTGTGATTAGCCCAAATGTTAAAATGCGATCTTCTGGTGTTGCTCTCTGGGATAATTTGGTTTGTGTGTGGTTCCTGTGATGTCTGTGCTTGTAATGATTGGTTGTATAAGTTCGAATGGCTGGAGGTATTTGGCTATTTGTGAATTGAGAATGTGAGTTCGTATGCTGCTTTTATGGCGAATTCTAAGAGAAATGTAAAATTGTCTGTTATTAGCAATAACAATAAATGTCCGTGGTATACTCTAAGACGAGTCGTGATTACAAAAACTTAGCCTACTTGGGTTGTTCATTATAGGCAGTTGTCATAGGAAATACTGTTGTTTTTGCTCTTTTGTTTGATAGGTGAGCTACTACTGACATTCCCGCTGTCCTTTCTAGGGGATGATGCCCTTTTGTTATGTTGGCTACGATGTTCCATTCTAGAGGATAGTTTGCACTGCTAACTCTTGTTTGTAATATACCAACACCAGCTGCATTTTGCTGCTTATTTGTTATCCGTAGTTATCAAATGTTGATATTTTTTTTGCTTTTTCTAAAAAGAATTTGATTTCTTGTTGTTGGTTTCGTTGCTTCTGTACCTTGGGATGTCATGTTTGTACAAGGCAATCCTACCACCTAATGAGCCGTCGATGCACAGATCTATTGAACAACTGGTACATACACATTACATGGGTTGAGGCATAGCACTCTCACACTTGCAACCAAGGACCTAACTGTGGCCAAGTAAAATTGCTGCAAGATTGTTGATCCTTGAACTAGTTGGAATCTCTTCTGACCCACCACAAGTGTGTCCCATTGTCATATCAGTGTATCATAATACAGTGTTCAAGTGACACAATGATGGCATTCTTGATAACCACAATAGAGTATCACATTTTAACATTATGCTTTAAATGTAGGTGTAAGCAGTAAGTTGGATATGTTTGGTCTGATAGCCGTGTGGCCCGTGTACAAACCATTACTATGCTTAGATGAGAAGACACTAAATATTCTCAACTACAATTCCGGAGCTTAAGTTGCTGGAGGTTTTTCCCCCTCACCGCCAGCTCCGCTATACGATGAAGCTAAAATTTGGGGCATTCGGATCTGTTCATGCTTCTATAGGTAGTTAATGTCAGTTGTTGACTTGTTGGACATTTCTTATGGGCCTTATCTGCAAGCATATACTGGGCTTGTTGAGTTGTTGCTGTAGATCAATTGGTGTTTCAGTTTTAAGTGTTAGCTGCAAAACATACCTGCTATACTTTGTCAATCATCTTAGATTCTACAAAAGATGCTGAGATGCCTTTTTTTTCTGAAAGATTTGAACATGGTTGAAAATTTTGTCCGATTCTGAAAGATTCGAACATGGTTGAAAATTTTACCCAATTGTTCAGCATTTTAGAATTTTGACCATGTACCGCTCGTATAGGTTGTTTCGATGGGAATCACCAGAAGGGGAGGAACCACATAAACTAGCTTTGAGATCTGATCAAGAGGCCTTAGTGGAGATAAATGATGTTGGTTTACAGTTGGCTGTATCATTCAGCGGAGAGGGTACAATACTTGCCACTGGTGGTGAGGTAATTCAATATAGCTTGCTTTTTTTACACAGAATAATATTCTCGTTGATACACAACTATTCATTTTACTTCTTATTTCCCTTTTTTGCCAATTTGTCAAACAGGATATGTTATAGATACCTATGCCTTTAGTTTGATTGATAAGCTATTGATCACCTTCATTTTCCTCAATAAGTTGATTTTTTTTTCTAGTAGTCATGCAGGCACACAAATTTTGTTTTCAAAAGATGACATATCATGAATGGCATACAGTATCTTTGGAAGATCTGATAGCTTTAGGCGTTTATAGATAAGCATCTTATATTTCGTGGCTTCATGCAGGAAACAATGTAAACTATGCTTCTCAAGTTATTGTGAGCAACAATTTGAGTATAGAGACTAATATAGCCAAAAAATTAGTAACTCGGTCTGACAACTTAACTAGCATTTCACAATATTGACAGTATTTAACTATTTATGGTGATCCATATCTCGAGTTAGGTAACTGAGGAGAAGTAGATATAGAGTGTATATGTTGGCCAAAGGGAAACTTCATGTTTCATGGTCAGCATGATACAGAAACGTTTGGCAACAACATAAAGCTAGTGCCTTTGTAATAAGTGAACGAAATGGTTGCAATTAAACATATGGATGGACCAAATAAATGTTTTAGTATTGCCATGATGCACTTGTTTGGTATGTTCTTTTATGCATTGTAGTGTTGTTAGAAGCTTTTATGAATAGTGTCTATTGCTTTATTATTTCCCAGTAGTCACTTCTTACAGGCAAAACATTCTTCCAAAGCTGATTCTTTGCCTTCCCATTTATTATGTAACTATTCTGGTTCGTTGTCATTTAATTTGTACACTTGCACATACAATTGTAGTCATGCATTGATGCTCTGAGGATTTGTCAATGATTTATAATATTTTGTTACTTTTGTTGTAGCTTTTCTATAGCACTTACAACTTAGAACTTATAATTATTTAGCATGTCAATTTTTTTCTCTGCACTGTATAGGATGGGCATTTAAGGGTTTTCAAATGGCCTGCCATGGAATCCGTTCTTGAAGAACCTGATACTAAAACATCAGTTAAGGATCTCAACTTCAGGTCAAAAAGTGCAACTTGAACTTTCTTTTGCCACTTGGATATTGATTGCATCATCCTGATGAGTTCCCTCTGTTTTGGGACATGCTTTCAGTTCCGATGAAAAGTTTCTTGCCGTGAATAGGAGCAGTGGCCCATGTAGAGTGTGGGACTTAAAGTCATCTGAAGCTGTAGCTAATCTGCCAAGAGAAGCAGTCAGTGATTTTTTGACAAAAATGTTTTGATTTATTTTCTTTGTTTTAAGTGAGCTTCTGACTTGTGCATTTTCAGGGAGAAATATTTGGCTTCTGCAGATTCTCTAATACGGCTGACAACAGTCAGATCCTCTTTGTTGCAGCAATGCAAGGCAAGATTTGAGTTCACCCTGTTGTGACTTGAATTTATCCTAAACCTGAGGCCTGACAGTTACAGAATAACTCTGCTTTTTAGGTGACTATGGGAAAATAATATCTTGGAATACTACCTCATGGACTAGAATTGGATCAAAGAAAATAACTCGTGAGGCAATTTCAGCTTTTGCTGTCTCGCCTGATGGTACACTTCTTGCAATGTGAGCGATGAAACATACTGTTTTCATCTTATTGCATTTTAGAACTAGACTTATGGAGATTACATGGCTGTCTTTTTTTTGGAAGTCTAATTTATTTGCCTTTGCATATCCAGTGGAACAATTGAGGGAAGCATCATTGTACTAGGTTCAAAATACATGCGAGTGCTTGTAACAGTTAAAAAGGCACATCTTGGCCTTGTTACGACATTGGCCTTCTCTCAAGATTCAAGGTCAGTAACTGTGCTCTCATTCTGTTTTAGTTGATGAATGCTACAAATGCAATTACCCAGTGTTATTGTTCTATATTATATCAGGACCTTGCTGTCAACTTCCTTCGACTCAACTGCAAAGGTGACATCAATTGGATCCCCAAAGAGTAGTGGTATGTCACGCATCTTTAGTTCTTGACTTATTGTATACTTGCCAATTTTTGTGTGTCCTATCCTAAAATGGCTGCTTGTTTTCGCAGGTATAAGCCTATGGTCCATGATACTAGTTATTATTATCGCAATTTTGGTATATTACCGTATGCAGCACAAAGAAGATCTCTTAGCAATGTTGCCACATTGAGAAATTTGTTCAGGCACTACTGATATTTCATTGCTTACCTCTGTCATTGTCTGATCTTCTACTGGAGATAAATGCACCATTGTTTCAGAGTTGGAACAATTTTTGTATCTTGGTCAAAAGTCAAACTGTCCAAAGTTTCTCTAGGTCTTCTGAGTGGTAAAAAGCCTCCAGGCCTTTACCATGCACGCTTGTATAAAAAGGGCCATGTCCGAGTTTTGTAAAATTGATGGCCCTACGTGAATTACATCCTTTTGCCCTAGTTGTTTTATCCTCTCGCTGCCTGGTCTCATTGAGGAAAATGTCTCCGAGAGTCTAATGTAGAGAATTTGGGACCAAATTATTATTATGTATGTTAAGTAAAACCGTATGAAGAATAATGAAAGCAAGAGAGCTTCTCTAGTGTGCTATATCCGTGATGACCAATATTTCTGGGGCATTTTCATGTAGCTCATCTGGATGTACTATGTTCAACAATGCCAATGCGTAGACTTCAATTTCTCAGGGCAAGACTGTCTCTGAACAACCCCGATAACTGCTGGGATAATTCACCACCAGTCTCCGTCGAGATTAGGGGTGAAAACAGGTTAAATACGAATCAAATAGTGTATTGATCATATTTGTATTTGTATTTTATAAATAAATAAATATAATTATGAATCTGAATATTCTCGAATACGAATCGAATATATAATGAATTTGAATTTGAATCGAATATCTACTCAATTTGGTAGAATCTGGATATCCTCACAATTTATGTAGTATAAAGAAATTAATGACATTTTATCCTCATATAATCACGTTTAATCATTATAATTTATTTATTTCACTTAAAGAAACACAAATTCACGTTCAATTAAAAAAATTGTTCAACTAATTAGTTATATTGTAATAAAATATATATATTGTTTCGTCGAATACGAATACGGATATGGATAGTCTAGATAAAATAACATTTTGAACGGTAAAAGTCCCTACCATATTCGCTTCCATATTTTTAATGCGAATTCAAATACGAATAGAATAGAAATTGTTAATCGGATGAAAAAATATATACCATATTCACATCCTATCGAATACGATAACCGAATAATATAGATAGTTTGTATCCACTTTTCACCCCTAGTGGAGATTTATGAGTTAGTAATACACTTTTTTACCAATGACACGTAACAGCTAGCTTGAAGAACAAATATCCTGTGAAGGCTACATAAAGCTAAAAGGCGCAAAAATACAAGATGTTCAATGTCCCATCTCTCACACGCTTCACCCCTAAAAGCCAATTACACCATGCGACTGACCCATCTCACTTGATGACCAACAATGACCTGCGACTAAAGCTTTTGGTCCAAATTATTGACGCACACTGCCCTGTGAAGGTGACCGGGCTCAGCTTTGTCGCACTATTTAGCACTGCAAATGGAAGCATCGTTGTTAATGCAGTGCTATTAGCATGATGGTGACGTGGCAAGGTAGGTGGCACGTCGCTGCAGCTTCCTTGGGAATCCTGAGGCAGGCAGCTCCTTCTCAGTGAGCAGGATTGGAATAGGATCCCATTCATTTTGGATTGGAACAGAACAAATTCCCCAGCAGCATCCACAAGTTTCACACCTCCTTTTTTTGTTCTTCACCTTATCAAGATGTTTTGTTTGAGCTAGGTTGAATATATATATAAAAAAAAAAGGTTTCAGCTAGGTTGAAAAGTTATGGAAGTAACTAGGTGCATATTTCATACTCGCTTCACTAGCCTGCAGCCTGAAACTTAAAAATCATGAGGTTTCAGAAGGATAAAATTTACCAATGAATCAAAAGTATTAGTCCTAAACCCCTAATTCCTCCAATAGCTAAGGTAAAAGGGCCACAGAGGCATAGGTCTGAGAAATTAGCTGAAGACTCTAGCTCATAACGATCATAGCTTCTTGGTGGATCATGAAAGATTTTCACAGATACATCACCAATCGTCCGGGTGAAATTACAAGATAGAAAACCAGAAATCAATATATGCAAAAGTGAAGCAACACATTTCCTTAGCTCATATCATTTATGAACTGGAACGAACAGGCAGTAGTGATCTCCATATCTTACAACCTCGCACACAAAAACATCATCTTTTTTTTTGTCAGGGATTCTTATTTACAAATTCTGACATTCCACAGTGTATGCACGAGCTCATGTTATTTACCTACTAATTATACATGAAACTAGGAAAGATAGTACAATTTTTACCTTCCCTTGTGCAAACAAAACCGCAAACCGTTCACCAACCTCAGCACCTCCAAAGCTGCAACTTGTTTTCACTTCACAGAAGCAGCAGCAGCAGCAGCATCCAGCAATTCACCGTGACATCTCGTCGGTGTTGATGCCGGCGGCTGACGGGCCGGACCTGCCCGGCAAACGCACGCCGCTCGCCGTGCCGAACGAGACCGACCTGCCTGCCCCGATGCCGGCCATCTCCAGCGCTTCTGAGAATTTCAGCAGTCTGCTGATATTTGCTAGGCTCATCGCCCCTCGCGCCCACTGTTCGACGACGGCGCTCGGAGTGTGACGTCCGGCCATGCCGGCCTCGGCAGCGCCACCATGGACGCGGCCCGCCTGACAGCGCGCTCCGGCATGGCGCCGTCGCGGTCGGCCTCCTCGGTGCCAGCAGCACCAGCGCCCTGCGCGGCGTTCGCGGCGGCGGCCTGGTCAGCGGCCTGAACGGGCGCGCGGCAGAGCGGGCAGTTGACGTGGGCGCGGAGCCAGGTGTCGATGCACCCCCGGTGGAAGGCGTGGCCGCAGCGCGGCAGCAGGCGCAGCGTCTCCCCGTCCCGGAACACCGCGAGGCACACAGCGCAGCTACCGTCGTCCGCTCCTCCGCCGAGCCCCACGCCGCCACCGCACTTCTTGGCGTCGTACACCAGCGCGGTGATGGCCGCGATGGCGCGCTCGTCGAGCCCCACGGTCCGTATGTACCACACGTGGTGAACCCCGCCGTCGTCCGCGTCTTCACCCTCCTCCACCGCCACAGCCGGCACCGGGACTCCCTCCTCGTCGTGGTGCGTCAGCGGCGTCTCCTGGGCGCGGTCTGGCGCCCCCGTTGCCGCCGGCGCCGCACCAGGTGGCAGACGAGAAGGACGATGAGGAGAACCACGGAGACGGCGAGGAGGGACGCCGACAGTGCGATGAGCGGGGTGGGCAGGCGCCGGGACGACCGGAGTTGCACGGTGGCGGCGCTGGAGGACGGCGGCGGCGGCGGCGGCAGGCAGAGGTGGTAGTAGGCGCACGACTCGGAGCAGTCGGCGGCGCAGGCCAAACGGTCGGGCGGGAGTGGGACGCCGGCAGGGGGGGTCTGGTCCCGCTTTGGCTCCGGCCGCGGCTTGGGCGGCTTGGGCTTTGGTGGCTTTGGCTTGGGCTTCGGCCGCGGCAGCGGCAGCGGCTCCGGCAGCGGCATGGGCGGGTTGGCTCTTGGGCGCGCGGAGGCGTAGCAGAGGAGGGTTGGGTGTGGTTGCAGGAGCCGCACTGCAGCTGGAGGTGCATCTAGTCTACTCGTCACTCAACTTGTCTGGTACTCGTGTGTGACCGGTAAAAAGCACTCGTGTTACTGCACCTTAAAGTTATATATGTGCTTCTTTCATAAATGTTTAAGATAGTGCTAATTTTGTATTTCGCGGTGTTTGTTCATTTTGCTGTCATGTTTAGGCTGTGATGTTCTGGCTTCAGCTTCTGATTTCTGGTTTATTTTTTTACTATTTATAAATTTATCTTTTTCTAAACTTTTGGCTTTTTTGAGCTTTTTTGCCCATTCTTTTTATCTCGTATTCGTTATGTTGTCGTGATGGGCTAACATATTTTTATATTTTAATTTTTTAAATTTAATTATGTTAAATAAGCTTCATCGACATGATGATTTTTCAACCAGCTATAGTGATTTTCAGCCATAAGCCACCAAAAAATAAGCCCAAATGATCACCCTGTTAAACGGCAAATTCAAGTACGCCGTCTGACAAAAATTAGCATTTGAGGTCACACGCTTGATTTATTGTTAGCTATCCCCTGTAATTCACTTTGGTAATTCCATTCTATATCTTGTTCACTGTGATGTTCAGCTAGTTCTTTGGTGTACTGCTCACTATCATACTTGATTGGCAATTGCTTCAATTGTTGTAAGTCAGCAGACATTGCTTTCATGAGTTGCATGAATTGGATATATTTAACTTGTCAGTCTTGACTCCAGGCCGAATTGATCTAGATTGATTGTCATACTCAACCTGTCATACCCCAGTTCGGAGGTGTGCGTCTATTTTATACCCTATACGTACGTTCGTAGTCGGCCATGCAGGGGCTCCACGTGAATTTCATCATCCTTTGAGGACCTGCATGCAAATTACAAAGCACGAGGACTTAAGGTGGTGCACCAACTATATTTTAGTTTAAACTTTTGGTTGTAGCTTTTAGGTGAAAATTGCACTGTAACAATTGTTAGATTTTTCTGATAAAAAATAACAAAATAAAAAAACTATTATATCACGGACAATGCAAATGAATAAATGAAAAAAAGAAAAGGCAGAAACAAAAAAACAAAATAAGCTGGAATTAGAAGCCAATGGTTTCAAGTAGCTTCTGGCATAAATAAGCCGAAATAAAAAAAATCAGAAACTGAAGCCATTTGGAGTGAGGGCTAAGACATGTACAATTGTACATACCAACTATCTATAAACATATGACATATAAAATTTTAGGTGACGTGGAGGAGAGTGAAATATATTGTATAATATTTAACAGATAATCTTATGTACGGATTTTCTACTGTCTATACTATTATATAGATAACTATATAGATAACCTATTATTTATTTAAAACTATTATAGATAACTATATAAACAACCTATTGTATAGGTTATCTTTACTCTTGTCGATGTTTTAATACCGATCTTACGTATGATCTATTTGAATTCGGGAATTTTATTAGAAGACTAAGCTATGGTCTTACGGAATAGGAACATCGAAATTTTTATCCAAGTTCGGGCTTCTCCTAAGAGAATAATAACCCTACATTTTATGTGATTATACCAATCAAAGGAAAAATAATTACAAGAGTCTAATGCGAAAAAATATGTACTATCTGTAATCTCGCCCTCCCTTTCTTCCCCTGATGTTAACCTTTACATAGCTGACGAAGCGACGGTCGATATAGAGGTGTATAAGGTCTATTTATATTGACTATTATTGATGGTTTTTGTTTTAACTTATGAATAGCAATAGATTGTAGAGCACCCTACGGAGAAATAGAAACTCTTGTGGGATTTTGTTCGATATAAATGAATTCACTAAAGTGTGCACTATAATTAATGAGTAGATATCGTTTTAAAAATATACTCTATTTAAAAGATAAATACTGTAAAAATGATATTTAGTGTAAAAAAACTAGAAATAGTAGTCAGTGAACTATAGCCCTGTACCTACCCCTAGACCGAGTCAGTCAACTACTCAACTCAGGTCGTTGGGGCGGTCGCGAAAGGGCTGCACGACGCCGCGTTCACCAGAAAACTTACACGGGGCCAGGCGTCCGACCCTGGGCCCCGCCCCGCAGCATGCGCTCCCGAGGGGTTACAGGGAGGGTACATGTGCAGGTAAGTAACAAACGTACGTGGCGGGAGCGCGGGATCGAGCCGACGAGCGAGCGACCAATCCAATGTAGGTCTGAGAAAAACCACACTGACAGATGGGCTCATAGTTTCTGTGGGACCGCGTGGTCATGGGTGTAGGCGGTCGGTACCCACGGTGGGGAGGGCAGCAGGTGAACTGTTCGGTGGGCCCGACCTGCTCAGACGAGCAACACGTGCTCCTTTTCACTGGGGAAGATGCCTATGTCTATGTTTTTTTTTTTGGTGCGACTGATTTACTACTCTAATAAATAATAATTATTAAAAAATTGAAGCTAAAAATTAACTAAAAAATGGAAGAGAACAGGGCTACGAGAGTCGCTGCTCGGCCAGGCAGATGCCCATCCTACTTGTACCTTTTTTGTCTTAGTAGTAGAATCCTTGAGCGCCATTTTTCAATCCGATTTCCCAATTATACATGATTCAAATTCTAGGAAGAATATTTTTCGTAGACCCCGTGGGCCGGTGTTTTCACATTTGAACTATATAAGCCTAGAAATCAACAATATGCAGGTTTGCGAAAGAAAACATCGAGTCTCAATTTACTTGGAAAAAACTCTGCACGTACTTATTCGGGAGGAAAGATAATCTCCCGGCTTTTTAAAACTGTTTTCTGCCTTTTTTTTTTTTAGCAGAGCTGTTTTCTTTCCGGATTGTTTCTTTACTAGGTTTTTATTCATGGACTACCGGCTGGTAATGGGCTGGTTGACCAGTGGGTGCTACAGGCCAGCAATCTATGGGCTATCTAATGGGCCTAGGTGGGCTGCTGAAGGAAATTGTGGTCTAATACGAGGAGCGAGGGTAGCTTGGTTAGCATGCTTTGTCATGGTGCTGTCAGTTCAGGCTTGATTTCTGAATCGGTTTGGAAACCTCGCCTCATACACGTGTGCATTTAGTGAAAAATTGTATACCCATATTTCGTGATGTAATAGATAAATTTATGATTTATCCCGTGACTTCGCGTAAATCTCAGTAGTAGTATCACATATGATTTTGTGGGGTAACATTCTATAGTAATATCGTATATGATTATGTGGAGTGCTACATGCTAGTTCTAACACAAATTGTCTGAACAAATACCCAGGCAGGAACGACCTCTGATATGACTTCGGCGGCGGTGTTCTCAAATTGTCTATTTTTCCTAGAGAGCAAAGCATTCGGCGGTGGGCTACTTCAGGATAGAGATGGCAACGGGCACAAATTCGTTAGGTTTTGCTATCTCAAACTCGTACCGATGAAAGTTGGGCGTGCCTGCTAAAAAACCCATGCTCGTGACGGGTGCAGATTTTTGCCTAAACCCATGCCCACTCGGGTAACAGGTACCCACGGGTCGCCCGTGCCCGACAACAGCTGTGCAGATTGCAGATAGTGTAGTGCTTAGCAGGTCAACAATAAGTTCAATTTATATGCTACTATGCATGAAATAAGCAACGACAAATCCACAATGCACATCACTAGTTCACTCCATCAATTCTCAGTTCAAAGTTCACTGGCATAGCATATCATTACAAGTTCACAGTTCACAACTCAGTTAAAACCAAAAGGAGAGACACCAACTGCTCCTTGTACTTGACTAATGGGCTATGGGCTGAGCTGATTTGCCTGGGAGGTTAGGAGCCTGGGTTTATAACTCCTATGGATCGGATTTATTGACTCAGACCCATACCCTAATAGAGTAAAAATCCATCGGGTATCGGGTTTCGAGTACCCATTGCCATCTCTACTCCAGAAACACCGATAGCAATACCGCGGAGGAGAACGGGGAGATGTTCTTCTCCAAGCTCGTCGAGCTGAGTATACTCCGGCAGCCACCACAAACAACCGCCAATTTGTTCCGCGAGTACATCGCCTCACGGCCAATGGAAGAGAACCTTGTCTTTGCATTGGAGAGTGGAGGCCATTCTTCCTCTCTGACAAGATGAGGCTGCTGCTCCGGGTGCTGGACCTGGAGGGCACGCCAGGTCTGGCAGATGGCGACATCGAGCAGATGGTGAAGCTGCTGCCTCGCCTCAAGGTCCTCTCCCTACGAGGATGCAGAAACATCACCCGTCTGCCGAGTTCGTTGGGCAGCTCCAGACTGATCTGGATGTCAGGCACACCTCCGTAGCCACGCCACGCTGCCGACGACCATCGTCAAGCTACTGCTGGTGGCGTGCCATTGGATGATTCTGCTGCTGGCACTGTCGCAAGCGTGCCAGAAGAGCAGACATCAACAACGTACACCATGGACTCCCCGGATCGGAGGAGCGGCGAGGTTCGCGAACCCAAAGCCAACTTCGATGATGCCAGCGCTGGGCGTTCGCCGTCGGATTCAACAGCTGGATGCCTTGATGAAAGCAAATTAAGTACAGCTAGCTAGTAAACAGATTTACCTACTGCGATGTGCGTCTTAGCTGATTGTTTAAGCGTGTGTGGTCAGGTTCCGGTCGGTGGCGGCTCCGCCTCCGTGCTTTTTTTTTTTCGTCATTAAATGGATCCCGTGGACGTAGTACGTAGCGTGGCGCCTCCCGAGGCGGCGCGTGGCGCGGGCAGACGGCCGCCGTGCGTCCGAGGGTGCCCACGTGGACGGTGGCGGCTGGTGCTTGCTGCCACGTCGTCGATCCTCACTGAAAAAGTAGCCATTGGTGCTTATGGCTAAGGAGCTGCTCCAACTGGCTTTCGGTATTGACTGAAATTATCCTATATGTTAGTTTTTTCTAGTGATTTAATTAAAAACAAAAATTCTTGTACTTCTATCCTTAATGAATCAGAAGTAAGCACTTGTTTCGAAAATAAAAATCCTTTGTGCACCCCTTAATTATTGAACATTATGTGCGACCGACCGTACGACCAATTAAACATGTCGATCTATAAGTTACCTATAAGTTTAGAGAGAGTAAGAACGCTAAGATGCCACCAATATTACTGTATGATATACAATTTATCAAAAAAATGCCGTTTAAAACAATGCAACCACCTACGAACCGCCCTTGACACCCTGTTCATAGAAGAGTTTTAGAAGCTGCTACCCAACGCTATACCATTAGAAGTAATCCCCAGCGGTATAGCAAAGTTTCAACAAGTTTCATATTTTGTCAAAGTTTCATTGAGTTTTATGTTTGGTCAAAAGTTTCATGTCGATGCTTTAACCAAGTTTAAGAAGGTTTCACCAATATTTCGAAAAGAGTTTCAAGCAAGGTTTATAGAGTTTTAGCACGTTTCACGGGGTTTCAAGAACATTTCAAAGAGTTTCATAGAGTTTTCAGCACGTTTCATAGAGTTTCAAGCGTGTTTTAGATAGTTTCAACGAGTTTCATATTCGAAAACTCACGGTTTCATGAATTTCAAAAAAGCGAGTTTTGAATATGAAACTCGATGTTTCAAAGAGTTTAGCATCGGAGACTTAAAGTTTCATGATTTTTTTTAACAAGAGATTCAAGTTTCGGATATGAAACTCAGTGCTTTAGTGTGTTTCACATCTGAAACTTGATGTTTCAAAATACAAGTTTTAGATATGAAACTTGATATTTCAATGTATCAAAAAGAGTTTCTTACATGAGTTTCAAAAAATTTCAGACATGTTTCACAAAAAATTTTAAAAATTCCAATGAGTTTTAATAAAAAAAGAAATATGGGATTATACCGCTCCTCGTCGGCACGGCCTCACTTGCCTGCGGTGGCCGTGCTTGCCCCCGCCGAGCTGCCGCCTCCTTACGGCTGCTTGCTGGGTGCTATAGCCTTGCCTGTCACGTAGCCTTTGCCTACAAACGGCCGCTCACCATGCGCCGTCCTGCTTGCCTACTACATTTCGTGTCCGATGTTTAGTACTAGCCTCATAGGCGCGGCGCCACACCGCGCCAGCCACCGTACGTACCAAAATAAGAGAGGTGATAATTCATAAGGAGTTTTTTAAAAAAATCGGGGGCAAATACGTATTTTCGGAAAAGGCAAAGGATTTCGCAAAAACGGGACCAAAAACCGGGCAATCGTATTTTAAAAAGGCAAAGGGCTTTTTCGGAAAAAAAAACGAGGACCTGTACGTAAACAAACGGGGACCCGTGCGTAATTTCAAAAATCGCGGGGGGGCATCCTGCAAATTGGAGGGGCTAAAAAACCCGACAGAGACCTTTTTGCGAGAACCAATGATCTGTACGTAATTTCGGGAAAATACAGGGGCTTTTTCATAAAACCGCTCGCACGACCGTACGAAGATTCGCCGGCCACGCGGCGGGCGGAGCACGGCGCGGGGCGACGTGGGCGCGGCTCCGCGCGCGGAGTCCCCCGATCGTGACAGGGGGTGATTTCTGTTTTTTGTATTCTTTGAACGCCTACCTTAGGTGGCCTTTGAACCTGTGATTCCTATTTCCCTTGGGACGAACACCTGTGAACCGTCACTTAACACGCGCACCGTGCTCGCTGTAAATTATGCGGCCATGACTGATTAAGAAACGCATTTGAGATTACAAAACTATAATCTTTTGGAGGAGCCACCGAAGCTAGAGCACTGCTAAAGGCAGGCTGCATGATAGAGTAGACCCTCCTTCCCATGGAATAAGAAATTGGGAGGTGGCAAAAGGTGCGAATGCTCTTTGGTCATCAAAAGTGATAGCTGTCCATGGAGGAGAGAAGAGAAAATAAAAAGAAGTGAGCTTCAAAGCACGAACAAAAGACAGAGGCGAAGAGGATAGGATTTATTAATGTTCACTCTCTGTCTAGGGTAACAAAGCATGCTAATTTTATACTCCAGTTTGATGTCCTCGTCATCGTTGATATCCTTTTTTATGTTGACAAAACTAAAGCTTCCCTAAGAACAATTGAAAATGTAGAATGAAGACGAGAAAAGGCGAATACACTTAATAGCTTAATTCAGCTGATCAGTGCAGATCTGAAGAACATATAGTGAGCCTTCGTTGCAAATTTGAGGAAGTGGTATTTCATTTTTTTTTTTGAGGAACCGAAACAACACCCCTAAAAATAACAGGTCAGAGTCGCCCAGCCTTTGAAAAGCTTGCTGTAGGTGTGACCTTTTCCTTTCATCCAACAACATGAGAGAGGCAAAGACAATGAAAAGAAAAGGATTGATCTATGGTTGTGAATGAGAGCTTCCTAGGGCCAAAGAGAAAGATCCAACTGTCAGTCTGTCACTAGTCACCTCTAGTAACCCAGCATCCCCCACAAACCAAAATCACAGTCAAATCAAAATCACTACTAACCAAAAGCTAGCACATATATAGGGGACACCATCAGCAAGAACAGAGATCCCATGAGTAGAAAAGGAAAGGCAGGAACACCTTCCATTTTAGGAAGGTGAGGAGGGGGAGAGAAGAGAAGCCACAGCGAGAGCCAAGAAGCCAACGCTGCAGAGAAATCCAAGAAGCTAGGAGGAGATGAAGGAGAGGGAGAAGGTCGTGTGCATGGCCAAGCTGGCCGAGAAGGCAGAGAGATACGATGGTATGGTGCGAGGGAGGGATCCCTTCGTTCGGTTGCGCCTTGCTTGTGTGCAGTGTGTTCTTGGTGCTTTGCATTTTGGGGGATTGCTGATCCTTTGTTTGCGGAGTATGGAAAGGAGTTGGGGTTCTTAGTTCATGTCCTCATTTGGGATCTTTGCCCTGTGATTATGTGTGTTTTTGCAGCAGTCTTTGCTCGCTTTCTTGAACAATGACCTGCCTGGCCTTACGGCCATTTTGTTTCTTTATTCTGTCCATGAGCAAAATGTCTGAATGTGCATCAGTTTGACCGGAAGGGCTGCTTCTTGATGATTAGTCTGAGCCAATTTCAGCAATTTCTTGCTGATTTTGGGCGGTTTAGATTGTATCCAGTAGTGCTGGATGCGATGTGTCCCGGTTTGATAAAGAAAGCTTGCTTTTTTATGATGATTTTTGGGGCCAATCTTGTCGATTTTGAGTGCTTCTGACTGGTCTTGATTGTTACCGGGACTTCTGATTAGTGTCTGCAAAAGGGAATCATGAGATCATGCATAGTATCTTGGCCGACTGGAATAGATTGTGGGCTTCTGATGGTTTGTGGGGGCCAATTTTATGATTTGAGTCCCTGAGTTGCTTTTCTATTGTTCTTGATTTTCCTCTGAGAAAAAAAGAGAAGGATCTTGGAATCATGAATGATGCATTCTGTTCTGATAATGGGTAAACATACGTATATCTCTATCTGTTTCTTTATAACTCACTGCACATGATCTATTTAACTCTACAAATGTGGAACAAGTGGAACTGTGGAACCCACCGTTTTGGTTTACATTCTAATTTTGGGTTAAAAGAGGTATAGAATGCATAAAGTAGTGTACTGGTGTGGTTTGAGTTAGCATCCCTTTGCTAGAATCAGATAATTCTGGACTCTTCTGAATAGTTTTTACCCATCTTTTGGAGCACAGTTTTTTTTTTTTTTGTAATTTGGTTACAATTGGATGCTTATGTATTTTAACTACAAAGTATGTCACCATGTTATTTAGGATTCTTTTACTTGGAACTTATGTCATTTATTGACCTTAGCATCTAAAGGTCGATCTTGGCATCCAAATATATAGTCTCTCTGAATTCATAGACCACTTTCAAGTGCACCCAGTTCCTTTAATCTACCAGATGAAGCCATGAAAATTCTTGTAGCCATCTAGGCTTCCATATTCCATCTCAAAGTGGTAGACAACATGATCTCCCCTCTGTTTCCTGCAAGTCTTTGTTGCAGTGAACTTCCTGATGCTTCTGATTGCATAAGAGTTTTACCTCGTTTTTGGGCAAATTTTTTTCCATTTTTTCTCTGGCAAAAATATAGGGGGGAGTACACATAAGGTGAATGCCTTTTTTTGTAAATGAAAAGCATTCAAACTAATTTTGTCACAACATTTGAAATGATTCTACTGACAAAAAACAAGAAGTGGATTAATGCGCTTACCTGGGTCGGAAAACACTGCTGCTTGAATTTGCTCTATTCCTTGCAATATATAACTGTCATGTCAGGTTGCGACTTAAGTAGTGCTTATATTAATTCAAGATTTATTGGTAGTATTCATATAATATAAAATCAAATTTCAAAATGACAGAGAAGGTGAATAGTTTGACATGGTGAGCTAACATCTTTTGATAATGCTATCTTTGCTGTTGCAAAACTAATCCTTAATGTTTGCCCATGATTAGAATTTTTAAGGTGTAGTGGTGTACCCTGATTGATTATGTTCTATTTGGTTGCACTTGTTTCCCTGAAGTTAGTTTTAACTCTTAATGCATGACTGTTCCTGCAGATATGGTAGAATTTATGAAGAAGCTAGCAAGGATGGATGTTGATATGAGTGCTGAAGAGAGAGATCTATTTTCAGCTGGTTTTAAGAATACAATCAGTGCAAGGAGGGCATCATGGAGGATCCTTTCTTCACTTGAGCAAAAGGTGGCAACTGGTGAGCAGGCTGGTGTGATGATAAATGGGTACAAAAAGAAAGTAGAGGATGAGCTAAGGACAGTTTGCAATGAAATATTGTCAATCATCGCCATCCATTGCCTTCCCTTGGCCAATTCGGGTGAAAATGTTGTGTTCTTTTATAAGATGTATGTACCAGTTCATTTATTGAGCGCCTTCATTCTCCATTGCGTTTTACTTTTCTCATGTTAGCCCATTTTCTGATGATCATATTAAGAGTTTATTCCCAATCAATGGCTCATTATCTTTCCAGGTAGATTTGATAATACAATATTTTCTTTCAAAAAGGATATACAACTTTGGGCTCAAAATTTCTTTGAAGAGTTCCTCATAAAGATTTTCTACTAAATCCTCTTCCTAAGCATTGCGATGACAATGTTGCAAAACAAATACTCATGATATTCACGATTCTGGTTAGATCTGAACCTATGCATATGGAGCAACAATGTGTTTTTTTAGTGGATGGTATCATATTTGGTACATGTCTTGTCTAGTTCTTTTGAATTGATGGTGTAAATGCTAATAGTCCAATGTCAAAATTAATAAAGGGAGGTAAGTAGGGGTGTATATTCAGTTGGTTACTTGGTTCAGTTATTTTGGTTTCTTTTACAATTTTTGGTTTTGAAAAATGAAAACCAAATAAATAGACCAACAACATGACTGAACATAGTGGACACTGAACTAAATTCATTTTTCATTTCTGTTGGTTTATTCCCTTGCTAATATGAAAAGGATGCATACTAACAGGGCAAGTGAAATATATTTCACGCTTCTGCGGAATGATCTATTTTAAGTACAACTTTATTATGAACTATATCTTAGGGTAGGCTTTTATGCAGTCTTGCTAAGTTGTTTTCCATAATAAAAAAGTTGGGTGAAAAAATTTTAACATGCCGTTCTATCATTTGGAAAAGAGTATTATAATTCTTTAGGTTTCTCAATTATCTTGTCCATTATAATTTTCTATACTGCAATATCAAAAGAATTGAATGGTACTTCATTAGTTCTGAAGCTCTCCCTCAGTCCCTCATGCATCTGATAATATAAGATGATGGTAGGAACTTTACATGCCTATGTGTGGCCCTGTAATCCATTTGACAATAGGGCTGTTTATAATTTCCAATGATCTTCCCTTCTATGCATTTGCATGCTCGCATGATACGCTTACACCTTATCTGCTTTGTACATGACTTCTTTAAAAAATTATTACAGGAAAGGTGACTACTACTGTTACTTGGCTGAATTTAGCACTGAAACTGAAAAGAAGGCTGCTGCTGACCAGTCACTTTTGGCCTATCAGGTGTGAAATCTTTCAAACATCGTGCATAGGCTCAAATGGACTTCTGCTCTTAAGCCTCTTATTTCCCACCTTTGGCAAACTAACAAATGTTGCTGCAGCATGCCATGGTTGTCGCCTCCAGTGAGCTTTCACCTGCCCACCAAATCAGGCTTGGTCTTGCCCTCAATTTCTCAGTCTTCTTTTATGAGATGATGAACTCTCATGAGAGGTCATTCATCCTTAATGGTTCCTTTCTCCCGTTTTGTTGATGTTTGAAATTTTAATATATCTATTCCTAAATTTTGGTGCTTGTAAGCTTCTTGTTTTGAAATATGGGCAAACTTACTTTTATTTGGTAGGCTAAGTTTCATATTTTTTTCCAAATATAAAGAAAAATGTCACATAACATTTACCAATTTGCATAATTGAACCCCGGAAATACAATGTTCAATAGTTAAATACTAAACACCTTTTACAGTCTGACCCTATTGCTGAAGGTTTTCTGGGTCTGTCCTTGTTTTTGAAAGAATAGAGATGAATGTTTGTCTGTCATGATTCTGCATGTTGAGCCCATGGTAGCTTTCACATCAACCTAGTATGCTGGTTGGCACAGGTCACCAGTCTTCGAAAGCATCAACATAGTCAATGATTTTTTTTTATATTTGCTCTCTTGTCAGAGCTTGCCAAGTGGCAAAACAAGCATTTGATGAGGCTACTACCGAGATTAATTCTGCTGGTGTGGAGGGTTACAAGGACAGCACACTTATGATGCAGCTTCTGAAGGACAACCTAGCATTGTGGACGTCAGAACTAACTGGAGGTAAAGCCATTATAAGAAAAATACTTTCCAACAATCAACTAATGTCACCTTTCCGCTTTCTGATTCAGACAAAATTTTCGATGTTGTAACTTCTTTTTCATATGGTATCATTTTGGAAGTATGATTAGTGGTTCAGTAGATAGAACAAGTAGAAATTCTGCATATATGATGCGGTCATTCTATCATAGAGTCTTTTGTTGCATAATCTGTCAAATGTCTGGTGCAATACCAAGTACTTGGATCCCCAGTATGGAGGAATACTGGAATAGTAATACACAAGTGAAAAGATGTGCACGTATGCACAACAAAACCCCCTCTGAAATACTGCAGAAGATTTGGTTAGGAGGTTAAAAGACATGAGCAACGACTAGTAATCAGTCCATAATGACATGACATGTATGCCAAGTTGAACTGTGCGTTGAATCCTTGATTTTCTGTGAAGGGGCCTACTGAGCACCTATCATGCTTGCTTTGCTTTGTCATTCTGCCCAACCAAACTTGTTTGTAATAATGCTTACTGGGCCACCTTTGCATTTATATGATTACTTATGCAAGTAACAGAGATCCTAAGAAATTGATTCAAGTTTGATGACCCGAGTAACTCAAAATGTACTGTGAATTTGTACTTCCTGAGATGGTGATGTAGATCCCATTTCCTGCAATTCTGTCAAATAGATTCACCAATCACCAGCACTAACCCTGTTATGGTCAATGCCTAGTCTTTTGACAATTGACACTTACAAATTCTTCATGATAATTATGGCACCAAGTTTCTAGCTTATCACTTGACAACCACAAATATGGTTCTTTATTTTGACAGGTGAAACCTCTAAGGATAACGATATTGATATGGAGGTAAGATGCTTCTGCCTATGACATACAATTAAACCCTTTTATGTATTTGAACGGTTCGCAAGTTTGATGAAAAAAGTAGGTAATCCAGCACAGAACATACTAATATAGTAATATCTGGTTATGTTATGTGATATTCCCAATTAAAAAAACCTGGATCTTATATGACACTAAAAACTTCCATTAACATCTGCAGTAAAACCCTTGCCCTGCTGCACATCTGAAAAAGTATCTGCCCATCATTACTATTATAAAAGAACGAGTTGGTGGTTGTATGTCCATTCTCCTCCAACCGCTCTATTTTCTCAACTTCTCACCATTCTTCACTTTCCAACTGAGCAGAGTAACTCTCTTCTATAACACGATTCTTTATATATTCAATGAGTTCCGTTGCAACGCACGGGTACGTAACTAGTAGATAATATTTTTGAACATGACATTCATTGGATAACTATTAAAACCACAAAGCATTGAAGTGAAATACAATAATGGTTACTACCAAACACAGTGAATCGTTAAACATGTCTTGTTCCACTGAACAATTGTTGCACTGGTAATAATGTACAACACCCAGTGGAACTCTCTGCATATAGGGCTACAGGTAATATGCACTTTCTAACTAATGAGTACACCTATTTAGCAAGTTTTCTGCAAGTCATTGTTTATCTCTAAACTGTAATATATCTATGGGCAAGCAAAAGTAGTTACTGGCAAATTACCAGTATGATCATACTATGCTGATGCTAGACATAATATTGGTTTTCTGACATTGTGCTGATACATTTTCTATGTTTTGACAGGGCTAACTGAAATGTGCTCAATGCCCCTAGGCCGTGGCGTGCATGCAAAATAACAAAAACAGCAACGCAATGCCTTATGTTTTTTCTTCAGCTTCTTTTTGTGTTGGTCATCGCCTGGTGTGATCCTTTGGTGACATTGGACTGGTAAACCAGCCAAGCTTGGTGATATTTTGAGAGCTTGGATACGGGTAACTAGCCAGCCTCGGTGTTTCTGTTGCTTCACTAGCATCCTTTGCATACCGATGAGGCGACGAACTTTTATGTCTTATGAATGACGAAAAACCGTCTCTTTTGTATGAACATGTTTCAGTGATGATGTGGGGACCAAAAGTTGAAGTCTTGAGCTCTCAGATTTGCTTCTGATGTGGTGTATTGATGTTTCGGTGATGTTGATGCTGTAGGGCCAAAAAGTCCCATTGTCTCGCGGCAGTGCCCTTCCCTTTCATATGTGAGCTCGTCTGTGCATTATTCTGGACCTAGAATGATGGAAAGGAACCAAAGCCATGGGAGACCGAATAGTTCGTAGCTGATTGGATTGCTTTCTGGTGAGGATGAGCATGGGATTGGAATAGGCAGCAACGACGGGGAAATATAAACGCTTGATCAGTAGAAATGTAGAATTCAGACAACTTTTTATAATGGTTTACTTCCTCCGTTACCAAATGTAGGATATTGGCATGGTCTACCAAATGAAAAAGAGCGAAAATATGTACATAGATACATAATTTTTTGATTTTCGACCGAAGGAAGTTCCAATTTGGTCCTTCAACTTTCTTCATTTTAGCACCTAAGCCTTTCGAAGGGCCAAAAAATAGGACTTTAAAAGTGCGCCGGGTCCACACACTGACAGATGCGAAGACATTGAACGTGAGCAACGCTCGTGGACCGTCCCTTGGCACTGTCCTTCAATTCCCTTGCCTTTCAGAGCTGCGCATTAGGACATGCTCTTTTCTTCTTGCCCTAGAAAGCTGGGAAGAAACAGAAAGCCATGGAATCCAGAGCTTTTCAAGGACAGAACAATTCACAGTCGACAGGAGAAAAGACCTGCGTATATAAATTTTTTGATTGGATTGCTTTTGGGGGCGAAAGGTGTGTTGGATGAGGATGGATTTTGGAACATTGTGATGCAGCAACAAATTAAGCGAGCGGGAACAGATACTGTCAACACTCACTGGATTTTCGACAACTTTTGCTGGGTTTCTTGGTCATTGTTTAGTAGGGGTGGTGACCTGATGGCTAGCCTTGAATCCTTTTTAGTTTCATGGCACATATATTTAGGCTGTGATCTTTACCTGTTTCTGCCTTGTAATCCCATTTTATGATTGGCTCTACACTTGAAGGCAGATTTAGTTTAACCAAACTAAACCTTCAATTTCTTTTGGTAAAACTATCTCATATTTAAGGCATGAAACGTTGATTACCAAATACTTTATCTATGTTTCCTTAAAGACTAGCTACATCTTGGATTCCTAGTATTTAGTAGCTAACTTATATTGTTTCTTAATTCCGTTGGACTACAAAATAGTTAACTGTTGTATTTTGTTATCCGAATCTGGTCGAGTCCGACCACTTGAAGAATCCAATCAGGTTTCGTTCAAATAATATATTATGATGAGTGTGACTGGTCGGTAAGGCGAACTGGTTGGACATTATGATTGAGATCATCTTCATGTTCATGGTAAACTCTGCACCGTCTTACACCAATCGTGGTGTCCAAAGGCCTTTATGCCGATTGGAGTCAAACGTGGCTTTTCGAGGCGCTTTTGACTACAACTCTTTTCTGTCATCTTCTTATACCATGTTTTTCGTCTACGAGCAGGTGTTGTTCACGTCTCCGAGCAGGTTACTGTTCCAGTTTTTTAGTAGGTCTTTGTTTCCATTACCAACCAGGACTCTATTCCTTCCTCGTGTGAGACTCTTGTTCCAAAGACTATTTATACCATATGTAAGCCTCATGCTAGATAGTACGCACAGCTTAAGTTATCTACCCATGTAACACACTAAGAACGTTCTATAATTTCTTCATATAGTGATTTCGTCAATTGTGTGTCTATGGTTTTTTCCACAAGAGTTTTTTACGTTAATTTTTTGTCTCATACTTCTGATTATTCTTCGTTGTTTTATATTTTGACGCACTTTTTATAAAGTTAACAAGTGAGTCACATATGGGGTGATCCAGTTGTCTGACATTTTCTGTGCCATTCTACTGTAATACATGTTGCCATGCAGAATTCTAGATGAATTGACAGCAACATTTAATTGGGTGCCAATGTTGTGGTTGTTTTTTGAGGAATAAGTACCAAGAAAAAGGAGTTTTTTGAGGAATTAATGGATAGAATTGCAGAACAACTAGACAACCTTTCTAATATTTCCGTGGGCAAAATTTATCTCTGATGCTTAACTTTACCAATCTTCAATTCCCAATTGTATAACAAATGTATTTAGAAAAATCCAACTCCAGCTTAATTATTGTCTATACCGTAATACAGCATGCTTGATATATGGATTTTTTTTTGAAAAATTAAAATTAAAATCTGAAGCTAAGATTGACTTATATATAAACAAAATTGGGCAGAAGCCTGGAGAAAGGTCAACATTCGAAAGGGCCTCTTTGTTTACATTATACAGTATGGAACCTTGAAACCAAATATAGGCACATAAACAAATGTCACAGTGGACTACCTAATTATGGATGTCACCACTACTGGCTAAAAACTAAAAAATATCAACAATTTGTAGCAGGAGAATATAGGTTGTTAGTGTTGGATGCAAGTATATAACAATTGACAAGATACTACAATGATTCTAGAATTAGTTTAATTTACTTTTAACACACAGAGCACAGGAATGCATGTGGACCTGTAATTTGTCTATCACAGATTGTCGTTTTAAGATCATGGAATATATGGCTCAACAAGATCATCATCAGCAAGAGGGCTGAAGCTAACGATCTCACTTAGCTTCTTCAAGAAAATATATGCTAGATTGCCTAGTACACATGCTCCAGCTATTAGTCTTAAAAAAAACTTCTGCATGGTTGGATCCACGTAGATATGCTTCAAAGCGCAATCTCATAAAATTGAGTGGGACCTGGCTGAGGATGTTGAACAAAAAGATGAAGAAACATAGGGTGCTTTTGGTAACGCACCACTCATCTGAGCTTCTGCTTCTTAATTTCATCTTTTTCTGTTTTTTTTTTTACTTTTTTAGGCTTTTTTGTATTTTTGTTTTCGCTTTATTCTTTTGTATTGTCCAATGATATAACCTTTTTTATTTTTAAAATTTTTTACATTTAATTACGCTAAAAAACTAACATCAGCTACAATCAGGGTTCAAAAATTCAGCGGTTACCTTTTCTACCGGTGAGGACCGATAACCGAAAAAACCATCCGAATTCAAATTTTAATTTTCGAATCTTGACTGGTTTTTCTGGTTCACAGTTGTTTTTCTGGTTACCGATTTCAAAACAATCCAAAATTCAAATTTTGATTTTCAAATTTCGATCGATTTTTGGCATGTTTTTTCAGAATCGGTCGCTATCGCTTTCCCAAGGGATTGGATCCGGTTCCGATATTTCCAACCTTAGCTACAATCCAAAAAAAGTCACTACAGTACAACAAAAAAAGCCATAAGCGCAGGCTTAAAAGCCCAAATGATCATTCACCTTGCTTATTAGTCAATGGGGAAGGAAGCACAGTCTCAAACAATTTTAAGCCTCAAATTCCCATCATTTCAGTTCAACACTCTCTATACTCACACCTAATGCTCAACTAGTTCTTCATCTTATGCTCAAAGATAGCAGGGCCCATGTATTTGTCATGAGATTTAGAAGATCTATTAGCCGGCCGGCTAATTAAGTAAAATAAAGCCCTAACAGAAAACTTTCGGTGCTCCGAGGGAATAGGTCCTACCAGTCGTTGGATCGCCGGTGGACGGTTCAGATCAAGAGAACCTGTGAGGATGTTCGATCCGAGCCGTCGATTGCGCGAAGCAATGAGATGGCCAGGACTCCATTACTTCTTCTCCAGGAAGCAAGCAGCGTGTGCCCAGTCCAGTAGCTCAGAGCTACACTTCGTCTCTCAGCTCAGAGCTCAGACTCCCAGTCTTTTCCTGAGGCACAACTGAAAGAAGAAAGTTCTAAGAAGATAGGAGCACCACATGCTTCCCTCTCCCTTTTCTTGGTAAGTCCCTGACACTCTTCCTTTCATACACACATCCGTGCAGCATGGTTGACTTCTGAATCTTCAAGCATGGTTGACTTCTGAATCTTCAAGCATGGTTGACTTCTGAATCTTCCTCTTCTTCATCATCTTCTTTATCTGATTGCTTCACTGGATTGCTTGCTTTCCATTCGAGTGGTTGTGTGGTTTCGAGACGGTTTCAGTCTATTAACTGCTTCCCTTGTGTTGAATGGTTAATGGGGAGCTTGAGGAAAGGAGGAGTTGGGGAGGTTTACTTGGGAAGAAGGGGCACCATTGGATGGGTGGCTGGAGCTTTTCTTTTGCTCAAACACCAGTGGAGCAATGGATTATGCTGAGAAGCTTTCATCTGCAGAGCCCAAATGGGTAGGAAACTGAGAGAGAAAGTTCGCACTGCATATCTTGGTGTTGAAGCTATCAACAAGTATTCAGAACAGGTTGTGAACTTTGAGAGGCTGCCTCGTAGCAGCAAAAAAGAAAATAAATTATGAAAACAGTGTGCCGTAAGAAAAAAATAAAGAAAACAAATTAAATGAGTAGGTGCTGTCTGTCTTGAGTTTTGACATGTAAACAAGAAGAACATTTCTGTTGTGGATTCACTACTGTATATGTCAAGTGGCTACCTTTATTCCAACATTAGCGTAATTTTGTTTTTTAAAGACGGCACATAGTGGCTGTTGGGTCCTATCTTCATACAGGTAACCTCACTGGGGTCAATTTTTGGACTTAGATGTACATACCTCTATATTTGGACGAACATTTCTTTAAGAGTAGGGAACTTTCTGAGAAGTGCAGAAAGACAGTGATGTCCGGTGACCCAAATAAGGTCCTGTTTGTTTTGACTTAGACTTTTTAGTTTATAGCTTAAAGTTAGTCTTTTAGTTTAATCAGCTTATAAGTATCTAGCTTTTAAGCAAGTCAGATATAGGACATGTTTGTTCTGGCCTTTTCTTAGTCTTCAATCATATATGAACACATAACAAATTCACAAATAATACACGAATACACAACAATCAGCGGCGGCGGCGGCAAGCGCGGGAAAAAGGAGGCCGGCGGCGTCAGGCGTGGGGAAAGGGAAGCCAGCGGCGTCGGGGCATGGCGAAGAGGGAGGCCGGCGGTGTCGGGGCGCGAGGAAGAGGAAGGCCAGTGGAGGTGGGGCGTGGGGACGAGGGCGGCCAGGGGAGGTGGGCGCAGGGACGAGGGAGGCCTGGGGAGGTGGAGCGCAGGGACGAGGGAGGCCTGGGGAGGTGGAGCGTAGGTACGAAGGAGGCTGGCGGAGGCAGGCGCGGGGACGAGGGAGGCCGGCAGCGTCGAGCGCGGGGAAGAGGGAGGTTGGCAGAAGTGAGCGCGGGGAAGAGGGAGGCGGCGTCGAGCGTCGTGGGGGGAGATGGCGAGGGAAAAGAAAATGGAGTGGGATGGAGGAAAAAGGAGAAAAAATGAAAGGATTTGGAGTTATATATGAATGGTATTTGGTGGGTAATTTTAACGAGCTTGAGTGACAAAGGGATATTCCATTCCGCAAAAGCCAAAAAAAAGCACCTCTCCAATGGCTTTTGGCTTTTAGGCTTAAAATGGATTAGGCTTTTTATAAGCTGGATGAAAAAGGCATCTCTTTGTTTAGGGTTTGGCTTTTTTGCTTATAAGCCAGATAAAAAGCCAAAACAAACAGGGCCTAAGGTGCATTTGATATTAAAAAAGATTGTATAATTGTTTCATAGAAGTAATCACGATGATAGTGTTTGACGAGTTTTTGTACAAATTTTTAAAATTAAAGTAAATACCAAGGTGTAGGTTGGGAAGAAAACTATGGTATGTGTACGTGCTATGCAAGACTTAATTTTTTAAGACCGGGTAATGAAACGGCACATGAGCTGGTCCTCAAACTATCGGTGCATGGTCGGTGCGTTGCACCTCATATGGCTACAAGTTCCAGCCGACCATGAAATATATGCGCCAAGATTATCCTCTGAGTTCGTGGGTCTTCGACCACGTTGTGTCGACCATACCTACTCAACCACGTTGTGTTCGACGTTACTTGATGCCTCAACCCCGGCTCCTCGACTATGCAAGCCCTCGAAGCACTGATCGAATACTTAAGCCTAGTTCACTGAACGGTCTTATGACTAGCTTACTATAATCCGGAGGGTCTTCGACTCCAGCGGTTTCGACTGGTCTCCGACTACTACACGAGCTTGGGCACATATGTATTCAACTACCATCAATAACAAGATTAGTGCCAACATCATCTACGGTTCAGTTCGACCGATTGTTGTGCCGTGCCTCACACGGCCTTATGTTCTCAGTCGATTGCAAAGCGTGGTCGCACGGCCTTATGTTCTCAGTCGATTGCAAAGCGTGGTCGATTTATGGCAACTTATGCATCAAGATGGAAGGAAAGGATTTGTTCTCAGCGTACCGTGTTTGCAATGGAAATATAATTACACCGTATCTCTATCTGATGGAAGTAATTCTTACCAAATTTTTTTGATATGGAAAGTAGTTGTTTAGAAGGTAAGAAATCGGTAATCAATCAGGAGTTCGATCTCAAAATTAATAGCACGATTGACACCATGTGGGAGCCGGTAAATTTTAGGCTTAAAATGGCTTAGGCTTCCGGCTTTCGTCCTTCGACTGTTTCCGCTTGCGGATGGCTTCCGGCTTTCGACCGCTAACTACGTTCGATAGCTGAGGGTTTCCGGCTTTCGACTTTCGACTATTTCCAATTGCCGAAGGCTTTCGACTTTCGATCTTCGACTACTTCCGATTGCTTATGGCTTTCGGCTTTCGAACTTCAACTACATCCCATTGCTGATGGTTTCTAGCTTTCAACTATCGACTACATCCGACTGTTGATGGTTTTCGGCTTTCGACTGCGGACTACGTCCAAATACTGATGGTTTTTGGCTTTTGACTACCAACCACTCCTGAATGCCCGATGGTTTTTCGAGGAGTCTTTCCCAGCAGCCACTTTCGACCACGTGTTCTGCTCTATTAAAAGTAAGGATGGTTTGCTCTTACAACACTTGAGTTCGGCCAACCTCACCACCCGAATTAAGTTGAGCGGCATGGGCGGGCGCAGTCAGTGGAAAGGCTATGCTACCAACGGCCGCACAGACTGACGAAGCTATTGGATAACGTCGGCGCCCACATTCATATTAATTATTCATCATATGCATGGAGAACGTGAAGTGAAGACTGAAGACGACGACCAATGCATAGCTTAATCGGAGGTATTCCACGGGTTTGCCCGCGGATGTAATTAACCGTGAGCCTTACGAGGCCTCGGGAACCAGGAGACCATATCGCTTATATCAGATCTGCTATGCAAAGCAGGCTACGGAGCGCATATATATAAAGAAAATTTGTAATTTTGTTATTCTAAAATAAATGAATAAAATACATGTTTTCCCTTTTTTCTTATGTTTATCTATTTTATGTACTTAGTATATTCTAAAATAAATGAATAAAATACATATTTTCCTTTTTTTCTTCTGTTTATCTATTTTATGTACTTATCTATAAAGAAACCCATGAGTGATTTCTCGCATCAAACAGATAGTTTGCAATTGGACCCAATTTTTACAACTGTAGACAGGATTCATTAACCTAAATTTTCTTCAGAGCTTTATTCTTTGCCTTTTCAGGTTAATCTTCCTCCTTGCTTTCCAGTCGTAGGATCTTGTCAGACGCTCTCTGAGCATTACTGCTCTCCATTCTTCTCAGCTTGCTCTCCTGGACTTCTGAATCTCATACATTTCATTTTGTTCTTCAGTGATGCAGCCATCTGGCACTGATCTTGCTTCGAGAGTTCTTCTGCTTTCCATCAAGAAAATATATTCAGAATAAATTCAGCAGTGCCTTGGTTCCTGAAAACCAAACGAATTGAGAATACTTTCAGCAAGCATGAAGCTACGAGCTTTTGCGTTAGTTTTATTGGGGTTCCTACAATCTTATGCTGCTCCTGACCCCCAAGGTAAGGCCTTTATACTAGGATATATACCTTTGCCACATCAGATATTCTTGTGTGGCCTGTATTAGATAAGGCAATGACATATTTAAATTGAGAATTTTGACTCCGAACTGGCAAGCATTACAAAGGACTCAGAAATTATTGTGCTACTGACTATTTGACATTTTGACTAGACTATCTTTACTAAATACTTAAGTGTCTGTTAGATATTTTCCTTCCAGTCCTTGTCATCAGTCAAATGTTTGAATTAGCAATCAGGGAAAACATTCTCAGAAACAAATTCGTCCCCCACTGATAAATCCGAAATTCGGAAATTTCAGAAAATTTCAAAAATATTCTTTTGAATTTTTTAATTTCGAATCTAAATTTTTGAGGAGAAATGGAAAAACAAAAAAAATAGTGCCGGTTTTCGAATTTGAACTCACAACCTCACACTCACCCACCACCATCCCTCACTACTAGGTTAACTAAGTGTTTCTTTCCAAGTGTTAGTTATGAAATCTATTTAAGCCTGAAATTTCGAATGAAAATACACCGATTTGACCAATTTTCGGACCCCACCGAGAAAACCAAAATTCGCGAAATTTCGGCCGAAAATGTTTTCCCTATTAGCAACTCTAACAAAGAAAGTACATAATAGATCATAAAGCACCTGTACAGCTGTACTCACAAGTGGTCTAGTTCATATCGACTACCCTTTCAATTGCTTTAGTACATTTGCAATTTTCTTTCAAGAGAGAATAAAAACACTTCTATTGAGTATTGTTCATTTTCTTTAATTGAACTGGACAGCTCTTGGATAGGCTAAATGCTTTGGCATGCTCTAAAACTGTTAAGCAATCCAGATTGCAAATGAAACACTGAATAGATGTCAATCAGAAGGACATCACCACTTTTAATTCTCTTGCATTGAGTGTCTACCAAATAATCTGCAAATAAAAGAACATTTTTCCCTCCACAGTCACAGCACTGTATGAAATGAAGATGATGCTCAATGACAGTCGCGATGTTCTGAAGGAATGGACAGACAATCAAGTTAGTCCCTGCTATTTTCCTAATGTTAATTGTCAAGACAACAAAGTGATTGTAATGTAAGTTAAGACTATTCATCTCAATTGTCTGAACTCAATTCCTGCCAGCAGCTATGCTTAATTAAATTCACATTCTAGCCTTTGAACATAGGGAAACCTCCAATACTTTTAGTAAACTATATCTGAAGTGCTTGATCCCAACTTGTCATCAGAGGAGAAGAGTTTCACTTGGACAGCACATTCTTCATGCTTCACTCTTTCCTATTTTTACTATTATAAGTTTGTAATGCCTTGTACTTGTGTTCACGTGACTATTTGCTTAGTTCTCATTTCTGAATTTGCAGAACTTTGAGCTCATCAGGGTTAACTGGAGTCTTGTCACCCAGCATTGCAAAGTTAACAGCTTTACAACAGCTGTAAGCTCAACGATCTATTCTTGCAATGTTTAAGATTATTCTTCATTAAAAAATGGTCTAGACATAGATAAAAGCATACTATCCCATTCAAAATGGATAAAATTTGCAAATTGTTACAAATTTGGTTCCAGGTTATTGGATGGTAACAGCATAACTGGAGGAATTCCAGAGGAGTTAGGGAATCTACCAAGTTTAATGACTCTAAGACTTAGAAGAAATCGCTTAAATGGCTCGATACCTGAATCTTTTGGCCGTCTTTCAGAACTCCAAAATCTGTAAGTCAGCCCATGACTCATCTTATCATGGTTGATCAACAGTCTAACAATGTGCTAACTTGGACAGGGATCTAAGCCAAAATCTCTTAAGTGGCAACATTCCAAGCTATTTGTCAAATCTTTCATTGTTGAATGATATGTAAGTTGGCCTTTTCATGCTGATAAAACCATTAAACTTGCCAAATACCATCATTGCCATTACTAATTATTACTATTTTATCTGTTCAAATAAGTCAAGAACAGTTCCATTATCTGTTTTGCAGTAATCTAGCATATAACAATCTTAGCGGCGAAATACCAGAACAGCTACTTCAGGTGTCTCACTACAAGTACGGCATTTATAGAACAAAAAATTATTTGTTCTACTTTACAGTTTGCATAATTAGTGAAATCTTGTATTTCCAGCTATACGGGCAACCATTTGAATTGTGGCCAACACTTAATTTCATGTGAAGGAGGCACCACTAAGACAGGTAATTTAGAAAGAACCATGGAAATATATATTGAACCCTACATTTGGAGCAAGAAACCATGCACTTTTTTGTCAGACTGCTTGGAATACCAACAGGTGGATCAAGAAACTCCACACTCAAGGTGGTTC